>MNCI01006411.1:416682-715817 GCA_015680685.1 Gnetum montanum
ATTTGAGCACAACTCCGCAATATACTCCTAATTTTCCCCAAAGAAAGAGATAGTTCCACAAGAAAACTAGAAATAGAGCAAGATTTTATGGAAATAAATAGAAAAGAAAAGAAAGCAGATTTGTGTAGACCTCAAATATTTAAATAAGGTAAAATGACACGAGTAAACAATTCGCAATAAAGCTATCCCAAATTCAATATCTACGAATTGTTCAAACTTCCAAGGCTCAAACAAGCAATATCTTCAAGACAATCCTATTATGCTACCAAAAATTGCTGTGTAAACTACCACGTACGAGACTCCATTTTGACTAGATAATGGATGTCAACGATTGCATTCAAACAGAACCTTTAGAAGACTTGATAATTTCTGATTGAAAAACCACGAGAATTCACTTTAAAGATAAAAAGAAGCTATTCTGGTCCCATCAAAATACCAAAGATTTTCTGAACCCTCTCGACTACTGAATTGTTCAACGGCGTGACTACAAACAGAGGCTCTTTTACAACAATCCCAATGGCAGTTCCCACACATTGCACAATAATGAAATTTACTACTAAAATGCTCTTACAGCTTTTAAACACAAGCACTTCTAAAATTTTAATAGAAATTTCTATTGGGCAACAAGAACAATAAGAGCAATCTAAAAATCCCAAAATTACTTGCCAAGGATGATACTATCTAAACCACTAGCTAAACAATTTAAACAAAACAAAAAATGAAATGCATAACTCACAGGACCATGACAAAGAGGCTGAAATCTTTACTCTAGCAAGCCATCTTGCAAGAAATCGTTCACAATTTCTTCTTCACAAAGCTCTTCTCAAGACCCCAAGTGTGTCTTCAAGTGAGAGCCCAAGTGCTAATTAGTAGCCTTTCAAAGTGTGATGTATGAGACCTCCCAAAAGTCCCAATGTGATCAAATGTTCCAATGTGTTCCTCCCTTTTTATTCCTTAACCCTTGAAGCCTTTTTATAGGGTTCCAAGGTAGTTAGGGAAGTTACATATTTAAAAATATCTCACCTAACTTCTCTCCCAAGTAACTTGGCCAACCAATAGGAGGTTACTTGCTAAAATATCCTAGCTAACTTTTTTCCAAGTAAGGAGGTTACAACTTACTCATTTAATTATGGTTAGGAGGTTACTCATAAAGTTAGGAGGAATTAATATTTGTACATATTATGAATATTTCCTTTTTAAGTAATTTGTCTAAAATCCATAATCTAATTTAATTTAATTTAAATTTTAAATTTGAAATTCTAAGTGTCACTAAGCTCTAAGATTTTATCATTAAAATATAATATAATCTCCACCTCATTGGTGGTAGCATTAGTTGATTTTATTTTTGCATCCCCAACAATTGTAATTAAAATTCGAAATGACCTGAAATATGAGCCCAAAGGCAAAGACACCAATCCTGCAACTGATCCAAAATATTTTTTCTAGCCAAAAATCGTTACCAGAAACTACCTTCACAAGAGAATACTTAGCCGCCATGTCAGGAAATGTTGCCATGTATTACGTACGGATCTGTAACTGTTGTAACCTCTGCTTCTTGAAAATGCCTGCAAGTTTTGATGAAGATATGATTTGGAAATTTTAGGCTTTGCAATTTTGGTCGTTGTCTTCCACTCACAGCTGCACTTGCCCTACTGCACTCGTCTTCAGCCAAGGGTTTTTCTGGCTTGGTTCTGTGTAGGCTTGTGGCCAAGGTTTGATGCCTTACTTCGTCACCGCCATTGTCGTCGCAGCCATCGTCGTCATCGTCACAGCCATCGCAGCCGTGTTGTGTTGGTGCCGTTGCAAACTTAGCCCTGCCAAAAGCCCTAATGACAGAAAATAGATCCACAAATTCTTCCAAGGACACCCAAAACTCCCATGCTAAATTTGCATTGGCAATGAAAGAACCCTCA
Source organism: Gnetum montanum (assembly GCA_015680685.1). Lineage (NCBI taxonomy): Eukaryota > Viridiplantae > Streptophyta > Gnetopsida > Gnetales > Gnetaceae > Gnetum > Gnetum montanum. The sequence goes on from MNCI01006411.1 coordinate 418,596, forward strand.
TCAATTCTGCAATTATCCTTTCCTAATTTCTCCAATTCTATTGCTGAACCCACCAAATCGTTAGCGGAATCCGCAAACAGGGCTGCGTTGAGAAAAATTCTAGAAGGTAAAATGGGCATTTAGCCATCCGGAGCACATTCAGACGATGATGTTACAGGTATAATTTTGCTATTGTGTATGCCTTCCACAGACCCATGCCTAGGAATCCCATGGTTTGCTGTATTGCTAACAATTGCGTGAGTGAGGGTTTTGGGCATTTTGCAAAATCATGAGCCTGCAAAAGGGTGTAACACTAAAACATTTGTATTTTTGGAATATTTTCTGCACTGGTAGTGGATGTTTTCTAATGTCTATAGAATATCTCAACACCAATTTCTTTGCCCCAAAATTACACCCATAACAATCTTGTCATCTCATTCAAACTTTGATTTACACCACAAAGTCTTAACAACCGGGCAATTAAACTTTGATATGCCAATAATAACTTATATAACTTTGATAACTTTTGTAAGTTATTGAAAATTTACCAAAAATAAAATCCATGAGTTTTATTTTTCAAATTAGGAGTCTTACTGTTCCATAAAATGGCCAAATGTGCCAACAAAAACAAAAGAAAAGAAAAAGAAAAAAATAAAATAAAATATTTACTTTTGATTATGCTAACCCCTTTGGGAAACACCAAACTATAAAAGCTTCTAAAAATAAAGCAAAATACATAATGTTATTTGTTGTTATTTTGGTTACGTTGACCCCTTTTTCTTTTATCAATGCCCAAACATTAAACTTTAAAAAAGATTTATAAAAATAAAATATAAAATATAAAAAAATTTAAATTCTTGTACATACACATTGCCTAGTATGGCCTTAGACTACCACCCCTATCCTAGTATGGCCTTAAAATGCCATATGTCCAGGCATGATGGTAAAATACCCTTGGTGTACCATTGGTTACATTTAAACGTAAAATCAATTTCTTAAAAAAAAAAAAACTCACCCTTTCTGACATAGCTCCTTGTTTCACTGGTAGGAGAAAACACATGGATAGCAAACAACTCTTCATACCATTATCTATCAATGGACCACATGGAGCAATTAAACAAGAAATCAATCTAGAGTCCATTGATTTAGACTCCCTGACATATGAGAATTTAGTGGCATCAACCCAAGAAACACTAGATTACTTTAAAGGAATGAAAAAATATTTAGACCTAGAAGCCGATAACATCACCGAAGATCCCCTAGTTGAAGTCCCCATAACTACTTTAGATGGTGAGGTTCAAATTTTAAAACTAAGTACTCTGTTAAATCCACAACTTGCCAAGGACATAGCTCAAGTGGTAAAAGATAACATTAAAGCATTCGCTTTTTCTTACAATGACATGCCTAGGCTTGACCCTCAAATAGTCTAGCATAACATTATACTTGATCCAAAACTAAGACCAGTGAAACAAAAAGCATGCAAGGTCAAGCCTGAAGTAGCATTGGCAATTCTCAATGAGATCACGAAGATTTATCAAGTTGGTTTCATTCAAGCTATGGACTATGCTAATTGGCTATCCAACATGGTTATAGTCCCAAAGAATAATGGGAGCATTCATCTAAGTATTGACTTCCGTGATCTCAACATTGTAACCATAAAGGATGACTTACCACTACCTAGCATCGATTAACTTGTTGATTCAACTACTAGGCATGCATTGTTATCCTTTATGGATGGCTTTTTAGGATACAACTAGATTAGGATCAATCCTAAACATCGACTTATGATAACCTTTATGACACCATGGTGTACATTTTTTTATACAATGATGTCATTCGGTCTCAAGAACGTCAGGGCTACATATCAACAAGCGATGACATTCATCTTTAGTGATTACATGTTCAACTCACTCAATGACTATGTAGATGACATTACAGTCAAATAAAAAACAACTGAGCAACATGTATAAGATCTAGAGTTGGTACTGAAACGTTATCTAAAGTACAAGCTTAGGCTAATCCCAAAGAAATGCATCCTTGGAGTTAAAATAAGAAAAATTCTTGGATTCATTATATCTAAGCTAGGGATACAAGTAGATCTAAATAAGGTTAAGGTAATAACAAATCTGAAACCACCTAGCAACCTTATCAAACTTCACGGTCTACAAGAGAGATTAGATTTTATTAGATGCTTTAGTTAAAAACTGATGGACATGTTGAGGGCTATGAAACACTTATTGCACAAGAATGTCCATTTTGAATGGGCTCCATAGTGTGAAGAAGCCTTTGAGAACATCAAAAGGACACTAGCTCAACTACCAAAATTTCATCCTCCATAGAACAATAAACCATTTTGCATCTACCTTGCAACATCTGATTCATCCATCACGTCTATGCTTTGTCAGAAATGCAAGGATGGAAGTGAAATCCCTATTTACTACTTGAGCCATGCATTAGTAGCCTATGAACGATGTTACAATAATGTGAATAGGTCATGCATTGCCCTTATTTTTTCATTAAAGAAGTGGTGACATTATCTCTTCCATAATCAAGTTAATATCATTTGTAAAGACAACGTTCTCAGAGCTATCATGAATAACATATATGAATCAAGCAAGATAGATAGAAGGAAAGAGATGATTACTAAGTTTGTCCTATATTACATAGCTCAATCATTAGTTAAAGGTCAAGCTATAGTCAATCAAATGACCGTATCACTGACGCAAAACCAAGCAACGATCAATCCAAAATTTTCTAATGAGAACGTAAACACATTAGACATAGTTCCTAATAACTATGATGAAATCCTAAACTTTGATGGAGCATTGACCTCCTGAGGAGAAAGTGTTGTAGTAGTCATCACATGTCCCTCTGGGGAGATCCAACCATTTGCTTATCATTTAAACTTTCTTGTACTAACAATGTGGCAAAGTACGAAGGTCTTCTTAGAGGTCTCATGGAAGCAGTAACTTCAGAAACCACATGGCTCATAGTTAGAGGTGACTCACAGTTAGTCATTAATTAGGTCACAGATGTATACACATGTAAATATGTACATTTACAACCATACTATGACTTAAAAAAACACCTACTGAAACAATTCACAAACATAGATATGCAACATATTTCTAGAAATTGCAATACCATCGCATATGCACTTGCAACACTAGCCCTAAACATTCCACCTAACATGTTTCATACGTTGCCTAGTTCCATAATAAGTTGTGCCAAGACCATAACTGATGCTTCCGATGAACTATCCATAGCATCAATTGGCATGCCACATGCTATGGAATTGTACGATGACATAAAGGAGTACTTTCTAAATGGTGAACCACCTCAACATCTAATGAATGCTCAGAAGAATGCAGTGTAGAAATGCTCTTGGTAGTATGCACTAGTAGGGGACACATTATGTTGTAGATCCTATGAAGGCATTTTCTTAGTGTGCATTGGTGGCATTGATTTCCAAACCATTATGGAGCAGGTTCATGAAGAACTTCGTGGAGGGCACATAGAACCCAAGGTAATGGCAACCAAAATTAGACATTTAGGCTATTGTTGGCCACACATGGAGTACAAATATTTCTCCAAAGTTAAAACATGAAAAATCTATCAAAAACATGGTAATCTCATACATATGCCACCTAATGAGTTGCATACAACTCAGATCACATGGCCTTTCTAGAAATGGGGGTTAGACATCATAGGACCAATAACTCCCCTATCTTCTGTAAGACATAGCTTCATCATAACTATAATGGAATATTTTACAAAATGGGTAGAAGCTGTTCCTCTTAGGAATACCACATCAAAAAATGTATGCAACTTCATCCTTGACAACATTATGACTCATTTTGGCATTCCAATGACCACAATCACTGATAACATGCCACAATTAAGTAGTGTTGAAACATGAACCTTTTGTGAGAGCCTAGGCATGAAACATTTGTTTTCATCACCATACTATCCTTAGAGCAATGGTCAAGTAGAGTCCACAAATAAAATGGTCATCATGATGCTTAAGAAAATGCTTAATCAAAGCATAAGAAGATGGCACGAATAGCTAGCTTATGCACTATGGGAATATTGAACAATGCATAGAACATCCATAGGTAATGCACTGTATAATCTTATTTATGGTTCAGAAGCTATCTTACCTTTGGAGTTGCAGGTACCTTCATTGCAGATCACACTCTCTAGACTCCTCAATGAAAGTCAAAATAATGACTCGCACATTGTTGGCCTTGACTTGGTGGAGGAGGAACGAACATGCACACTAGATCAAATCTAATGGTACTAGAAGCAACAACGACAGTGACATCAACATGACATTCACAAGTGCCCAATCATGGAAGGTGACCTTCTCCTTAAGGCAATCCATGAACACACGGATAAATTCTCAACCAACAAGGAAGGGCCTTACTTGGTCACCAAAGTGTACAAAAATAGAGTGTTCAAACTAGCTGATATGGATGATAATGAGCTTACTCATCCAACAAATCACATGTACCTCAAGCCATTTTACATCTAAATAAATCCTAAGGTATGCATTTGTCCTGGAATCATGACAATAAAATGATACCACAGAGTGGTCCTAGCATCATGAACTAAAATTGATACCACAAATTATCCAAAATGATAGTAAACTACCACACTCTCATTCGACAGAGTCCACTAAGACTATAAACTAGATTTCCTCTCCATAGTCCGCCATGACTATAAACTAGCATTGCACTATCTGCTACAACACTAAACTGGCTACGTCCAATGGGTTATGACTTAAAACTAATCCACGACAATCTGCTAAGACTATAAACTAGCAACTTCCTCACTGGTCTACTAATCTATTATTGTAATCAAATGACATCTCTTCATCAACCTAGTGCATGAATTCATCACATGGACTCTGATAACATTGCTTCTGCTCAATTTCATTTACCTGTGGTCGCACATAGTGTCTCCATCACATCGGTTGCATCCATGTTTAAAATGTTAAGCTAACTCATTCACTCATGGTTTTCTTGTCTTCTTGGATTTTTTTTTGTAGGATGACACCCAGAGGTATTTGTACACAAATGTGCTTCATCATGGCGATGAGGTACCACATTGTTCCTGATGCATGTAACTAGGTTGATCAAACCGTTCACAAGTACATTTCTAGTTCCCCAAATATCGCTTATTTCCTAATATGTTCTCTCTACCCTATTCAGTGACATTTCCTGGATACATCCTAGTCATCCCAAAACTCTGAGCACATGTTTGCACACTGTAACTCTCTAGGGAGTTGCAACACACAACACAACACATGAAACAAATACAAACACACGAGCACGAGTATAACATTGAAATAGAGATCTATTCAAAATAAATGAATAATATATATATATATATATATATATTAAAGAGAAAAATCCATCACAAGACCCTTGGCACTTCCCATACAAGCCCCAGGTGGAAAGGTACTTGTCTAGGAAGAAAACACTCATGTCTCAAACAATCATGTTGCATCCCACTGCATGGCTTTGGTTGCTAGACAATGGGTTCCCTTTAACACTCAACAAGGGTCATGTTTCTCCAAAGAATGAACCACCCCATCTTGTAGCTTTGGTTGTGACAATGAGTTCTCTTAAATAGACTACAAGAGTCTCATTCCTCCAAAGGACACACATACCATGCCTTGGTCCCGAGTCTGCTAGATATTGGCTATTGACAAGGACCAACATGATGTGTTCACATAAGAGCATTCCAATTTCCATAGTTAAAAAAAGCCATCCCTTCACCAATTCCAAATCTCATAGTTACCAGCCATCTCCCTACACATCTCAAAATCTCATTTCCTGATCCTATGTACTTTTAAACATGGTGCGATGACATATGGTCAACTGCCAAAGAAAAATGCTTGATACCCAATTTCTGGTGGTGTTTTGTACTTCTTTGTCGATGCCTCTCAAGTAGATTCCTCCAAGCATCAAAAAAGAGAGGCCAATGAAAACATCACAAAATTTTGGCCTATCACTTTCAGACAAAATTCAAGCAAAGCCATGAAGCTACCCTAGCATGAATACACCATGAACAACCTTGGAGGCCTCCAAAATAGCCCTTGATGATTCATGATTTAATAGGAAATGTCCCCCTAGGGTCCATAGGCGAGTTCACCAACTTTCAACATCCAAAATAAAAATTTTTAGGCTCATAATGCTTGGTTTTGGCTAAGTAAACTTTGGTTACACTGTGGCTTACACTGCACAACGTAAGGATCAGTGTAACCAAAGTTTGGAGCCCCAAAACTGAGTCAAAATAGGCTAAAATCAAGCACAGAGATCCCCATGACCTCAACAAGGCACCCAGAAGCTCCCAGCCACTAGAAAATCAAACATTTGGCCTTAAATGAGGTATTTTCAGTTGATCATGCTAGAGCTACATTTTCATATGCTACACAATGTATGAATAGTGTGACCAAGCTAATAGCCCAATTCAGGCATCTTAAGGTAAAATTTTAACATGGATTTGACTCTTGGGAACTGGGTAGTAGTTTTTTATGATCAAAAGCATAGAAACTCAAATATTGATCCTCAAATGATGCATTCTTTAGTTCATACACTGAGCTTACACTATAGAGCATAAGCACAGTGTAACCAAGCAAAAATAAAGTAAAACAAGTAGTTTTAGAAAGCATCTTCGACAACAGAGAAACCCACAGGGACTAGTAGCACTCATACTTATTCACAAGATTTAAAAGCTACAAATTTTGGCCTCAAATATGCCATTTTGACTTGATGATGCTGGAGTTACTTTTTCATATGCTACACAGTGTATGAATAGCATAACCACAAAAAATAGACCCAAAAGTACATCAAAATGAGTCAAAAGATAGCATCCAGAGCACCCTGGAGGACAAGCTGCACTCGAGCATTAAGAAATAGGCATCAATGTATAGAAATAGATAGTGCAAAAATGTCATATCAAAGATAATGTATGGTAAGCACCATCATCTTCTATGATGTAGAACTAGCACAAAATGTCTACTATGATGTTAAACTGGCAAAACATATCTTTGGACCATGACATAAAATTGACATCCATAGACTGTCCTTGGGCCATGATGTAAAACTGTCACCCATAACATGGTCTGCTATGATCTTAAATTTTCCATCCTCCATCTGCTACGATGTAAAACTAGCATAATGATCTATTCGAACCTTAAACTAGCATAGCTTGGTCTAGCTAGATCTTAAACTAGGACCATGGTCTAATAGGACCTAAAAATAGGTTGGTTAGAGTGTAAAAAATCATTCAACTATTAGGCTTCTCACTTTGCAATTAAATTTTATGAATCTTGCCTTTGGTGTGGATTCCTAAGCATCCACATTACCATTGCTCCTAGCCTCTAGAGTACTAATTTCCAACATGTCCGTTGAATTGTTTTTACCTACCACCCTTGAAACTCATATTGGCCTTCTTGCTTTGAACATCACACACATCATACATAGCACTTGCTACCTCAATAATGTCCCAAGCAGATAGAACTTCACCCCCACCTCATATGCTAGTTGTATTTTGGTTTTCTCTCTATTATGTTTGTATGATAAAAGCCAAGATGGCATTGTTCAAGAATGCATTTCAACACCAAGATAAGGTGCTACATCATTTCAAAGTACCTACTTTGATCAGCCTAGCTACTTAAGAGAGCATACCATGATATCCCTTCAACCAACCTAACCTCCCTTTCTTATACTTACAATTTTTAACATCTTCCAACCAAGATTTTTCATTGCATGTGAAACCCTTTCCCATGCTCAATTGCTAAGCCCATGATGGACATAATGTAGCTTATCCTATGGGAAGCCTCTGTAGACTAGTCAAAGCCCCATATGGATGTAACACAAACTCATCTTGGGGAGTAAAGGCCTATCCTAAAATGATGACATACTTTCCTTCGAATCAACATGGGTGTGTGGTTTCTCCAAAAAGAAAAAGAATGAAAAATGGTGATATAGCAAAGTGCCCAAGAAAAAGGATATAGTTTCTTTGGAATCATCTTAGCTTTGGATCAACCATGTATAAGCACTCCAATGAGAGGTCAAAATCCAAAGGGAGAAGCCACTCATGTGCATCAAATCCCTCATAAGCATTCTAACAAGGGATCACACTATGGGAACCACTCTCATGATAACACATCTTACACCTTTCCTTTTTCCTAGCTAGATTTACTCAAACCTATCTACTTTCTCTATCATACTTAGCTTTCTTAGCACTCCCAAGCATAGCAAAGCATTGTCTATGTAGGCATTGACAAATGGTATGGGTGTTTTGTTCAGCATGGTATTTCATTTTCTTTATCATTGTCTCCCAGGTAGATCCTCTGGACATCAACAAAAAGGGGCAATTGAAATACCATCAATTTTGGAACTCTCATGATTCAACATACTCTTGAAATTTGGACAAGGATCTCTTCAAGCATGATGTCATGCTAGACTATGTAGAAAACATGGCACATTGGAAGTCCTAATTCCTACAAAGCCACTCCTAACCCCACCTACCATCCTCTACAACACAGTCAACATAGCACCTAGTCATAAAGCCAGTTTGCACAAAAGAGGCACTAAGGATGGACCATACAGTTCAGTAAATTTTTTATCTTATGGACCATCAAGCTTACTATGCTCTCTAGCTTGCCTAGCATGACAAATTTCCTAAACAATTATCCACCCAAGTGCCAAGCTAGGAGCTGTCGAAGGTGTTTAGTATGGACTAAATAGTTTGGAAAATTTTCTAACTGTGAGGCCTACTACACCATGCTATGCTACACAATGTAGTAGGCCATGTGGTCTTAAAACTATTGCAAGTGTTAGATCAGACACAGAAGATGCATTTGGTAGATATTTCATTTTCAAAGATTCCTACCCTACTTCATCCTTGAGTTTTGATAAGTATGATGTAGAAAAATAGAGAAAATTTCATCAAAAATCACCTTCATTTGAGTGCTACATTATGCTATGCTACATAGTGTAGCAGGGCCCTAGCATGACAACATATTTTCTCAAATTTTATTGATATGGAAAACAAAATTGCTTGTGCTTTGACAATGAAAAATTCTTATTCTACTACCACCTCAAAATATGGTGAATATCCCATGACAGAACACTTGCAATGTATGTCAAAATTTAGGCAAAACTAGGTTCTACACAATGCTATGCTGCACAGTGTAGGATAGCATAGTAGGGTGATAATGCAAGAAGATCATCCATCAAGTTGTTCTAGCAAAATAATTGGACTTGGCCATGCTTCAACCTCCGAGATTGCCTGTCCCACTTCATCGTTAGGTCCTAATCAAAGTATCCTAACAAAAAATTGTAGGTTATGATTCAAATTCATCCCAAACTGACTGCTATGCTATGCTACACTGCATAGCATAGCACAGTGTAGCAAGAACCTAAAAGATAAAAGGTACCCCAGGCATGAAACTAGGAAGTCTCAAGCTCATTTAACATGAAAAGTGTATGTTCTAGTTACTGAAATAGCTCATCTTGCTAGGCCTTGGAGGGGTATTTTTAGTTTTCAAGCAATATTTATCTTAAAGGTGGCTACTATGTCATGATATGCTGTGAAACATAGCATAATGTAGCGAGCAGGTATTCATACTACTCTAGTACATTGAATAGTGCAAGTAGTGTAACACTAGAAAAGAAGTCATAGGAAATCTCTAGAAGCTCTAGGACTCATCATCAATAGTCATTTCTACCCTAGCATCTCCTTGATAGCCAAGATCAGTAGTTTTCCTTGCTTGTTGCATCCCTTGTCAAGTCTTGAAATCGTCTCTATGCTTGGTCCTACTCATAAGAGAGGGGAAGACATAGTCTCAAAGCATAAGCTTCAAAAATAGTGTAAAATGTAATAGTAAACAGGAGACAAAGTGAAATGTAGTTAAAAAAGTGCATTTCTTTGAAGGTATGAATTCGCTCTATCAAAATGGATATAATCGGTTGCACAGTGCTAGGAAATGTAGAGATCTTAAGAGTAACCAAGACGTGTAGAGCAAAATGGCTATGTGCTTTAACGCAGGCTTAGGCATTAACAATGCAAAGTGCTACCAAGGTGGTAGAAGAGGGTAGAAGAAAATGCCAACAGAGAGTGCTAATTATTTACAATGTCAAATAGAAAGCTTACAATGCTTAAATTTATAGTGCTAAAAAGGTCAAACTAAATTTGTAATGACGGAAAATGTCGGTCACTGGAAATACCGAGCAAAAATCTGTGTACACAGTCTTAACCATAGACCTGTGTGAGGGCTGTGTTGGAGAAAATGGATCCGAGGTTCCCTGAATGGTCTTCTCAATTAGATAGGGACTTACTTAATTAGTAAATTATCGAATATCATGATAGTATATGTATTATATATATATTCCATGAAACGAATTAATTTGAAGAATCATAGAAGGAGTAGAAAAAATGTAAAGAACTTGAAATAACAATAACGTCAATGTGACAAGGAAGATCAGATTTAGAAAAAATGCGTAATTCCAAGATCTATGATTTGACTCGAAAGCTGGATATATTGCATACAATGTTCCAACGGCAGACTTCACTTATCTTTGTGTGAAGCATACACAAAACAACAAGAAACCTATTTAAAAGGAAGTACAGAATGAGGTTTGATCTACCTCGTAAGCCAAAAGTGGAATTCAAGGAAGGTCAAGCCTAGATTTCTGTTGATCAATTATTTTTTATCAATAAACCTTGCCAATCATACTAGATGATCTCTTGACCTCTAATCTGCTCCTTTTGCCTTCAGTAATCATTGCTCAAAGCTGCAAATGATCACCAATGAAGAGGATAGTGTTTTTGCCAAAAGACTAGTCACTCATATTGCCAATGCTCAAATAATGTCTTGTGTCCTTCAAAAGAAGAAAAATCCTCTTCTCCCTTCCTCCACCAACTGGAGTATTTATAAGTTCAGCATCACGTTGGAAGGCACAGCCTTGATGACATGTGTCTCAAACTTTTAGAACATCATTGACATGATAATTTTTATGTTAAAGCTAGTCATGCTGCATTATATTTGGGGGGGTGGGGCAAAGTACATTATAAACCACTCCTATTGAAGCTGCCTCATGATTATGCTGCGATACGCTAATAAGCGTATTGCTGCGTATGGATAGCAGGTGCGTGTTTGGTACTGCCTTAGCTGACTTTACATTGTATTACACTTTTTTACGCTTCATAGCGTGGCAGAGCGTAATAGAGCATAAAAATAGTTAACTCAAACTTCTTTACGCCTATTTATGCTAGAGCGTAAAAATAGTCAACCTCACAACAAGTTACGTTTATTTACACTTTGTAGCATAATAAGCGTAAAGCAACCAATTTGCAAAAAAGAAGTCAATCTGCTGTGCTCCTTTGGACTCTGACTTTGACTTCCTTGAAGCTCATTACACTGCTATGCGTAATGGATCATAAATTTAGTCCTGAACAAAAAACTTGGTGGAATATGTGACAAGTCATAGTCTACTTCTTAGGCCTTAAACTTTTTTGTATTCGCCGAAGTAAGCTACCATCCAATATCTCTTTTTGCATCCTATATTTTGAGATGAGAATGGAAATAGCTTTGCAACATATAGCTATGAGAATGGATCAAACAGGGACTTAATCGATGTCTAAATAGCTTTTTGCAACATATATTTTGATATGAGAATGGAAATGCAACATGATACTTCAAAATAAATAAATGAAATGATGCTTGAAAGTAAATAAAATAAGAAACAATGCAACATGCAACAATATCAGGAAAAAAAGTAAAACATAGTTAAGAGAATGCACCCCTCCAAAGCTACAAATTTGTTCTTTTAGAATGGACATAGTTGATTGAACCACGTGATGGAGTGTAGAGATCCCAAAAGTAACCAAGGTGTGTAGAGCAGGAAGGTTGTGTGCCCAAGTGCAGACTTGGGAGCTGACAGCATAGGGATTCTACCAAGGTGGTAGAAAAAGGGAAAAAATGGATTGTCAACTAGGGATGCTTGTTGTTCTTGATGTCAAATAGTAAGCTTACAATGCTTGATGCTGAACTAGAGAGAGCGTCAATTGAGAAGAAAAATAGGGAGACAAGGAGTTAAAGAAAAGAAAAATTAGAACTTTGAGTGCTACTTGTCAAGGTATTTATAGGACCAAGGGCACATGAAAGGGATGGTTTTGGATGCCATGTGCCATGGACTTTTGTTGACCTTCTCATGCTGCACATACCAGTATGTTTGTTAAACACTCATGACCATTGTGACTGTGGGTTTACAATGTCACAACTATGAGCCTATGATGCTGTTGTTGCACTTTCAGCATCTAGAGAACTGCATTAATGTCACACAATCATCAACATGCCTTGATATGCTTTTTAGTGTAACATTCTTGGCCTAGCATAGCACCAATATGTGTGTTGCATGCTTGCTATGCTATGCTACTCTATGTAGTGTAGCATATCATAGCAACTGGTCTTAGTTGCAGAAAATTTTCCGATTAGCATACTTTGTTTCTTGCGATGCAAGACTCACGAACTTTGTTGTTCTTGCCCTTCGAGCTACCTTCTGTCTTTTCTAAAGAATTTTTATGCCTTTCTGCACCTTGTAGCTCAGTGTAGTGTAGCAGCAGACATAGTTCATTACTTCTTGACAAAAATGGACATCTTTGTAGAACTCAAAACTAGGCAAGGAGGCTAACTGTGAAACTATTATCATGCTATGTCACATGGCATGGTGTAACGTAGTACTTTGTTTAGCATTCATATTCTGAATCTTGCTATGCTACACAGTGTATCATAGCGTAGCAGACTTTGCAAATTAGAAAACTTTTTGAACTATTTCTTGAGCATCCAAAGTGCTACTGCCAACTCCGTGTTGTTTCTTAGTAGGATGTCGACCAGGTAGGTTACTTAGATGGATAGGTCAGATGTCCCTTAGAACCTGTTAAGACCTAAAGTAGAAAATTTTCTAAACTGGCTAGCCTAAACTCAGGGCATTCTCCTCCTAATGAACTACCATAGTGCTATGCAAATTGCAAGGTTTGGTGAGGCCATGATGATCTTCCATTTTTTGAGGTGTTTCGTTGGCCCCTCTTTGTCAACTTGGCAGAATAGGCTTGCTAGATGTCAACAAAAAAATTTGAATCACCATAGAAAATGAAATGCTAAGGTTGTCACTTGATGAGTGTCGAACATCACTTGATTGCACTTCAGAGTGTTACATTGATTGTGCGAAGGTTAAGGTAGAGAGCAAAGATGATGTTTAATAGAGTCCTTCGTCAGAGTGCTCTAAGGAACTCATTTGTATTTTCATCTTTGACTGGCGTTGTTCTTCAACCACTTGCAGGACAAGTGTTTCCTCCACAGGATGAGTTGTGTTACATCCATGAATGGTTTTAACCTACCTACAAATGTGTTCCATGTGGTGAGCCGTGTTACGCATGTCATGGAACTTACACTAGTGTTCCCCTAGTGATGAGCTATGTTACGCGCACCATGGGAGTTTGCACTCACTTCACGATGTGGTAGCATTTGCCACTGTGGAGAGATGCATCCACCAGGGTGAAGGTCTTACTAGCTATTGGAATTTTGTAACTCTTGGACACCTACATTGGTGCACGGTCTCCAAAGTAAGGAGGCTAGTAGTGGCTGTGGCAGCACCAGTGCAGCAGAGCTGGTCCTAAAGACGTCGAGAGTTTCTTGTGGATGCAGATGCTTGAGGGTCCCTGCCAGGGGTTTGCATTTCTATTTTAGCTATGGGATCAGCTACCACATAGCTAATGTCGTGTAATCACAAGCATTGATAGGGGGCTAGAGTAACAATATTACGGCTAGGCAGCAATACTGTTGGCACTCCAGATGCAGGAACTAACACTTGAACCACCGTCAAGGTGATGAGATATAGCGATGGTAGGTTTAGAGGGCTAGCATGATGTCATACGAAATCTTCAGAGAGTCAGCATGATGCCTAGGGTGGTGATGCCATGCATACTCCAGACCATGTTTCCACTATGTCTCGAATCACGTTCCAGAGCTGCGATGACCCACCCATACGTTGGCATCGTGCCCACTCACTTGATGTGTGTCTGGTGCTGGTGCATGCTAAGGATGCAATGCAAACCCAGTTTAAGGTTTTGGTAGACCTTGTGCTAGTTTAAGGTCTTAGTAGACTGTAGTACTAGTTTAAGGTCCTTGCGGATCATACATGCTAGTTTATCATCATAGTGAATGATGCTCAATGTTGCTAGTTTATCATCATTACAGATGCTGCTCGATGTCGCTAGTTTATCATCATTACGGACACTGCTTGGTGCTAGTGCCAGTTTAACATCATAGTGGACGACGTTTGATTCCACTATTGTAGTGATTCAGATGTAATACAGCTTGAGGTACAAGTGATTCACTAGGATGGTGAACTCATTGCTATTCATGTCCACTAGCTTGAAGGCTCCATTCCTGACGGCTTTGGTAACCATATAAAGGCCTTCCCAGTTGGTTGATAATTTTCTTGCATGTTCATAGGTGGCCTTGAGGATGAGGTCTCCCTTTTGCACTGGCTATCAATGTGGCTCTGCATTGTGCTTCTGTTGCTTCTTGCTTTGGTAGTGCTCGATGCACTTCAACATCTTTACACGCTCCTCCTCCACCAAGTCAAGGTCGATGATTTATGACTCGTTATTCTGGGCTTCTCTTATGATATCTTTAAGGATTACCTATAGTGATGGTACCTACAACTCAAGAGGCAGTACAACTTTAGATCCAGAAATAAGACTGTAAGGAGTCTTACTTGCAATTCTGCATGTTGCTCAGTAGGCCCATAAGATGTAGAGGATTTGCTCATGCCATCGCCTCTTGCTATTGTTGAGCATCCGCTTCATCAAGTTGATGATGGACTTATTTGTAGCCTCTGCCTGCCAGTTCACCTACAGATAATAAGGGGAAGAAAATGGTTATTTAATGTGTAGATTGCTATAGAAGGTTTGAGATTCCATACTGCTGAATTGTGGCCCATTGTCAGTCACAATAGTTATTGGAAGCCCAAACCTTGTTACGATGTTGTCTAGGATAAAATGGTAGATTTGCTACGACATTGTCTTCCTCAGGGAAATATCTTCCACCCACTTGGTAAAATATTCAGTGGTGATGATAATGAAGCTATGCCCTACGGAGGACTTAGATGTGATAGGCCCTATGAGGTCTAATCCCCATCGTCAGAAGGGCCACATGATTTGTGTTGGGTGTAGGTCCATAGGTGCTATGTGTATGAGATTTTCATATCTTTGGCACATGTAATATGTCTTGAATTTGTTGAGGCAATCACATTCCATGTGGAGCCAATAGTACCCTAGGCATCTGATTTTGGTAGCCATAGCCCTAGGTGCTATGTGTCCACTTCATAACACCTCATGTACCTCATTAACTACCTTCTACACTTGCTCACCGCACAAGCATACCAGCAATATCCCATCATAGGAGCATCAACATAGGGCATCATTTCCCATGACCATGTACTACCGGGCATGCTTGCAGATTGCATCTCTCTAAGCAGATGTCAATCCTTCAAGGGGCTTTCCATGTTGTAGAAAATCTTTGATGTTGACATACCACTCTGGGGTATCAGCAGCATTGATAGATGCTACATGCGTCACCTGAGTGATAAGCTCTACACATTCTTTAATTGAGGTTGGAAGGTTTTCCATAGAATGTGATGGAATGTTTAGTGCGAGGGTAGATAAAGCATCTACCATGGTGTTTTCGTTATGTGGCACGTGTTGCACATATATGGTTGTAAATCGCTTAAGCAGGATTCTTGCTAGATCGTAGTAGGGTTGCTCGTGTGTAGCCTTACAAGTGTAGACCTTGGTGACTTGATTCAAAACTAATTTTGAATCTCCCCAAATGGCCAGGTATTATATGCGTAGCAATTGGGTAGTTAAGGGGCCTCTGAGTAGTCCATTGTATTCTACCATGTTATTGGTACAAGGGAACACAAATCAATAAGTGGATGGATGCATTTCCTTATAGGGGAACATGATTATGGTAGTAGCGCTACCCCATCATGCGGTTGGTGCACCGTCAAAATGTAAGGTTGGTTCGAAATGTGATGGGACAATGTGGACATTGCTGATGTATTCGTCTGGGAAATTGAGGTCTATTATTTCCTAGTCATTGATTGGCGAGGACATGAGTTAGGTTGCTATGGCTTGACCCTTTGTCGATGATTGACTTACATAGCCTAGATCGAACTCTGTAGTTATTTCTTTCCATCGGGCTATCCTACTACTTTCATATAAGTTGTTAGTGATAGCACAAAGTATGTTGCTTTTAGAAATGATATTGGTTGTTCTATGGAATAGGTAATTCCACCACCTTTTTAGTGTGAACACTAGGGCAAGACAATTCCTTTCCACTTTGTTATATCTTGCCTCATGTGTTATTAGCATGTGACTTATATAGTACACCAATATCTTGGAGCCATCATCCCATTTATGACATAGTAGTGCAGCAACAGACGTGTTGGAGGTAGGGAGGTGGATGAAGAAGGGTTTGTTCCCTTATGATGGATGCATGGTCGGGAGGTGTGAGAGTTCCTCCTTTAGCTTGTTGAAGGCTTATTGAAACTAGGTTGCACATTCAAAGTTAACCCACTTCTTTAGAAGATGTTGCATGAGGTATAACTTGTTGATCAACCTTGCTATAAACCTTCGGATGAATTTCACTCTACCCTATAGACCACGTAACACCTTAAGGTTTGTGGGAGGCGCTAGGTTGATGATGGATTTGACTTTGTCAGGATCCACCTGTATTCCAGCCTCCCATACTATGAACCCTAGCATGCATCCATTTTTCACCCCAAATATGCACTTCTTAGGATTGAGGTGTAGGACATGCATTTGGTAGTGTTTGAGGACTGCCCCTAAATTGTGTGGGTGTCAACTACTTATTTGGACTTGATTTCTAGGTCGTCCACATAGTTGTTCAATGTTTCTAGGATGTAGTCACTGAAGATGTAAGTCATGGCTTACTGGTAGGTTGCTTCAGCATTCTTGACCACAAAAGGCATCATGGTATAGTAGAAGGTTCCCCATGGGGTCATGAAGGTTGTGGATAGGTGGTGCTCTCAGTTAATGCAAATTTCATTGTATCTAGAGAAACCATCCATGAAGGATAGTAGAGCATGGCCAACTATGATGTCGATAAGTTGATCAATGCTTGGAAGTGGGAAGTCATCTTTGACTATCACCTTGTTCAAATCCTGGAAGTCCATATAGATTCGTATCCTGCTTGTTTTCATTGAAACAAAAATGACATTGGACACCCACTCTGAATAGTCGACTGTGTAGATGAAACCTGCTTGGTAGAGCTTAGTGATTATTTTGCTCATAGCTAATGTAATTTGTAGTTTAATTTGCAAGCCTTTTGCTTGATTGCCTTCATCTGTGGATCTAGGATGATGTTGTGCTGAACCAATTATGGATCCAAACCTGGCATGTTGTTGTATGACCATGCAAAGATGTCAATGTTTTCTTGCAAAATCTTAGCTACATCTTTGTGTGTTTGTGTGTCTAAGAGGGAGCCAAGTTTTAACATTTTCACCTCCCCCTTTGACGTGATCATAGGTGTCTCAATGAGAGGGTCTTCAGTTACATCCCTAGCCTCTAGGACTAGAGTTTTAACCAAGTTCTCATTCTAGTTTGGGGATGCCTCTAAGGTTGCTATGGTGCTAGTCATGGTCAACCCCTAGTCGATCATGTCGGGGTTCAACTATCTCGTGACCTTACCCTATGGCCTTGCTAGTGTTAAAGGCATGGAAAGGTCATGGTGTCTTCCCATCTTCCACTTTACCTGCCATCATAAGATGAAAGCTACGATAAGAGCTGCCTGTCAGAGATATCGTGTGACCACAATTTGTAAAAAAGTGAAAGGTTTCAAGTATGCCATTTTAAAGTTATGGCAGACTACCAGGGCATAAGAGCATAGGACTACAAGGGAATAGAATTGCTAAAGGTGTAACTGTTGATGTGAATTCATGTGGTTGTTGATATGAAAGTGTCAAAAAGCCAGCTATGCATCCTTTCAAACTACCAAATTATGACATGCAAGATCTCAACATATGAAATAATAATATGTGGAACAAGAAACTTGTGAGTATGAGAGGCACAAAATTGTTAATGTGAAAACATGAATGGGATGTATCAAGGGGTGTAACTGAGGGGTGTATTGGGAGTAAGGAAATGTACTTGTGAATGGTTTGATGAACCCAGTTGTGGATGTCAGGAATAATGTGGTGCCTTGTAATTGTAATGAAATGCATCTATGTGCAAACACCTCAGAGTGTCATCCTTTAGACACAACTCTAAGAGGACAAGAAACCCACAATTCATGTTAGCTAAAACACTTCTAACTTGAATGTAGTTGGCCGAATGGAGTTTTAGGCAAACAGAGTGTTGAATAGCATTAGTTTCGTGTAGCAGCCCTTGATAAGCATAGGCGGTCGAATGCAGCAATAAATCTATATGTCGGTAAAGATGTTGCCAGTTTATAGTCTTAGTAAACTATCGTGGGTTAGTTTTATATCATAACTTGTTGGATGTTGCCAATTTGACATCATAGCAGATGATGTAGTGCTAGTTTATAGTCATGGAGGATTGTGAAGAGAAAAGTTAGTTTATAGTATTACCAGACTCTGGCAGAATAATGTGAAAATTTAATGTAATGCTGGACAAGTGCTATTTTATTGTCATTTTGGACAAAGCTCTATGGTGTCATTTTAACATCATAACACCTGGATGTTCTATGGTAACAGTTTACCATCATGATGCCAGGAAGATGTGTGGATGCATGCACATACATCTAGGTAGTCTTACAAAAGAAGAAACTACAGAACACAATGTCAAGTAGTAAATACTGAAAATAGGACCTAAATGGACAAGAAAAATAGAAAAAAATGGGAAAAGTGGTAGTTTAGGACCTTTTTGGGCCATGCATGAAATTTTAAAGTTGTACAAGGCTGTGTGTTAGTTTAAGGCCTTTTCAGGCCACATGTAAATGCGTAAGCTAGTACAATGAAAATGAAGGTGACGTATGCATAATGAAAAAAGGTGAAGAGTGGGTGAGGATCATACATGTTTTTGGCTGTAGGGGAGCCTTGATCGTGTGGTTGTTTCCTAGCTAGACATGGTCTAGGAGGCATGCTAGGTTTTGGTTGCTCTGAGAGGCTTTTGGTTTTTACCACTTGTTCAGGCATTTTAGCTCTAGATGTTGCATTTGTTGCTATGGGTGTTCCATCAAGAGACTCTTCTTTCAAGACTTGTGAAATTTCTATGTTGTGGATGGCTTGAAAGGGAGTGTTATCGCCATGTATGATGACTTGTTCACGTTCATATGAAAGGTAGATTTCTTGATGTATTAATGAGGAAATGGCCCATTGTTGGGCTAGCCAAGGTCTGCCAAGAATTAAGTTGAATTTTCGCATCTCTTCTATCATAGTGAACTAGATGCTAATGGGGAATTGTTCTCCTACCAGAAAGGCTAAGTTGATTGTGCCCTTAACTGTGACATGTGATCCATTGAGGGATTTTAAACACATGGTTTTTGTTGGCATGATCTCATCTGCCATGCCTAGTTTGTCAATGACAAAGTATAAAGCTACGTTTGTTACTATACCATCATCAACGTGCACTCTGTAAATTGTACATTATCCAACATGTACACTAATTGACAATTGAGCTATTATGATCTCCCCTCATTCGGGGTTGACTTCACTTGCATCATCGCAGAAGGCTAAGGTTTTTGAACCCAATCCTTATGGTGTGCATTGTGAAATCATTTCATGGATGGATTTCTCATTTGTGAGGATGTCCTCCATAATAGGAATGGATGCTAATGTTTGAGCCAAGGCTTCGTGGTGAGCGACTGAAGTCATGAACAGGTCGTATAAGCTCATCATTGTGTTCTTTTGTTTAAGTGTTTGTTTTACCTAGGCTAGTGCAGCATTGAAGTCTATGTTGTTGGTTGTTATGTTGGCTTTGGCTTCCTTCTTGCAAATTGAGGGATGGGCCTCTTGTGTAGAGTGCTTGGGCCTAGTTTTCTTGAGATGAGAGGTAGGGACCCCAGCGTTTAATTGTTTCTTGCTTGGTATGGCTTTTGATTTGGCTGTAGATGTTGTTCGTTGTTCATTTGTCCTCTTCTTCTGCCATTTGGTAGGCTTACCCATGTTGTTGGCAAGGTTGAATCTTGAGGGAGAAGAGGTTGAGACATTGGCTATGGTTGGGCTCTGGGTAGGTGAGGGGCCATCGTGTGGTGGCACCTTTATGAAAAATGGTAGTTTAGGAGGTGTCGTTGTTATTTGACTAGCTTGTTGTGGAACCTTAATGATGAAAGGTTTCTTTACGATTGTGGTTGGTGCATCATGCTAGTTTAACATCTTAGCAGATAACTATGGGGATGCGTGCTACTTTAACGTCTTAGAAGAATATGATGCTTCCTTCCAGTTTAATGTCTTAGGGGACGACTGTGGAGGTGGTACTTTGACCATGAAAGGTATCATCAGTGCTTTAGGTGGCACCTTGATGATGATGGGAGGCCTCATGCTCATGGAGGTGGAGGGGATTATTGCCTTGCTGGGAGGCACATGGATTAGAAAATGTTACTACATATGTTTAGGCTTACTATCTATGCCAATAGAGTTTATGACATAGGAGGCATTGTTTGTGCTAGGTTGATTCAGGGTGTTGACATTCATTTGGCTACATTCTATCATTGCTTGTAGATCATCCTATAATGCATGATAGGTGTCAGTGTTGTGATTAGACATCTGGTGGTAGTGATAGGAATTGGTCTAACTTGAAATGTCGTGGAACCAGGGGCTCGTTTGGTGCTACTAAGGTGGGGTTCCTTAGTAGCTCATAGTACCTTTTGTGTCAGTGGTAAGCATTCTACTCTATGTGTTTGTATTGGATTTTCCTGACTTTAAGGAGTTTCTCTAGTAGTTCAGAAGGTCATGCAGGAAGCAACATGTACTTAGAGCAATCCTTGGGCTGAAAGTTGGACCGTGGTGTGGTCATTGTTGTTGTGGTTGGGTTGGTACTAGTGTTTGTTGTTTCTGTGCTTGTAGATACATTTTGTGATGTTGCCTTTTGCTTGGAAACATGTTCATTTTTGTAAGCCACATAGGTGGGATCATTGCTAGTTTGTGTAGCTTTTTCTATGTTCTTGATCTGTGTGAATGTTTGGCTCAACGTTTGAGCGCTTAGGTAGTACAACTTTGACTTAACAAATTCATTTAGGACTCACTTCAGAATTATAAGCAAATACATTTTAGGGCTGGCCTCATGAAGTTCATTAAGGGCCACACATCATCATTGGATGAACTTCTGCGTAGGCTCAAGTGGTGCTTGTTTCACCTGTATCAAAGTTTCTAGTGTTTCTTCAGGCTTCAGGTTGTACTTAAACCTGGTAACAAACTAGTGTAAAAAATACTCAAGAGAGGATATGAAGTTACATGCTAGGGATTAGTACCAGTCTAAGGCTACGCCTATTAAGGACATAGCGAACACATGCAATATTGCATGAAGCCAAGCTTGATAATCAAAACATGACTAATTGAGCATTCAGATCTCCATTCCTATTATACTTGGTTAACTAGGGTAGTGTGATTCCATTGGGTAAAGCTAATGGTGGCATCGAAGAGTTAATTGGATCATCGTGATAGAAGTCTAGTACTTTAACTACTTTGGTATTGGTAGTTTTGAGTTTCTTTACCTTGTCAAGTAATGCTTGCATCCATTGTTTTTCTTCTGCCCACTCTTGAGTGGTAGGGAGATTAGTTGGTTGGGGAGATTCTGTCTTTAGTTGCTGCTATGGAGCAATGTTCAGAGTTCAGATTGCAAGGTGTGGCATGCTGAAGTGAATGGGTTGTTGAACAAGTGGTGTGGTTTCTTGTCTAGCCACTAACTGTGGGGTGACATCCTAAATGTGTGGGGCCAATGTAACGAAAGTGGTCCCATGTGTTTGAATAGGTGGCATGTACTAGGTGGAGGTGGACGTGGGTAATCTCTGTTGGGATAACGATGCTTGTGTGCTTGTTGACACTAGGTGAGGGGCTGTTTGTCCCATGTGAGGATGGAATGATGGGTTCATGTAGGTATGGGAACTAACTGTGTAATACAAGTCCTCATGTTCAAATTTTTCTGTGAAGTCATTTTCCTTCTCTTGGTTTTGGGGCTTCTCAGTGGATCACCATGAGTTTTGGCTTCTTGCCATAAGGAGCTGGGAGATGAGTCAGTGTTGGGGCTTAGAAAGGGGGATGATGTCATATACGGAGGGAGTGAATTCATGATCCCCCATGTATATGTGCTCAAATTTTCATTTCGCTTCCTTCTCTATGTGGTCAATGGGAAGGTTGGCCTGAATTTTCACACAGATATAGTTATATTGTTCTTTTGTGAGGATTATGTGGGCATGTGTGTTGGAAATTTGGGAAGACTCCATGGTGATGTATGACTAGGCAACATACGGACAAGGCAACAAGTGCAACGTGTGGTCTGGGCTGAGGGTGTAGCATCTGCAATGTGCAGCCTGTGCAATGTGACTGGATTGTAGCATGTGCAACATGACAAGTCTGCAGCATGACTAACTACAACATGACTAACTATCTAGCATGACTAACTATCCAGTCTTACTAACTGCAGCATGGCTAACTATCCAGCATGACTAACTTTCCAGTGTGACTAACTGTCTAGTGTGACCAACTGTAGCGTGAGCGACTACAGCATGAGCAACTACAACATGAGTGACTGTAGCATGAGTGACTACAGCATGAGCAACTATACCATGACCAACTATAGCGTAACTAACTATCCAGTGTGACCTACTATAGTGTGACCAACTACAGTGTGACTAACTACAATGTGTGGAAAGCTAAGTATAAAATTCTTCTAAGTATCCAACGTGTCAAGCTAGCAATGTATGAAAATTTGTCTAAGTTTCTAGCATGTGAACACTAAAAATTTTTCTATGTGTATCGCATGTGACCACTGAAAATTTGTCTAATTGTCCAACATTTGAACACTAAACATTTGTCTAAGTGTCTAGTGTATGAACACTAAAAATTTGTTTGAGTGTCCAGCATGTGAACACTAAAAATTTGTCTAAGTGTTGAGCATGTGAAAACTAGATCTAGGATGCTAAGAAGTAGATCTAATAGAGAAATGACCCTCCTTCTAGCGTTAATTTATTTTACCATCTAAAATCTTCAATGAGAGGCTGGAATGAACAAACACAGAGAGATCTATGGATGAAACAGTAAGATCCTTCCTTCTCCTGACAGTAAGCTAGAAATTAACAAAGGTAGAGTGCCTTTAATGGTCTGCATGTGGATCAAACAAGGACATCCTCAAACGTACGTAATTATGATTCATTGGGTTATACATAAACAAATGCAAAACTAATTGTAAAAGGATGAAAAAAATGTAAACTGTTTAAATGATAAATAATGAAAGAAGGAAAAAATGTGAATAGGAACAATAATGTAAACTGTAAGAATATTGGCAATAATGCAAATTTTTTGTATTGATAAACAATTAGAATGTGCACCGGTCAAAACGTAGTTGTAGAGTGGTCGCAACATAGATGTTTAGCCCCGATGGATGAGAGAAAGTGTTGGGAAGATGCAAGTTTTGGATTGCAGGTGTATAGCGTCCAGTCTATATGAAGTTTAGTGTATGAGATTGATGCCCAGATCTCCTAAGTGTGTCAGATTCAAATTTTCTAAACCTTGATCTATTGGAAAAATAGGAGATTTATAGGGTTTTGGACATGAGATTTAGATCTGGGAGAAGATAAGTGGTTGTGGGGTGAGAAAAATTTTGATCAGGTGATAGGTATATGCATTGACCAGATGCATAAAATGTTACAATGTACAGTGTCTAGCATGACCAAATCTTATGCTGGCATGTGTAATCCACAACATAAGAGCCTGGCATGATCAAAGAATAAGAAAATAAAATTTACAAAATAATACTCTGTTACAACAAGGAATTTTATCTTTAGCCTTCTAAAACTATGGTTTCGCATGTTCTAGCATATTCATGTTATTGTCCAGTATATGGTGTGTGATCATCCAGTGTACAAAACAAAAATGATGAATTTGGAACCCATTTTTGATCTCTAAATCTTGTTCCAAGAGTGTATCTAGATGCCTGAGGTCCAGCTTGTCAAATTTGAGCTCATTCAGAGGCTATTTTGGCTCTCTTTTGGTTAGTCATGTTGTGGTCACGCTGTGCAGCATGACCAAGGTGTGATTCTAGCGTGACCAACTGTTCATAGTCTATTTTGAGCTGATTTTTGGATATTGATCCCCTCTTTTTGATGTTTCACTACTACCTACTATCTTGTGTGGTCTAGGTATTGATTTTGACTCCATTTTTTTCTATTTTGGGCCTATTTAGTTTGGTCATATTGTGCTTACGCTGTGTAGCATGACCAAAGTGTGGCCCCAACATGACCAAGCTTAAATGGCTCATTTGAAGGCCAAATCTTGATTTTTTGAAGTCTATGAACATGTACACTTTTTCCTAGCTCCCAAAAATTGAATTCATGTTGAGATTCTATCTGAAGGTGCCTGAATTGAGCTGTTCTTGTTTTGTCACATTGTGCAGCATGACCTCAGCATGACCAACTAAAAGTGGCTGAAAACATATGCTTTTGAGCTTTAATTTCAAGGTTCAAGACCTTAGGAGCTATAGGGGACTCTAGTGATGCTCAAGGGGGTTCTGCGTGCCCAAATTCCACCTGTTTGAACATAATTTTGGGGCTCCAAAGTTCGGTGGCGCTTATCCTTACGCTGTGCAGCATAAGAAAATGTAGCTCTAGCATAAGCAACTGAAAATACCTTATTTAAGGCCCAAATTTTTATTTTCTAGAGGTTGGGAGTTGCTACAGGCCTTAGTGGAGGTCATGGGGGTACCTTGTGCTTGATCTTAGTATGTTTTGACTTAGTTTTAGGGCTCCAAAAGTTGGTGACACTGATCCTTATGCTGTGCAATGTAAGAAAATGTAGCTCCAGCGTGAGCAACTGAAAATAGCTCATTTAAGACCTAAATTTTTATTTTCTGGTGGCTGGGAGTTGCTAGGGCCCTTGGTGGAGGTCATGGGGGGTTCTTGTGCCTAATTTCAATATGTTCTAACTTAATTTTGGTGCTCCAAAAGTTGGTGATGTTGATCCTTACGCTGTGCAGTGTAAGAAAAGTGTGTGTGACAAAACTTTCACTTTTTTGGGCGTAAAACCCTTGATTTTTGATGCTGAGACTTGCTGTAGTAATTTTTGGATCCTTGGGAGACCTTTCTTGCTTCATTTAGGGTCTTTTGATGCTATTTTAAAGGCTCTCAAGTTTGGTCACAATGTACTCATGTTGGGCAATGCCATGACTTAGCTTATGTCCTGTCTAAAAGTGCTAGGACAAAATTTTGTGGTGTTTTCAGAGGGGGCTCGCTACAACTGGGCTAGGTTTTAATGTAAAGTCTTGTAGATCAAAATATTGGGGCTCCATAAGAAAATAGAATCTTGTTCCAATATTCATTATGCCTTTTACATATCCTGTCTGAAGCATCTCATGGAGTTCTTGGTTGTTCAAGAAAATGGAGTCTGGGTCATAAGAAATCACAACCAGGTTTCTAGATCATGGATTCACCAAATCCTCTAGACCACCCAAGCCAAAGATCCCATAGAAATAATTGAGAAGTCAATCTCTGTGATGACTAAGGATCGGGTGGCCTGCAACCTTCATGTCCAAGATAACATAGGAGAGACACCCCTCGTAGTAGACTATAGCGTGTTGCGGGGGGAGAATCTCATAGCTTAGATTGCAGCCAATAAGTTGCAGCAAAAGAGGCCTCCTCTAGCTAAGGAAACCCTTCACATGGAGGAAGAGGAGGGGTATAGACTATGGATTAAATTGCAGAGGATGCAATCCCCTATTGGTAAATTCTTTTTTTAATGCCTACTTTGTTATTGTCTGTTACGCTATGCTACGCTATGCAGTGTAGTGTAGCATAGAACCTACCTTAAGCTAACTTGTCTTAAGCTAATGCAAACACATTTCTTGACTACTAGAAGAAGAGGAGGAATAAGAAGAAGGTGATAAAGTGGTGTCGACCCTTAAGATAGGGGCAAAAAGTAAAGACACGGAGGCCCTAGTCATAGAGAGAGGGGCCCCAGTCAAAAGGAATGGAGCTCCTGCTGCTAAGGTAGGGACTCTTATTATTAGGGAGAATCATCCTATTGATGAAGAGGAATCTTCCATGAATGAAAAAATACTATTCTCCTAGAAATAAAGGCACCATTTCATGAAGAAGGGATCTATAGGGACCTGACAGGAACCTCTAGCCAGGCTACCATCATCGTTTTGCATCAACAAGAAGGGAGACTGCAATTGGACACTAGTGAGTGTGGCAATATGTCTACCTTTTCATAACTCATTTTGGCTATCTCTGACATGTTTAGTTATGTGACAGGTGCCACCTTTGATGCTACAAGACCTCCTCCGATTCACGTAGAATCATGGGCTGAGGTCCCTGACAAGTTCACGTTCATGCAGGGTATCGTTGATGACATGATCAGCCACCTTCAACATGTGGACCTTGAAGTGGGTAAGTAGTAGTATTAGATGCTCTCGTGTTGTTGTGCTATAATTTTGTGAGTTTGCTAATCTTACTATACTAATGAAATTGGTATTCTCTTCATGTCATGGTAGCCTCTCGACTCAAATGAGACCTAACACAACCTTTGAAAGTTGGTGTCATGCCTACATTCCTACTTGAAGTGACCAAGGTGTCTGGTCGCATATATGACAAGGCTTGCAAATGTACTTTGCACTGAGCACACTCCCTGTGGGAGTATAAGCATGTTAATGAGGACCTATGGAAATGGGTCTAGAAAGCTGAGTAATAGAAGGTCGACCTGAGCGCCGAGGTGAAGGATCTCAAGTTGAGGAATGAATTCTTCATAGCTTGTGACACTAATAATGAGGACTGGCACATGTCTATGATAGACTACATTAGATTTTGGACTATTTCATGTCATAATGTTGAAGCCACTAGCAAAATAATAGAACAGTGGATGAAAATGGACTTGTTAGTCCAAAAGTGTCAAGATTTGAGAGATTTTAGTACCAAAATTTATGAATGGGGGCAGTCCCAAAAAAATCATAAGCATATGTATAAACTGGAACATTCCACCTATCGTAAACTATAGAAAGATGCTGCTGTGGAGGCATTTATGTATAAAGCATTCGTAAATTCTATTGAAGCTTCTACGGCCTATGACAAGTTCAAAGAGTAGTTAAATGTTGTGAAATCTCCTAACTGGAACGTGGACCTTCCCATAGAAGAGATCACGACCATCTCCTTTTCCCTAAGACCACTGAGGTGGATGACCACTGAAAGGGAGAGAGCTATTGCAGACACTAAACCAAGCAATAGGCGTTGGGTGGATATCATGGCAGAGGAGGTATGGCACCATGTCAGACTCATTTTAGACTAGATACCTTTAGAGATAGATGCAGGTCCATCTTAGGTTGTTTTCTTTTTACTGTATTAACGCCTACACTCTATTGTGACTTGCATGTGTTGCTTTAGCTGACTACTTCATTCCTATGATGTAGGCTCCAAATGAGGGTATAGGGCCCGTAGAGGAAGGGAATGACGAATCGGAAAAGGAAAATGAAGGGGAAGGCAATGGAAAGGGAAATGATGCAAAAGAGGGAAACCCATGATAGCATGGGATCCTTTTTTTAAAAAAAAAATTTGAAATTTTTTGTAAAATCTTGCAAACATTGTCTAAGAGAAATGAATTTTGAATAAATAGATGAATTGGTTCCCACGCTAACTTGTACATTGTGTATTTAGTGAATGTCATGCTAAAATTTTGCTCTTCTACACTAGTTTTAGGCCATTTTGTGTTGCTACTAGTTTTAGGCCATTTCGGGCCAATACTAGTTTTAGGCCGTTTCGGGTTGATGCTAGTTTTAGGCCATTTCAGGACTTTGCTAGTTTTAGGCCATTTTGGGCCTTTGTATAAATGCACATTTCTAGTTTTATGTCATTTTGGGGAATTGTGTAAATGCACAAGGATAGTGCATAGGCAGGAAGTAGTGGGGTTGTTATGCTAGGCATAGCTACTTCTTGACCCAATGCAGGTTGAGCGAAACATAAGGTCGAGACACTTTGCCAGGGTCTTCATCTACATCGTTGCCCACCACTCGGAAGGGTAACTTAGCCAACACATTTTCATTTTGGGGGTCAGCTTTTTGAGTTGATCCTTCTTTCAGATGATTAGCATGAGCTGCGACAGGTGCTTCAATATCAAAAGTTATAGCCTTTGAGCCCTGTTCCATGCCTACGTTGTGGATTACTTTCATTGCTACCTTGTCACCATGGATCACCATCTCTCTACCTGCATAAGGTAGGTAAATCTCCTAGTGTATGGGTGAGGAGGTAGACTTCAGCTGCACTAACCATGACCTCCCAAGGATGAGGTTAAAGCTAGGCATTTCCTTGACCACAATGAAAATTGCATTTGTGGGGAACTGCTCCCCTACTACAAAGTCTATGTTGACTATGCCCTTCACCACGACTCACACCACATTGAACAACCTTAGGCATGATATCATTGTGGGTTTGATCTAGTTGACCAAGCCCAACTTTTGCATAATAGGGAAGGGATAACATTCGTGGCAACTCCATCATCAATGTGTACCCTTCAGATCTAGTGTTGACTAATCCGAATTGTGATAAAAAGGAGTGTTGTAGCCACATGACCCCTTTTGGGATCTTATCTAATGGAGTCTTCACTAAAAGTTAGTTGAAATGGTTTTGATTCTATAGGCATGGAGGGATCGCTATACCACTATGTTGATCACTTCCTCTTCTGCCAGCATGTATTCATTGACTTGAATCACTTTCAACATGTGGATCAGGGCCTTGCGGTGTGGGATAGATGTCATGATTAGATCATACAAGCTCAACATAGTGTTTTTCTATTTCAGAGCTTGTTTGACCTGAGTTAGGGCATCCACAAGGTCTTTGTCATTCCCCTATTTAATGCTTTCTTCCTCTTCTATTCGTCCTAGAAGATGAATTTTTCAAGGAGTGGCAACTTTGGATCTGAGTTTAGACCATTTTTAGTAGGGCAGCGTGGACTATGTGGTCATGGAAAAGTTCTTCTTTGGTAACAAAGGCATAGATGTAGGGGGTAAATACATAGGCTTGGAAATACTAGGGATAGTACTTCCTCTTGACATCTCACCTACAGAATGAGCTTCTCGCCTTTTAGTATAAGAAGGTTGTTCAGCTATCTTTCATGGGATGGGAACTATCAAAAGAGTGTGTCCCCTGATGATAAATGGAGCTCAAGGTATTAACGGGTGGGGGTATCACAGTTTTGCTAATCGGTGGTGTAGAGATGGATGCCTGTGGAGGAACTATTAGAAAAAATGACTGTTGCAAGCTTCGGTCAGTTGTTGATGATGCTGGTGCACTACGCTAAGGCACACAGACCATGAATGACTACTAGGGTGGCCTAGGATCACTATCAATACTGATGGCACTGAGGACATAACTAACATTGTTAGCATTAAGGGGATATGTGTAGACATGCATGGATTGGTTCTTAGGGCATCCTGGGTTGCTTTCACCCAACACCATTTTTCCTTGATCGATCAATCTCTAGATGTCATCCTACAATGCCAAATAGTAATTTGTGTTGTAACCAAACTATTAGTGATAGTCACAAAACCTATCTAGCCTAAAACCCTTAGGAATTGGGGGCTCATTGGGTAGGGCTAAAGAGGGGTTCCTAACAAACTTGCAGTAGTGCTAATGTCTCTTGTTTCCTTCTTCCGACACCTACTTGTGTTGGATGTGTCCCATTGCTAGTAGCTTTTTTAGAAGTTCTAAAGGCTTGAGAGGTAGTGGGGTGTACTTTAATTAATATTTATGCTCAAAGTTCAATTTGCGGTGTACTTTTAGATGTCTCAGGTGCAAGTATAGAAGGTTGTGGTGTGTGGTCCTATTTGGGCACGGCATTGACTATGGGTACGACTAATTTTTTATTGTTCTTGTTACCATTGTTACTAGGTTTGGGCTTGTCCTTGGTCACCACAGTGGCCACTATCGTTGTTGGGGCCTTACCCTTATCCTTCTTTGTGAAGGTGTTTTTGTAGGCAATGTAGGTTGGGGCTTTGCTTACCTCGGCCATGTCCTATATACTCTTAGTCTAGGCGAAGGCTTGACAAAGAGTTCGAGGGGTGAGGTAGTACAATTTAGACTTGATAAAGTCATTCACTACACTCTTAAATATGGCCAACAAGTGGACCTCCATGATGGGCTCACGGATTTTGTTAAGGGTTACACTCCAATGCTGAATGAATCTTTGAACTGGCTCTAGAGGATATTGCTTCATGCTGTTTGAAACACCATGAAAATTTCGAGGCCTTAATGGTTCAGCAAAATCTTGCAACATAGGCTAGGATTTGCGACAAGTCATGGATTGGAAAGTTTCCTTTCTAGCTAAGGGTCCATTCTACCATGCTACATAGCATAGTGTAATAAACTCCAGAGGACAAAACAAGACAAGGGGTGCACGACAGCAAGCCTTCAACTTTGCAAGTTTTCTATGTTTTGAAAAATCTTAGCTTTTGGCATATTACGCCACATTACACAACATAGTGTAATGTAGCATAACATAGCATAATTCCAGAAGGTAGTCCATCACAACAACAGAGATGACAAGACTCGAGACCTTGATTGTCCAGCAAAATCTCAAGGCTAAGAAATGATCCATAGCGTGGTGCACATTTTAGCACGTTTTAGCACGTGGTACAAGGTTAAGGGGCCTATTACACTACATTATGTACTATAGTATAAGAAACCCTAGAAGGATTGATTAGAAACAAAGGAATCATGGTGACAACACTTTAAGTTTTTGTAGGTTCACTATTTTACGCTGAATTACGCTATGCAGTGTAATCTAGCATGATGCAACGTAATACGAGCAACGATAGAGAGAGCACAATTCAAGCATCAGTAGTTCATATGTCACAATACACTCTCTAGTGTATTGCAGTGTAAACAAAGAACATTTTGTTGTCAAAACTCCAGCAAAAGTGGTTTACGATGCATTACGCTTCAGACCATAATGTAGCATGGCACTGCAAATTTCAAACACAAACACATCAAGTGAACGACACCTTTAGTACATGCGTAATCTAAACTACATTTTTCTCCTAACCATAACCTTATAAATATTCCAGTTGACAAAGATCAAAGGGTTGACAAAAAATTTTTCCTAGATTGAGAAATTTTCTTAGTGAGTGATTTTATTTCATTGGCAATCGTTGAAAACTTTTGGCAAATATTGATAAGAGAGCAAAAGAGGATCAATGATCATAAGAACATCAGAGGTGATTGACAAGAATCCTTGATTAGAAACAGCTAATTAATGAATATTCTGCTTCAAGTCTAACTTCCTTGCACCCTGATTGGCTAGAAAAAGGTAGATTTACCTTTACTTGTTTTATCTTTAAATAGCTTTCTTGCTATTGGCACGTGCTTTGTCTAAGGTGAAGTCCACTTGTAATCATTGTATCCAACATATTTTGTTCATAAGTTAAATCCCAGATCTTGGGATTGCACACTCTCTAAATCCAATCTCCTATGTCCTATCTATATGGATTTGTAATCGCTTTAAATCATTTACATTGTTTTAAAATACCTTTGAGATTAACAATATTATATCTCCTCATAAAAAATGCCATTTTCCATCCAATTATTACGAAAATTTTACTAATTAAGTAAGTCCTTGTTTGATTAACAAGACCATTCAGGGCACCTTAGATTCATCTTCTCCAGCATGGCCCTCGCACTGATCCCAGGTTGGAACTGTTTATATGGACTTCCACTCGGTATTTCTAGAGACTGATGTTTTCTATCATTAAAGTTTTCTAGTGCTAGAAGGAGGGCCTTCATATCTGATCCACACTTTACAGGTAGTCTTGTAAGCTTTCTTTACCCATTATTGGTCGACGTAAACGTAATACCTTTGTGGTTGTTTACAAGATTGTGTGGTGCAAATTAGTCTGTTTGATGATTCCTTTGGAATCCTACAAGATAGAAACCCCTGATTATTACTTTAGTTTTCATTTTCCCTTGCGATCTTTATCCTTATCTTCATTACTCCTAAACCATGTAGAGAATGGCTACATCAACCACTGTTGTTCACATTGCCAACCTCAAGAATCCTTGAACCATGTAAGTTACGCCTCCTATGGTCGAGCTGCCAACTAGTCCAATGTGACGATGCTGATCCCTCAGGCTTCAAAACAAAGAGCCTGAGGGACATGCTCAGTGCAAGGAACACTAAAATCTCCTCTATGCTAAACTAGCAGCAAACCTGCCCATGTATCAATAAGAACTCAAAGAAAAATGAGAATATGAGTTCATGTATTGCAACAGGAAGGAATTTATTCCTTCACATAACACCACTGTACCCCTAACAAATCAACAACAGTGGATCCTGGATCAACTACTGATGGCTAAGACATCGATAGAACAACAAGAGGAGTTTTTCTGTTATGAAATGCTTCATGACGAGCAAGACGATCTAAACTTCCACTCTGAGGGAGGTAGTCCTGCTGATTTCACCATAGCCCCTCCCTCCACGACATCCCGCTTAAATCCATTGTTCATGGTTACCATGCCCTTGACACTATCTAATACTAACCAAGTCCTACATTCGTCCCACCTACATTTTCTCTCTCCAACTATCCTTTCAAGTGACAGCTTATCACAAATCATTCCTCAGCAGATGCAATTACCTAATCCATCTCATCGTGCACGTATGCCCATGTCACCGCATGTACATGCAATACCTACTTCGCAATTACATACAACACCCACCTTCATCCTGACTCACATGACAGGGCCCTCTAGTACAGCATGGTGGGTTCCAAACATGCCTCTTGTTGCGCATCCTATGTAGATGTTCCATCTCCCCCTTGATCAAAGCTAGGTCCCGCAGGAGCTAAATCCTATTACAGGATCATTGTTTGTTCCCTTGGCCATACAAACAGTGTATCCAATGGTATAGCCGATGGCAAATGTCCCTATTCCACCACCAACTATGGCTCCTCCTACTATTCTACAAACAACCTTCCCATCCACTTGTCTGGATCAAGCCTTCCAGCTTATCCATACCCTTAGGGAGGAAGTTAAATGCCTCAAGGCTGCTTGTTCTGACATAGTACAAGTTATAGATTTTTACCATGACAATCCTATTAGTCCGGTAGTGTCTATTTTATCATTATCACCTGGGATGCCACTCCCCCATTTTATGAAATACAATGGAGAAGGTGATACCAATGCCCATTTAGTTACTTTTAGGTTAGAATCATTGCTATTGCAACAATGGCCACATACTATCATCTGTGTCTTTGCTATGTCCCTACTGGGTAAAGCTCTAGATTGGTATTGAGCACTCCCACGTGCTTCCATTTCAACTTTGGAGGAGCTTTTAACTAAGTTTGTGACTCATTTCAAGTACAACCTAAAGCCAGAAGTCACACTAGACCAGCTCATGGGAGTCAAGAAATACCTTCTCGAGTCGGTTCAAAAGATTATACAGCGGTGGAGTGTGACCTTGAACAAAATTCATAAACCCATCATGGAGGCCCATCTATTGGCAATCTTCAAGGGGGCAGTTAACAACTTTATCAAGTCTAATCTATACTACCTTGGTCCCCACTCCCTTATCCATGACTTTTCTTAGACTAAGAGCATCCAAGATTTGATGGAGGCTAGCAAAGATCTGGCCTATGTGGTCTACAAAAATGCCCACAGCATGGGTAAGGACAAAGCCAAAGCTACGAAAACAATAGTAGCGGTGGTTGTAAAGGGGGCCAAGAAGAAAAATGACAACAAGAAAACATCTGTGAAGCTTGCTAAGTAGACAACTAGCTCAAACAATGTCAATCAAGAAGCTCCTTCCACCCCTGAAGAACCTCTGCAATTGAGGCCTAA
This sequence comes from Gnetum montanum, assembly GCA_015680685.1. Taxonomy (NCBI): domain Eukaryota; kingdom Viridiplantae; phylum Streptophyta; class Gnetopsida; order Gnetales; family Gnetaceae; genus Gnetum; species Gnetum montanum. The sequence continues at coordinate 452,662 of MNCI01006411.1, forward strand.
CTTTGCATGTAAGGATTGCTCGAATTACGTGATCCTACCTATAAAGCCTTCAGAACTTCTGAAGAAATTATTGGGAACTAGTGACATCTAACAAAAGACGGTGTTTGAGTAAGGTCTGAAATGCCATAGGCACCATTGTGAGGTACTCAAGAACCCCTACTTGGCTCACCCTAATGAAATGCCAGTACCCAAGAGCTTTTGGTTGGATCGATTTTGTGACTACCATCAATTGTGCTGTCATGACATGGATTACTGCTAGGCGTTGAAAGATGACATTCAACATATGATCAATCAAGGTGACCTGATCTTAGATAGCAGTAACCCAGTTTGTCCCAAAAACCAACCCATGCATGTGTACTAGGACTTGTTAAACGTGAATAATGTAGGGTACACTATCAACGTAGTGGGTACAAAGAGTGATGACTAGGCATAGCCGAAGCAACCCTTTGTGTCACTTGTGCCTCCTCGTCCACCTCAGATGACAAGCCCATCAACATCGATGAGTGTGGCTCAATGAAAACCTTTTGTCCTGCAAGTTCTGTCTCCTACCTTCGTTCTGCACACCACTACCAATAAAGCCGTGGCCCAGTTCGTGCCCACACCTAGGGCACCCTTCATCATTAGGGTGCCAAAGTTGTCAGTTCCTCCTGCTACATAGGAGCAAATCTCTAAGTCAATGTCCCAATCACAACTTAATGGGAAAAGAGAAGGGTGTATGATAGGTAACACATCCAAGAACTGATTTATGCTGGGGTTCGCCAAGCCTACACCTCCTACTTAGGTGCCCCTGGCCCCACCTTCTCCCTACCCAAGAAAGTAAAACCCTCAACTAGAAGTCGTTCCACCATGAGAAATCCATCTCTTGGGATGAATGGAAGAAGAGAAGGGTAACAAAAACTAGATTGTGGGCATGATCTCCTTGACATTTTTATGTAAGTCAAGCAGGCTTTCAAATAGAAAAATACAATTCTAAGCCTATATGACTTGTTAATGACATCCGAAAAACATTACAACACCATGGTTCACATGCTAACGTCCATACCGGTGGATGAAAACTTGTTAATAGATGTAGAAGTAATCGATTCGGTCATGCTCCCTCACACTACTAAAAAACTACGATCTCCCCAATTGACATTTCATGATGAGTCCATTACGGATGACCTTGAAAAGGGTCAGGTGACAACAGTGCCCATGTTCATCACTATCCAGGTTGGCCAGTACAAAATTTGTAGAGTACACATGGATGACGGGGCCACTACCAACGTCATCCGATTCCCTATAGTGGACAAACTAGGTTTTCTTGACTAGATTAATCCCACAATAATGACATGTCTAAAATCATTTAATAGGGCAAGAGTGAAAGTTAAGGGAATGGTGCACATCAATTTCGTAGCATGGGATCAATTCCCCATAAACGTAGTGTTCATCATCATCGAGGAAATGTCTAGCTTGAAGATAATATTAGGGAGGTCTTGGTTAGCTTAATTAAGGGCATTTTTATCACCCATTCATCTAGAAATCCACTTTCCCTATGTAGGAGGGGAAGTGTTCATCCATGGTGATAAGATGATCACTCGAGCAGTTAACAATGTAGAAATGGAACAAGGGTCGGAGGTCAAGGTCCCCAAAGATCAAACCCCTATCCCAACAGTTCAATAGGCTAACACAGTGGCTGATGAAAGATTGACTTGGGCTGAACTACCTTTCTATGGAGAAAATGGTAGCGTAGAGGAATTCTCTAATAAGCCTTCTCGCTTGTACACATCTCCAAACTTAAAAAATAATCGAGAAACAATTACAGAGCTAGTAAATGAACATGTTATCATAAAATGTTGTATCAGTCCACATTGTTTACTATTACACAGTTTACACCCTTCCTTGGGTTGCATTATCCTTTTACGCTTAAAATGATGATGGCTTGATATGGCCTTAAACTAGTGATGGCTTGAAATGGCCTTAAACTAATGACGTTCCACCATGGCCTAAAATTGGTAATGTAATTTATCCTTTTACACTTGAATTGATGATGGCCTGAAATGGGCTTAAACTAGTGATGGCCCAAAATGGCCTTAAACTACTGATGGCCCACCATGGCCTAAAACTGGTAAATGTAATTTATCCTTTTATGCTTAAAATGACGATGCCCCGAAATGGCCTTAAAATAGTGATAGCCCGCAATGGCCTTAAACTATTTATGGCCTGCTACCTGTTCTACTTCATGAAAGATAAAATCTTTACTCCAGCCTATATAGGCCAAAAAATATTTTTTTTCTTTTACCTCATTCCAATATAACAAAATGTTGATGAATATGACCACGTTACGCACTGCCCTTACTAACACTTCCACCTGTGTCATCCAACTCCACCTTTGCTTTAAGAAAATCGTCCTCGTAAGGACCTTCTCCTTGTGGAGTCTCTTTGTGAGGGTGGTCCTCTCTGCAAGGCTTTTCCTCATGGGATTTCTCACAGCAAGGACCATCATCTTCATTACGCTCCTCCTCGTGAAGATCCTCTTCGCCAGGACCATCACCTTCATTACGCTCCTCCTCATGAAGAGGCTCATGAAGACCCTCTTCACAAGGATCATTATCTTCATTACACTCATTTTCATGAGGATCCTCCTTATTTCAATCCTATGATTTGACATGACGCACACATCTACATTGGCATCAAGATTATACATAATAAGAATGCAATAATCCTACAACTTACCTGTGATGGTCCCACGTCAGCTGTAAAAAGAACCTGTTCCAAGCCAGCCCACATACGTTGCATGATCTTATCCTTGGTATGTTTAGACCAAACACCATCTCCTAGATTAGTTCTAGCCTTAACCTTTCCCTTTTCTACAAGAGTCCATCTGGGTGGTTCAGGAAAAAAGGAAGGGATAATGGTTTCCGTGCCAGGTAGGGTCATTTTCCTTTTTGGAGAGGCACTTACTGTCACTTGCTACTAAAACTTTTTGTGAGCTCTAGAAGCACCGATGACATCAAGAAATAGTCAAAGGGACCATGCTTCAATTGACGAATCCCTGTAATGTTTATAGTAGGTAGCACATTCTCTCTTATACACATGCTTATGATCTTTCTATGTCTACCCCCATTCTTGGACCGTTGCGTAGTAATCCTTCTAGTCTTGGTTCTTCTGGGCTAGGAGATTCATTTTCATCCATTACTCAATGAGTTCACAACTAGCTTGTAAATTATTTCTGATGACCATCCAATAGTGGGTGTAATTAATTATAGCTATCTACCAGTTATTATCAATGGCCTCTCGAGCTAACAAAAATTCATTGCAGGACTCTAAGTCCTCAACCCTACTAGTTAGGAATTTCTTCTCCTTTTCTATCTTATGCAACCTCTTCCAAAGAGCTTCATTGAAATTTTGGAATTCCCATAATGAATGAGTCAAGTGTAAAGCATATTTATGCATTTCTTCATAAAGGCTACAAGGCACTTCCCTCAGCTCTGGATAGGGCTTAGGTTAGGTGTTCAAGTCGATGAGCTATTTAGGATCCCATTTGAGGAAAGATCCTGTAACATTAAAATAATAGTGGGACATAATAAAATGATACAATATCATAATGCCAAAAATCCCTATATTATAACACTTGAGTACCAATCTCAAGATCGATCTGCTCTAAGCGGCTGATCATATCTTTCGTAATGCCTTCCATAAAGGCAAATTTATCAGGGGTCTCATCCTAATGCTGAGTAGGTGTCGCTGCCAAGGGCACGACACCAGTGTTAGAAGTACTAATTAAATAAACAAAAATGGGTTAGATGTAGTATGATAGACATAAAGGATTATTGTGACATTATGATAACACAAAAACTTGCATCAAAAAAATCCTCAATGGTAGTAACATGAGAATGTCCTCTGAGAAAAAGGTAAATTCACCTACAACAAGCTACTCCTTTTTTTCTAGTTCATCCAAAAGGACTTCAACATCCTCTACTTCCACCTCTTCTTTGTGCACAGGAATCTGTGTGCCACCTGCATTACTAACAGGGGTCTCCTTTCCTAGAATTGGAGCCCCTCCTTTACATTGTATAACTATTGCCCTTGTTTCAGGGCTTAGCTCCGCTACATTTTGCCCTTTGTCTACTAAAGAAAATAGTTAAGAAAAATACTTACAAAATCTGTATGATGCCATGTTTGTATGCAGTGTTACAAAATATATAAATTAACTACACATCTCTTTACTTACCAACTAGGGGATCATTCCTATGAAACTTAATTTGTAACCTCTTCCTCTCTACGTCAGTCGGGCCAGCTGACTCCATAGTCGGACAAGGATTTTTTCATTGGACTAATGAATCCACTATTTCTACTACAAGGTGCTTCCCCTTTGAAACACTATTGGTGAAAGAAGGGAGTGCTCCACCCATGCTATTATAGCCTCGCATACGAGGCGCTGCCAAACTCTTAGTGGTAAGTGAGAGTGAATCCCCAATGTCTTCAGGAGGATCTTGTGATTGGGTATTCCAAAAACATAGGAAATCCAAGGCTTAGAAATCTGGTGATGATCTTATTGCACCTAGATTCCATCCCTTTGAATCATCAAGAATTCAGAAAAACTCCAAAAGAAAGCTATAAAGAAGGCAAAATGCATGTTGAAGCGAGACTCAAGCTTCTTGCAAAGCTTAACCAGTTTAGCTTGCAGGCCTTCAGCAAAGTAGCTAGCCTAATTATACCATGTCTCCTCCCCCATATCCTCCCACATGATTCAAACCTATTCTATGGTAAGGTTTCTCTCATAGGAAAGCAACTTGGGTAAGGCGTGGGCTCGGAAGATGGGGTAAATGGTATGGGCCACCTCCAGCTTAATTTTATTAATAGGGATTCCTTTTACTTCCTTGACAACCCCTAGCCACTCCTCTATATCCTTCTAGTGCTTAGAAATATTTTTTGATTTCTCCTCTACCAAAAGGCCATCAGAGGGAATGCCAAAAAAGTTAGTGAATAGTTGAGCACAATGTCAAAACTTACATGTACATTACGCACACGTATGTAAAGATGCTCAGCTTCTCTATTGAAAGAGTTAACTAGGGTCAACAATTTCACCGATAGTAACATCAGGGGTTACAACCAAAAATAATTCCATTATTCTAGCTTCCCAGAGCTTATTGGTTAGGACATCTTTGGTCGCACTATGGCTAAGCCAACGTTGTGCTTCTTTTATGTTGCCATAAAGAAACGAAAGACTACTCGCTTCATGCTAGGAGGCCATAATAGTGATCTCCCATGATTCCCTAGCTGTAAACATATAGCAAGGGTTTAGATAATATAGGAAAATAAAATTTTTTTGCACGTTTTTTTTCAATATTGTATAATAAACCATCATAGTGTAATTTACTTCGTCTCAAAGGCGAAGGGAATGGTGGGATTCTCTCTTGCACATCTGCGAGAGTGAGAGGGTGATCCAAAGTCCACTCCTTATCCAGCCATCCAAGCCTTTTTTACTTGGAGAAGAATTTGACATAGCGGTTAGGGTAATGTGGGATTTCCAATTATAATTATCCCATAACACCAGCACATACATTTTTAATAGAGGTGAACTCCTTTATGGCCATTTCGATCATAGAAAACATATCTGTATCACCCTAGAGACCATCGTCATTAATAAACAACCTACATCACAGAATGTAGATAATTTTTTACATGGGTCACAAATTCAGACAAATAGTTAGCATAATTATGAAAATCTGGAAACACTTACCCACCTGCATAATACACAATCCCACGTGGATTCTAGAAATAGGTTGTAAGATGACGAGTCACGAACAAAGTGTTGTATGCATGATAACAATCAAACCTGGGCATATCCCTGATCCAAGACAAATGCCTCAAACCCCTAGCACATTATTCATGGTCTTGCACCCATACGGTGTCGATTGAGCCATCCACCAGAAACATCAAGATGCTCTATGTTGATCCAACCAGTAATGTCTCCAGAATGGTGCTGCCTATCTCAGCCAGTAGATGCAAACAAATAATTACACTGTAATTGTGTGAAAAAAAATGTAGAAACTTCCATGCACCTCTTTAGAACTAGTCTACCTCCTCCTTTGCATGAGCATGAGGAGGAGGAACATTGGCCACAGGGACATGTAAACAACACATAATGCCCACGATGTCCAAGATGATCAGGATGGGCTTTAGCGTAATCCTTTACGATGAAATAGAATTCTATTAGGAATAACAATGTAGACATACTAACGATGTTAGAACAACATAGAATTTTTTTATTACACAACACTAGGATTTCCATTATCTTGACTCCTAGAAGATTGCAAGTTACGCTAGAAGTGCATTACGAAAACTGCATAAACCCTTGTCATCACGCAAGGTCTATCCCTAACAATGGCGATAAAAGTAATAGTGCGTATTATCCTAGTGTAACATGTAATATTTATGGGTGAGATGATGGAATCCTATTCATACTACATAAGGGTATAGTACATGGACTTCCCCAATTATGCATTATGTATACACAACATCGCCCAACATTGCCCAAACCCTTGCGAGTACGGAAGGTCTGTCACCAATAATAGTGATAGTGGTAATAATACAAGATACGATAGCATAGCTTGCATGACTAGGTATCAATGCTTGGAATAACACTCATCTTTGAAATAGGTACAATTGTAATGCCATAAAAAGGGAAATAATGGTCATGCAGGAGGGTAAAAAACCACTTACCGAGCGAGTGGAGTAGCCTCTAGCATTTTGACCCTGGTCTTTTAAATCCCCTGTAAACCCTCCTACACTTCATCAGTATTCACCAATTTGACATGTTTTTCTCTAATCTTTGGTGCCATGATCATGACTGAACAGCCTTCACAAAATAGTATGCTTACTTCTTGCTTCTACTTTTCTTCTATTATAGCCAAGTTCAAATTCACAATGTCACTAGTCTACTTTGAGGACAAATCACCAACTTATAAATGAATTGGTTGAAACTAACTATTGCATGCTCAATCAATGTGGAATTTTCTCAAAATGCAAATATGTTATTATGACATGCGTGAAGATTGCAACATTAATCTTGTAGATATCGTATACATTATTTTCCGAAAAGACCCTAAAAAAATGCATAGATCATCATCTCGTAATTCGGTTGCATTAACTACAGTTTGCACAAAACTCTAAATTAGTTGTCTCAACATGCTAGATGCGCCACGTTACACTCTCCATCATAGTTCATAGAAACCTTATGCTAACATCTAGAAGATTGACCTTACTGCTTTTGGGAAAATCATGCATACAGTAATGGTCTGCTAAGACCTCAAACTGGCAGCTATTTAACATGTACCACTAAAGCATAAAAATATTTTATCATTTCAATAGGTCAACAAAAGGCAATGTAACAACCTCCATTTTTGGCAATTTTGCAAGTCAATTCACAAATGGATGCAACTTTACTTGCACCCGTAGTTTTAACAAGCCCATATGGGGAAATTCTTAGACAACTCAATCATGCACTGATAGGAACTAATACTTCTATTTTTGACATAATCATAGCAACTTCAAAAGTATCCCCAAACTGGCCAGAACACTTGGCCCAAACCCTAGACCTGGAAGTTGGCGATGTGACCAAGGATTCCCTCACTGAGGTCCCTATGGTTATGCCTAAAGGAGGAAGAAAAACCCTAAAAATGAGTTCTCTCCTTGACCACAAACACCGAACAATATATCTCGAGTGCTCCAAGATAACATTACGATGTTCACATGGTCATACAAATATATGCCAAGTTTAGATCCAAGGCTAATGCAGCAAATCATAGATTTAGACTTGCATATCAAAGCTGTTAAGCAGAAAGCATGGAAGATTAATCCTAAAATTGCATTAGCAGTGCATGAGAAAAGCACTAAGCTATATCAAGCTGGTTTCATTCACGTGGTCAATTATTCAAACTAGGTGTCGAGCATCGTAGTTGTCTCTAAGAAAACAGGAGGAATACACATCTGTATAAACTTCTATGATTTGAACAAGGCCATGATTAAAGAAAACTTCCCATTACCGAGTATCAACCAACTTATAAATATAACAGCTGGGCATGCTTCACTATCATTCATGGATGGCTTTTTAGGCAATAATAAAATCTATATCAACCTAGAAAACCAACTGACCATGACTTTCATGACCCCCTAGGGAACTTTCTATTATACCATGATGTGCTTCGGGTTAAAAAATGCTAGAGCAACCTATCAACGTGATATGACATACATCTTTAGTGATTACCTCTTAGAGAGATTGAACGACTGCGTAGAAGACATAGCTGTCAAATCTAGGAAGTCAGAAGATCACTTAGGAGACTTAGAATTAGTCCTTAAATGATGTCTCGAACATGACCTACGACTTAACCCAAAAAAGTGTGTATTTAGAGTCAAAACCAGGTGCATGTTGGGGTTTGTAGTATTAGAACTAGTATTCACATTAATCCCGACAAGGTTAAAGCCATTGAAAATTTGGCATCACTTGTAACGATGAAAAATGTTGGTTGCTAGAAACATCGAATGTGAGTTTGTGTACATAGTTCTAACCCTAGATTCATGTGAGGGCATGCTGGAGAAGAAAAATTCGAGGTGGCTTGTTCCTTGATGTTCATGCAATCATCCCCCCTTTCTCCACACTATGCAAGGTAGCCCCAACATGGATGAGAGGGAAATATCATATCTAGGCTCTTTTGATATCAAATTGACCATGCATGTCAGCCTCCGAGGTTGCCAACGTCGACGGTCGAGATTTTGTGTCAAAATTCACTAGTTTGGAGGTTTCTAGGTGCCCACACAATCATCCCCCTTTCTCCATGTTGGGTGGGGGGAAACCAACTAGGAGGAGAGGGAAATATCAAATCTAGGCTCTTTTGACACCAAATCAACCATGCATGTCAACCTCCAAGGTTGCTAGCATCAATGGTCGAGGTTTTGTGTTAAAATTCACTAGTTTGGAGGTTCCTAGGTGTCCACGCAATCATCACCAACCCCCCCATGTTGGGTAGGGGAAAACCCTCTAGGAGGAAATGGAAATGTCAAATCTAGGCTCTTTTGATACCAAATCAACCATTCATGTCAACCTCTAGGATTACCAACATTGATGGTTGAGATTTGGTGTCAAAATCCACCAATTTGGAGGCTCCTAGGCACCCATGTAATCATCCCCCCTTTCTTCATGTTAGACATGGGGATGCCACCTTTGAAGGAAGGCAAGCTAGCTGGACAATTATGATGAGTCAGGGGATGTGTTGTGTGTTGGTGATCCCCTCCTCTCTACTTGTTTTGGCTCTTTTACTACTACAACCATAGTTATATGTTCTTATTTAGTCTTATTGTTATCCCTTCTCACATGTTGATTTTTGTAGGCCATGTAGGCCAAGTCATTACTTACCTCAGCTACCTCCTTAATGTTCTTGATTTGTGAGAAGGCTTGGCTTAGTGACCAGGGCTCTAAGTAGTATAGCTTTGACTTGATAAAGTCATTTATTGCTCCCTTGTAGATGGCTAAGAGATGGGTTTTAGCAATAGGCTCTGGAATCTCATTAAGTGTTGAGTTCCATCTTTAAATGAACCTTTTGACTGGTTCAAGTGGCCCCTACCTCACCATCATTAATTGGCTCAATGTGGCATCTAGCTTGAAGTTATATCTAAAGTAATTAACAAATTGGCTAACCAATTCCTCAAGGAAGGAGATGGATCCTCCAAGCAAGGTTTGATACCAATCTAGAGCCTTACCCTTGAGAAACATGAGGAAAATCCTTAATACCATATGAGGCCAAGCTTGCAAAAAGAGGCACTCAAATCAAAAGGTTACTAGATATGCATTGGGATCACCTTCACCATTATATTTGATGAAGTTTAAAATAGGCAAGCCTACAGGCAAGGTTATTTGAGGCATCGTAAGGTTTATCAAGTCATCCTAGTAGAAATCTAAAACCTTGACCATCTGAGTTATGTTAGCTTGAAGTTCTCGTAGCTCTTTGTTAAGGTGTTGGATCATTTGGAAAGCTTGATCTAAGCCTTAGAGCATCCTCATGAGATGTGGTGTTTGCATTGATAATTGATGGAGGGTCAACTAAGAAGTTTGTGACCTCATGATAGGCTATGGTATTGAAGGGAGAGGCTAGGTTATGGTGGTCATAGGTGGGCTAAATAAGAAGAAGGATGTTTGTGCTAGAACCTAAGGCAAAAAAGGGAAAAATGGGGTATGAGATGCTTGTGTTGCTTGGGGTCCCAATGAGGGTCCCATTGGTATGGCAAATGGAGATAATGATGTAGACATCATCGTGGCTAGATAAATGAAGCTTGGTTGTGTAGCAAAGGATACCAATGAGAATAACGAGATGGATTGAGACACAGGTTGTGTCTGGTGCATGGAAATGATGGGTGTGGACCCAAATATGGTGGGAAGGATAAGAGGAGAGTTGGGTTTAAGGACTTATCCATCAACAAGTTAAGAGATGTTGAGTTGGATGTGGTTGTTTAGGGAGCCAAAGATTGGAAAAGACTTCCAATGAAGGTGTCTAGCTCTTGCTCGGCCTCAAACTTCTCTTCCTCTTCTTGATGATCCTATGAGCTAATTACATCACTAAATTCATTAACCTCTATGAGTTTTGTGAGAATTTTTTCATAGAAGTCAGTAAGGGGGATTTGGTCATAGGGGGATGGGATGTATTCTTTCCCATCTCAGCATATAATTTCGAAGTGATGCTTAGCATCAAATTTGGAGCATGGTATTAATAAATTAGCTTCCATCTTAGCACAAAGAAATTTATAAATTTCCTCATTTATAACTACAAAATCTATGTTCTTGCATCTTTTCCTAAGAGATTGCCTTCATTCTATGATCATAAGGTTTTTTGGGTCATAGCTACGAATTGCATCTTGGCTAGATACCATGTTTGTTAGGTTGAGAGGCAATATATTTGATCAACTAAAATACATGGTTACGATGTTGAAAATGGCTTGAAAATGTTATAAAATGTGGAAAAAGTGCAAATTCTAGCAAGTGGAATTTAAAAAAATGGCTAAAAGAAGAAAAAATGACTAAAAACCAATTACTTACTATAAATAGTAAGTGGCTTCCAAAGGGGGTATACCCCCTGATGAGTGGCGAGGTACCCCTACACTCAACCATACGAAACGAGAATAGCACGCATGATCCGGTTGAACTCCACAGAATAAATGCCTACGCGCCTCATGGAACATTTAAGGTTAACCATTCGTTGTCTTCCCAGACTTACTTGTAGTTGTCACAGTGTATGGTTAAGTAAGTCTAAGATATATGATTTTTATAGCTTTTAATGTTTTTCTCCTATGCTATTGAGGTGAAGGGTTGAGAAACTAATGACTAACTCTAACTAATGACTAAGTCTAAATTACCTAGCATCAGCATCCATTCCCACTTACCGTACACACCCTGAACCGATGCAACCATGGCTACCAAACACTAATCGTCACTAGGATCACCACGCGTAACACACGTGCTCGAAGTGGTCGTACTGAGGCACTTAACTAGGAGGAAACAGTTAAGAGAATCTAATCTAGCCTAAGTGCGATGAGTAGTCGATTCCTTGACTAACCGTACACATCTTTGTGCATGACTACCACTGGGATTACCAAGTGCAAATCCTGAATACACCACTGGGTTACCAAGTAGTCACACTAGATGCTCGTAATCAGGTCGTACTTATTCCGCATTTCTAGCCTAAGTGCGATGAGCAACCGATTCCTTGACTATCTGTACACATCCTTGAATGCTCGTAATCAATTCATACTCATTCCGCATTACTAAGAGAGAAAGCAATAAATAAAATCCTATTCCATGCACTGCAAGGTTTATCCAGGAAGTTTGTCTTTATTGTTGTACACAACTTTTGTTCAAGTACAATGTTGCTCGAATAAAGATCCGTTCACTTTAGGACTCCTACTGCGGGCACACAGAAAATATTCTATCTCTAGAGTGATCAATCTACCAGAGTTTTTCTACCTCTAGCCCAAGATGGGGAAACAAGGGAGAGCTTCCTCTTATTTATAGATATGGCGACGGACCGTGATATTGCGTACGCGATATCCCAGGGGATGACACGATATCGCGGCCTATGCAATATTGCATCTCATGATACCCCCATGACTAAATGAAAACTCATCCTCGAGTTCCTTACAAAATATTGGGAAGGTATGGGATTATTGAGAGGAATGGAACTAATGGGATGACATGTGAACGAATCATCATTACAAGACTTGACAAAACTGGTGTTCATGACAAAAAGGGTGAACACCTTATTACATTAACATCAGGCCTCATTTGGCAGCTGAGAAAGAGAGAGAGAAAGAAGTGTTGCTGCTGCCAATGCCAAGATTGTGCCTTCCATTATCCATCGGTAAGCACACCATCGTTCTTGCTCCTTGCATAACTGCTTCTGGTGCTACTCCATTCCAAGTGGTTCCTCCAAATCCCCTCCGTTGTTGTATGATTGTCATCTGCACACACAACATAGTCTTATATTAGCAAGGGTAAATGAATTTCAATGTAGTTAATACCTTACTTCGGTGTAAGTCCATTGGCTAGGTTGTGGTATGGATGATATCGATCAGGAGATATATCAATGATGACTACCGAAGGTGTAGGGGTTAGGAAGAAAATCAAAAAAATTCGGGGCTAGGAGAAAATCGAAGAAATCGGGCCCTGTACCCCCATGACTAATCGCGAACCTCCATTAGCGTTAGAATGGAGAAAAGAAAGGAGTCAGAAAAATAGGTAAAAAGAGATAACTATAACACCAATGAAGTGGATGTCAAGATGGAAATGAACAAAATAAAATAGATTGCAAGAATTTTAGGGAAAGGAAGTAAATTCATGCACCAAAGAGGAATGCCAATGGGTCCTCCCCAAAGCAAGCTCATGCCCTTAGTGCCCTGACAGACCCACATTCAAAGAGTCCGTAGGCTCTAGGAATGTCAATTGGAACAAGAGTTAAAGTCTTAACCACAAGCTTTTACCAAAAATAAAATAATGCGTCAACCAAAATATGTACACTAATGATACAACTGGCAATGAGGTGAATAATGGAGAGAAGGATGGAGAAAAGAGAATGGAATGGAATCCCATGAACAAGGTGGTGTACAGCCCCTTGTGGATTGCATGATTAATGTGATGTAGCAAATCCCATTCCAAGTCCGGCCTCAAACCAACCACATCCAGTGACTTTGCATCAATGCATTCGGCTAAACCATCCTCTTGAATAACAAGAATACATCTCCAAAGAGCCACCACCATTCCAACAAAACAAAGGAGAGAATGGGAAGCAAGAAGGGCCTTAGTTAGAGGGAACACTTTTGGTTCCATAACCAATGCTTGTAGCCCAAGTTTATTTCTTCTGAGGGGTGTGCTTTGAATTCTCACCTTTTTTTCTCTTTTTTTTTCTTTTTATGTTTTGTGTTTTTATGCATGAGAACCACACCATGCAAAGACTTTTTATTTTTATTGTCTTAACTTCCGATAATTGGGGTAACATCGAAACAACGAGAAAACTCAAAAAGAAAACATCCAAGCACCCAAGAGAATGGCCAACACAAATGCATCAAGTTCCCTTAAAGTCACACCCTTTTCAATCCTTGAGTCCTTCCTTAGTTTGAGAAATGCCCAATCACCGATTCGTTAAAGTTCTTATTAGAAGAGGACTGTACATTTCCAAGCCGAGAGAGACCATATAAACTAGTGGATAGATGGATGAAGTGAACTCATTGCTTGCCATATCAAAAGAAACATACCTTAGTATCAATATTGTGACTTAAAGGTAAAAACCAAACATTAGCAATCAATATGAAAATAGTTCATACCATCATTCCGAACACTTATTGGGTGATAAACTTACAAGGTGGATACACACACACAAAATGTAAAAGGTATAACGATGTTGTAAAAAAAAATAAGAAAAGTTAAAGAAAGTTGTAAAACAAAAACATGTAAGACAAAAATATGTAAAACAAAAACGTGTAAAACAAAAAATGTGTAAAACAAAAATTGAAAAAGAACTGAGGGCCCCATATGATTAGCATAGGTGGCCATCTCCCCCATGACTGAGTGGAAAGGGAGAGATCCAAAATAATGAGCGCCTATTTGAATTTCTAAGAAGTGTCCAACTTCTCCCAACTGATGATCTTAGGCTAAGGGGTGGAAGTTGGCAACGCTCATATTCCAATGTGTCTATGCCTTCGTTGTTGGCATGGGTTGTTGCCTTAGTTCATTCCATGCATATCTGATTGCTCCTTCTAGTAGCTATCAACCACGGGGTGTCTACTACTACTTGTGTGGTTGCTACATACAGGCATCTTTGTTTCAAAGTTTCAAGGGCACACCTGTTACATGGAGGCATTTCATCCATGTCATCACCCAATGAATCACTGTATGTGATGCATGGAACTTTCCTCTTCTCAATATTTCCATAAATATTTACCTTAGAGATTTCCAAGGAAAGATCGTGGATCCTAAGACGTGCGTCTACTGTACTCAGCCATGCCCTTCCCATTATAATTGGAAAGTCCCCTTCATTGTTTTTGAATTCAATCACCAGGAAATTAGCTGGGTAAGACCAACCACACATAGTGGTAACAATGTCCTCCACCAATCCTAAGGGAATGGTGATGGACTGGTCTGCCAGCTCTACTTGAATGTTGCTCTTCTTAAGTTGGGGCAAGTTCCAAGCGTGATACATCTCTTGTGAATTTAAGTTGACTCCGGAACCTACATCAAGAAGAGCCTTATTTTGTTCATTTTCGGTGACTTGAAGGTAGATTAAGGGACTCCTAGGATCAGTTAGTTTCCTAGGAAGGTGGCCTACCTTGATCCAGTCAATTATGGTATGCATTAACATAATCGTATGCATTAAGCTTTGTTGGACTGAAGGGTGCTCCGAAGTGTAACCGCTTGTTGTTGTGAGAGTTTGTCTAGGCTTTTGGTTCTGAAGAAGGATCTTATCTTTTTATAGTTGTCAGAACCAACAGCAGGTTGAATATTTATAGCTCTCGCAGCATGACGTTGTTGCGGTTGAGGAGGAAGTTCCCCTTGTATTGTTGGAGCAGGAGGTGTTATGGGAACTACTTATGGAAGAGGTGTGAATGGATTAGGAGGATGGTGTGGGTATGGAGTGTCTCCTAGAGGAGAAGGAGTCCTCCTAAAGTACTCCTGAACCTGGTAGTGATGGTGGGGATTTGTGTGATCCATAGAGTCACTTGGAGAAATTAGCTGTTGCACATATTAACCATAAGGATCAGGTTTCCGGTAAGGGTACTGATGTTTTGGCGATGGCATCCCCCATGACTATGGGTATTTCCACTTCTGATGTTGTCTGATGGGTTGTGGTGGAGTTCCACTTGGATAAACCTTCAAGGGTTGGTGGAACTGCCTTGGGTTACCTTAGGGATAAGGTAACCTACGGAGTTTCTGCCATTGATTAAGTCTTGGATTAAGTGCATACACCCCAGACTCCTGTAGATGTGAGATGATTGGACAACATCCCTTAGGATGGTCATAGTGGCAGAGCTCACATCCATCGTCATCGTCTGTGTCTGAATCCACAGCCACATCGGAGTTAGTAATTTTCTTCTTACCCTTGTTATGTGCAGGGCCTAAATCTCTCCACTTTTTCTTATCTTTATCACTACTTTGTTCTACCTTAGACTCTTCTACAATTTTCAAGATAGTTTCAATTTTAGAGTCTAAGGAACTCCATACGTCATCTACCTTAGCCGCTATTTCTGTTGTTAACTTTTGAATTGACAAGGTTTTCCTATTCACCAACTCTTCAATTGGTGACTCATCCTCTTCATCGCAAAATTTCACTCCCTTCTTTCGAAGAGAGGGATTACAGTTGTATTCTTCTGCACTTTCCCTTTTTCGTAGCTCACCTTCTTCTTTTGCTACTTACTCTAACAAGTGATGAACTTCATGGGCTCTAAGTTGTGATAGTCTCCCTTGGGCATAAGTCCCAAGGGTTCTTCTAGTTTCATGCCTTAGCCCATCTACGATGTGGCGAAGTTGATCCCACTGTGCGTATCCATGGCCTGGGCAACGATGTAACAATGTGTAGGTGCGGGCCATGGCAGCATCCAAGGGTTTGTGATTTCCTTGCTTCCATTCTTGGATCTACTTATGCAAATTAGACACTCTGGAGTATGTCTGATACTTATTGTTAAACAGTTCTAACATCATACTCCACCTCCTGATGGTTTCCGGTTCTAAGGATCGATACCAACTCTCTGCTTCCTTGGTGAGTGTCCTGGGAAATAACTTAAGCTTTTGCCACTCATTCTCTATATTTTGCAAGGTGCAGGCATCGTGGAATGCCTGTAAATGATGTTGCAGATCGGCATTGTATCCCCCTTTGAAACGTGAGATGTTATTCATGTCTAAACACTTGATTCGACTATCTTTTAAATGCCTTGTTGGGATCCTAACTACCTCCGTTATATCGAGCATACTTCGGGTTGCAAGTAGCGGCTCGTCATGATCATCTCTTTCATGACGCTTGTGATATCTTCGTTGTTCCCTACTTTCCCTTTGTTCAAGCCCTTGTCCTCTCTCTTGACTCTCTCGTTGAGGTCTCTCATTTTTCTTACTTTTATCCTCTCCATTATGCTCTTCATGATTGTGCCCAGGGGTGGAAGAAGAGGGTGAGTGATGTGAAGAAGGGGAAGAAGAAGGAGAACCATCATCATGGCGATGTTTCTTACCTTCTCTTTGGCTGCTTCGGCCCTGATCGTGATGACTATCAAAGTGCTCGTCCTTATTATGAGTTGTTGTTCCCTCTGTGAACAGCTGGTGTTCACGGGCATCAGAACCAGTGTTATGTATTGTTGAGCATAAGTTCTGATACCCAACCTCCTAACCATCGTTAGGAGGGGGAACATCATTTGTTAGAGAACCCATGATAATGGGTCTGTCATCTCCTATTTCTCTAAGGATGTGTGGGCCTTTGCCCTTCAACAGGGTATGTTGGCTCTCCTACCTTGCGTCCCTCATACATTGTGCTTCTATGGGATAATAATCCCTCATGTTATAGTCTTCCACAACATATTTGGTGTATAACTCTATCATGCCTATCTGTGCCAAAGCACAAAAGAGCATGTTAGAGACTGAACGATTTGGAGGTAACATGATGTTACCTTGCAAATCCCTCCAACGCATCCATTCGTCTTGATGGAGGATAAAGGTAAAATTTGAAATATACTCATTGGGATGAGTATAGACTATTCGGTATTTTTTAGGACTTGGCTGATTTCGGCTATGTGTTTTTAATTGCTGATTGTTCTTTGTATGGTCCTTAGGTGGTGAGTTGCTCTTGTGAGAAGAAGAAGAAGAAGACATGATGTCTTATAGGTGTGCTAATTTTACCGTTATATAAAATTTCTTATTTGATTAACCCTAAGGTTAGTTTAAGCTCCCAACGATGTAAACAATTTGTTATGTCCTACTTAGCGCACAAACACTTAGTCCTCGACAACGACACCAATGATGAGTGGCGAGGTACCTCTACACTCAACCATACGAAACGAGCGTAGCACGCGCGATTTGGTCAAACTACACAGACTAAATGCCTACACGCCTCATGGAACACTTAAGGTTAACCATTCGTTGTCTTCCCAAACTTACTTGTAGTTGTCACGGTGTATGGTTAAGTAAGTCTGAGGTATATGATTTTTATAGCTTTTTATGTTTTTCTCCTATGCTATCGAAGTGAAGGGTTGAGAAACTAATGACTAACTCTAACTAATGACTAAGTCTAAATTACCTAGCATTAGCATCCGTTCCCACTTACCATACACACCCTGAACCGATGCAACCATGGCTACCAAACACTAATCATCACTAGGATCACCACGTGTAACACACGTACTTGAAGTGGTCGTACTGAGGTACTTAACTAGGAGGAAAGGGTTGAGAGAATCTAATCTAGCCTAAGTGTGATGAGCAGCTGATTCCTTGACTAACCGTACACATCTTTGTGCATGACTACCACTGGGATTACCAAGCGCAGATCCTGAATACACCACTGGGTTACCAAGTAGTCACACTAGATGCTCATAATCAAGTCATACTCATTCCATGTTTCTAGCCTAAGTGCGATAAGGAACCAATTCCTTGACTATCCGTACACATCCTTGAATGCTCATAATCAAGTCGTACCCATTCAGCATTACTAAGAGAGAAAGCAATAAATAAAATCCTATTCCATGCACTCCAAGGTTTATCCAGGAAGTTCGTCTTTATTTCCATACACAACTTGTGTTCAGGTACAATGTTGCTCGAATAAAGATCCGTTCACTTTAGGACTCCTACTGTGGGCACATGGAAAATATTCTATCTCTGGAGTGATCAATCTGCCAAAGTTTCCCTACTTCTAGCCCAGGATGGGGAAACAAGGGAGAGCCGCCTCTTATTTATAGATATGGCGATGGACTGCGATATTGCGTCTCATCACCTCCTTACTAAAGATGGTAACAGGTGGTATCAACCCCATCCATGCTAGGCTTCCTAGCTATACAAAAAGTTGAAAATGCTAAAAATAATGGCCAAAATAAGTCACTTACTATAAATGGTAAGTGGGGGGTAAGGGGGTATACCCATTTAACAATAATTGAAAGGTGAAAATGTGGTGGCAAAATTCACCCATGCTAGCTTCCTAGCTATCACACCCCTAGATGCCTATGCTGACTTCCTAGCTATTACACCCCCAAATGTGGTAGGGGGAGGGGGAAAGGAGGGATGAGATAGGGGGATCTCACACCTTCCAAGACCAACATTGGTAAAAAGAGGATGAAAGTGGTTTGAAAGGTGGAAAAAAGAATGTGAATTTTAGTAATTGAAATTGCCACAAAACTTAAATCTAATGAAAAGAAGCAAATATGGCCAAAAACAAGACACTTACTATATGTAGTAAGCAAGGGCCAAATGCAGCACACCCCTTTTTCCAGAAATAGAAAGCTAAGAAATTTCACACCAAACCTCATCCACACTGGCCTCCTAGTTGTCACATCCGCAGATGTGGTAGGAAGGGAAAGTAGGGGTGAGATGTGGGGATCTCACACCTTCTAAAACCAATATTGGAGTAGGAGGAACGAGGTTTACCTTCTGGAAAGTTTTATTTTGGCTAAAAAACCAAATTAGAAACTTTGATTTTTCCAAAGGTGAGGGTTTCTTTTTATGAAAATTAGCAATGTTGACCTTGCTAGAAAAAATTCATAGTAGGGGGATTTTGGATGGTCTAGGGGGATAACACCCTTCCTAGCTAAGGGGGGTAACATCCCTCCTAGATGGCTTTAAAAAATTTTAGCAAATGCTGTGAAATTTTGCCAAAATCCAAACACTCACAATGGGGGGGATGATGCCCATGCTTCCTAGATGAGGGGGTTAACACCCTTCCTAGCTATTTTTCGAAAATCTTCAAAGACTACTATGAATTTTCTCAAAGCCTAAACACCCACACTAAGGGCTTGATAGTAGAAAAAAGGGTAGAAAATGGTAGATTAATTTAGGCAAAGAACCTGGATGCAGCCCCTCCTTCTAGCACCATAAAACTATAGCAACTGAAAACCTTAATCGCTAAAAAACCAAAAAATCTTAGCACAACATTTTTAACCCCAAATCTCGAGGGCCTCTACAAAATGCATCCTAAGTGACCAAATATTTTATATCAAGGTTACATGGTAACTCTCTATTATGATGGGTTGCACCTTTGTAATAAATTTAGGATTCATCCTGCAAGCACAATTCTAAGAGAATAAGAAAACAAGTCAAGGAATTCATGTAATTACAAGAGGTTACATCAAGCCACATCAGACAAAAAAATACAAGCCACTATTGGTTGCAACTGGTATGACATGAAAAATATGTATTTTGTGTCACAGTTTTATACAAATTTTGTAGTATCTTGAGATGCCAAAAGAGACAAATGAAAGATTACACATGCTCACTTGTTGTTGGCTACATGGTCCACTAATGTCTCATTCTTGTTCAAACCTGTAAATGAAGGCCAACCATACTAAAATTGAACATGTTAACATTAGATGTAATCAAGACTATGTGAGAGCTTTCATGTTGTCATGCAGAGGTTTGATGACATTTTGAACAAGATAAGGTTCTAGTGAGGAACCTAGTTTTAAGGTTTTCTTCTCACTATTGTGGTTCAAAATGGGGAATTAGATCAAGGTATCCTCTATGATGTATCTAGCTTTAAGGTCAAGAGTAGTTAGGCCATTACATGATATTAAGGCTAGATTGTTAAAGGTTTACAAGCACTTGGTTTAAGTGTTCAAGGTCATTTGGTCAAACAACATCACAAAAAGGGTCTATTTAAGCTCCAAGGCAAGTTGAATTGCCTTTTCATCTCCCTATTTGAATCCTTCATACCAACATAAACACATCAAGTGGCATCCATGTGATGAAATTATTAAATAATTTTAGATTATTGTACTAATAGAGAAAAATAAGGTAATATGAGGCTAAAATGTAGTAGAATCAAGCTAAACAAGGTAATAACAAGGTGAAGCAAGGTGAAACCAAACAAAACAAGGTCAAGTAATATCATAAATGATAGAAAATGATACCAAACAATACCTAATCATGCTAAAGAAGGTGAAATGAGGCCAAATGTGATCAAAAATGTATCAAAATGAGGCCAAATGACATCAACATAATGAAAAATTGATATCAAACGGGATCAAAATGATACAAAATGAAATTAAATGAAGTTGTCATAATGAAGAAATGATGCCAAATCATGAAAATGACATTGAGATGGTCTAAAATGAAGTCAAAACTATGAAAAATGACATAAAATGATGACAAATAATACCAAATGATGTAAAAAAGAGGAAAAAGTGTGAGGGTCAAACAAGGTCAAATGCTACCAAAAATTGTGTAAAATATCATCAAATGACACCAAATGATATCAAGAAATGATATCAAATGATACTACATAAGATCAAATGATGTTAACTAGGTCAAACTTGGTCAAATGAGGTTGCACAAGTATGGAAATATTATAAATAATAATAGTTATTTTTATTTTATTTTTTTATAATTGAAATAAAGAAAATCCAATGAAAATAAATTAAAAATTGCTAAGATAGGTGAAAACTTTGAACAAACAAGTTGCTAATTGTTAAAATAAAAAACTAATAATAATTAATAAAATAAGAAAAAAATCTTGTCAAAGTAGAAAAAGCTTCTGAAAACTAGCTAAAAACTACTACAAAAGTGGTTTTTTGTGCTAAAATTATCTTCCCAATGTGAATAAGCCATCATCACAATGTGAATGAGAGTTTGGGCTTGATTTGTAACTTGCAGGACCCACCAAGGCAGCTTGTGATCACTTTAGATCAAGCTTCTAGCATGTTTGGGTGGTAAAGGTTTCTTACATTGGTATTCACTTTGGCCAACGTAATTAGAGTGATTCCCAATTTAATTGAGTTGTATTCCAAGTTGGGAAATGGATTTTGATCAAGTTTTATAAGTTTTAAGCCTTCTACTACAACACCCATGGTTTTGTGAAGGAATTTGTCATTTTAAAGTTCTTTTCAGTGAAGTAATGACTTATTGGTGTCCTCACATTATCCTCTATGCTTATTCAATGTAATTGGCCTATTTTCCAACGTGATTTAGGTTTTTGAAAAGCTTTGACAAAGTATTAACCACATCTTTGGCTCCTTTGAATTCCTAAGTCAACACTAGGTAGGGAGAAGGAGATCTGCATTGTTTTAGGTGATATTGATCCATTTGAATGCTTATTTAGGTCCACAAATTGGCTTTTATGCTATTTCAACCTTTGGTATTAATCCTCAACGTTTTGATCAAATTTTATTATTTTTGAACAAATTTTAGCATTGCTTTGGTTTCTGTCTCCCAATGCAACAACAGCTAGGAATCCAAAGGAATATCTTGAGTTTTAGGAGTTATATTGATCATTGTTTAGGCTTTTAGGGGTTACCACGTTGGTATTCACATTGCAAAACGTATTTTCATATATGTTCAAGGTTCACACCAAGTTTGATTGATTTTCAAAGCCATTTAACTAAATTTTTATCTTCTCTATTCTCCTAGTGCATCGGCTAGGCTTTTGAGGGAAGATTTACAATTTTTGAGATTAAACTAACTAAGTTTTGGGTTTTCTAGGGCCATCACATTTTTATTCACATTGGCCAACGTAATAATAATGATACTTAATAGTTTTAGGGGACTTTTTAACTTAGTTTTGATCCTTGCCAAGCTCCTAGCGACCAAATTTATTGTAAAAGATTTACAATTTCTAGGCTTATACTAATCAGGTTTTGGGTTTTCTTAGATCCTCACATTGGTATTCATGTTTTCCAACATGATAGGAAGCAACATCCAAAGTGTGCAGTCCATCTTGGCCAATTTTTGGATTTTTCAGCTTAGTTCTCTAACCTTGCAATCTCCTGTGTTTGCACCTTGAGTTCTAGACCAAGATTGATGGTATATGAGTTTCTAAAAGTTAAATTTCAATTTCCTTCATGTCCCCACATTGGTATTCATGTTGGAAAACTTAATTTACATGACCACTAACGTAAATACCAAGTTTGAAAGGCTTTTGAGAGATTTTGATAGGCTTTAAGCACTTCCATATCTCCACCTCTATGCCTAGGGTTTTATGGTAAAATTAGTAGCTTCTAGGGCCATTTCTGGTAATGTATGAGGCCATTACCATGTATTTGGTGTTCTTATGGTGCTTCACATTGGTATTCACATTTTTCAACATAACTAACATGGAATTCTAACTTGAATACACTTGACTTCCAACATATATACTTTTTTGTGATAATTTTTGATGTATTGGAACATGATGAGATTTTGAACTTTGGTGGGGCCCTCTAGATAGTTATAACTTGCTCTTGAGATAGTTAATGTCGTATAACATCTTCTATATGTTTATCAAACACTTTAAGATTCTTGTTTCCAATGTACTATGAAGGCTCAAGGCTCTCCAAGTTGATGTATACGTAGGTTTAGAAGACCTAATTTGTGAGATTGGTAATAGGAAATTTTCATTAGAAACTAATATTCAAGGCTTGTACTCTTCTTAAATGCCACTAAGCTCAATGTAAATAATGTTTTCTTGGCTTCTTAAAAGGATTTTTCTTATCTATGTTTAGAGAAGATTAGAAGATTTAACACTTCCCAAGTCTTCTAAGTGTGGCATCTAGAATATATAGCAGCTATCAAAGTACTAAATCAACCGCATCTTCCAAACCATCCTAGCATCCACCCATCTCCATTCATAGTGTTGGTGTAGCAGGGCAAGAAGTTTTAGGCTTTTCTTCTACTACAATCAAGGTAAAGATTTAAAGTTCTCGACAATCATGGTGAAGAAGGTTAGTTCTAGAAGCCAAAATCTAGTTTTGGACAAAGTAGAGTAGGCCATATGCATTATTTTGAGGCTTCTAGATCCTACTGTTAACAAATAATCTTCATCAAGATCTGCCAAGTATCAAGTTGCTACCATTTTTTCCAACTTTCTACAGTTTCGTAGAAACGTTTTTTCACCTCTAGGCTTACCAAGGTTGAAATTTCTCAATCTGTTTGTGCCAAATTAAAGGTTTAGGCCTCTGATTGTAGTGGAATCAAGATTTCAATTTCTGGTGATGGCTTAAGGGAGATTTGAATTTTTTTCCAAGCTTATGTATAACATTTTTGTCTATTATTGGTATGTTTTGCACAAGTTTAATATTTTTTATAGACTGCATATGCCAAGATTTTGCATTTCTAATTGCATAGATATGTTATTCTAGGTTTTTTGGTAGCACTAGAGCTGGAATCATATTTTTCTTGTATTTCTAAGAATTTTTTATGAACATTTCTCCAACACAATTTTTGGTGTTTTCACGTGCTTTGTTAAACTTTTACAGTTTTCCAATGGAAAAACATATAGCATTTGTAATTTTTTGAGCAGCTAGGATTAGTGTTTTAGGTCTCTAGGTATTGCAAATATAGTGTAGAAGGATCCTAGGATAAGTTTGAAATTTTTTAAGAATTTTTTCTTGAAGTATTTACTGTAGTCAATTCACTGTAAACCAAGGTTTTCTTTAATCAAAAGTCACTAAAATTCTAACTTTTCCAACACTATAACGATAGCATTGATTATCAATTTTTGTTTTCTTTTATGTTATAATTTTGATTTTGATATTGGCATGTTTTAATGTTTCCATTTTTTTTCATAAACCCTAAGCTATGATGGTGATTAGCATTGATGTTGATGGCTATGGTCTTCCTCCTCTTTATCACTTAGTCTTGAACCACTGATGAGCCTTGTTTTATTATTTTAGTTGCACCATTTTTGTAGGTATTTTTACTTGGCTATAATAACCACAAAGACCATGCATTGTTTCTTCTTTGTCATCTATTGCACAATGCAACTATGACTATTGGACATTACTTGTTATCATTTGTTATTATCACACAATGTAACCATGGCTGTTGTTTTGGTTTTTTATATGTTCTTATATTTTTGTATAGCAAGGCTACAAAGTAAAATTTGGAAATATGATATAATAAAATGAAAAATTTGAAATGAGACATAATTATTAAAGTACAAATTGATCATTATGTATATGAAAATGGAAAAGAAGAGAGGTCACATATTCATTAGTTTTAGAGCCTGGTAGCCCATGACTCCACCAACTTTAGGCCCTCGCAAGTCATGATGTTGCCAATTTTAGTACTTACCAGGTCATTATCTTGCTAGTTTTTGGCCTTAACTAGCCATTGTTCATTTTCCAGCAAGCGTAAGATAATCTTAAAAGAAAATACAAAAATAAAATGAACAAGGAAACATGATAAAAGGCTATCAAAGTAAATAGATGATCATTAACAAAAGAAGGGATGAAAAATAGATTAAGAAACTTCTTTTGTACAATCCTAGTTTTTCCGTTCTTCTTGTTTAAAATGGTAATTGGTAGGTATTCTTTGTGGTTGTTTAATGTTGTAAAGTTGAAGATTTTAGCCTTGTTGGTGTTAACCCTAGCTTGAGTGTTGAGAGTTTCATCTTGAAACTCCATTTTTGAACCTCTATCAATGTTGATGTTGTTAATAGATGGTGAACACATGTTGTCCCCATGAATGATAATTTTACCATCCTTGTATTGTAAGTGAATCTATTGATGTATCGGAGATGAGACCATCTAAAGCTTAGCCAACCATGATCTTCCTAGGATCAAGTTGAAAGTGGTTATTCCTTCAATCACTAAGAAGCTAGTGAATGTAGGGAATTGTTCTCCAACTAAAAAATCCAAGAAGATACAACCTCAAACCACTACTCATGATCCAATAAATGACATAAGTGCTGACATAGTGGTATCTTGAATGTTTTCTATTAGGCCTGGTTTCTCAATAATAGTGAATGGTATTACATTGGTCACTACTCCATCATCCACATGGACACAATGAACCTTATACCTATGAACACGTATGGTAATGAGGAAAGGAGTTGATAGCACTTCTTTGTTTCATGAGTCAATATTCACCTCAATCACAAAAGCTAAGCATGGGTTGATGCTTAATATTCCTAAGTGAAGCTCACTTAATGATAGAGTGGATGGACTCTTTGTTAGTAGGCATGTCTCTGCTCTCAAGAATAGAAGTTAACACTTGAGATAGTGCATCTCTATAAGCAAGAGGAGTCGTGACTAGGTTTTATAGGTTCAACGATGTGTTCTTTTGTTTGAGAGACCATTTGGCTTGTTTAATTGTTGCAAGGAAATTCCTTCCCTTGGTGTGTAATCTTTTAGCCTTAGTGATCTTAATTTTCTTCATTCTTCCTAGGACTTTGGCCTCATGTTTCAAAAGATATGCCTTGGATACCTTTTCCATGAGTGTAGCTAATCTTGGTATAGGTCTTAGTGGGTTAACTTGTTTTGAATTTTATTTATTTTTTTATTTGTTAGCAAACTTCAATGGACTTAGTTATAAGTTTGGTGATAGGTTATTTTTGTCATCATTGTGGTGATGGTTTCTTGTTAATAATTGAGTTGTTTGCCACTATAGGTAAGATTTGGTCATGATTGATTATGGTTTTGCTTGTAGATGAGGGATGGAGTTAGATAACAAATGGTTTCTTAACCTTAGAAGAGTTGGTAACATGTGGTCTAGGTTGTGAAGTTGATGTCACTGAAGCTAGAACACATATGATAAAAGGCTTCTTACAGGCTAGAGGTACTGGTACCCTAATGATGAAGGGGATTTTAGGCTTTATGTTTTGAGGCTAAGTACTAGTTAGTGACACTCTAATAATAAAAGGTTCTCTATAAGGATTAGATCATTTGGTTGTTGTGACTGAGGCTATGGTGTAAGAGTTGTTAATTAGTGTTTGGAGATTTGGAATTGTTCAACATAAGCTCTTCATGGTCAATCATCTTCTAAAAATCATCCTTTAATGCTAGGAAAAAATCAATATCATGAAAATCCATTTCATGATAATCGCAAAACCTATCTAGTTTGAAGTATTTTGGCAATCTCAAATCCTCTTTGGTTGCTATTGTTGGATTGCTAGCTATGTCACAAAGATGATCATACTTCTTACTAACATCCTTGTCAATCAAATAGGGAGTTATTTGATCAGTAAAACCTTTGTAATAATTGGATGACAAAAGGAGGATCCAATGAGAAGATATAATGTCATTAATCCCAAAAGTAATTGAAAGTGATGTAAAATATTTAACAAGATTGCAAAATTTGTATAAATAGGATGCAAGAAATCAGATTTATAGAGAGTGCAATACCAAGATCTGGGATTTAACTTATGAAAAAATTATATTGGATACAATGATGACAGGAAGACTTCAATTTGGATGAAGTACATGCTAGAAGTAAGAAAGTTATTTAAAGATGAAACAAGCAAAGGTCAATCTACCTTGTTCTAGCCAATCAGGATGCAAGGAAGTTAGACCCGATGCAGAATCTTTGTTAATCTACTATTCTTGATCAATGATTCTTAACAATCACCTCCAATGTTGTCACTATCACTGATCCTCTTTTGCTCTCTTGTCAATCTTGAAAGAAAATTTTTTTCCAACCCCTTAATATTTGTCAACTAGAGCATTTATAGGGTTAGGGTTAGGAGAAAAATGTAGTTTAGATGACACATGTCCTGAACTTATAAGATGCCATTGACTTGATGTGTTTGTGTTTGAAACTTGTAGCACCACACTGCATTATGATCTGAAGCATAATGCATCGTAAAAAACTCTCATTAGAGTTTTATCATTGCTTACATTACACTGCATCACGATAAATTACGTTGCATAGCACAGTTCAGCGTAAAGTAGCAAACCTGCAAAAGATTGAAGTGTTGTTGCCATGCTTCCTTTATTCCTAATCAATCATTCCAGGGTTTATTATGCTACACTACGTAATGTAGCATAATAGACCCTTTGACAAAAAAGAAAACCTACTAAACTATGTGGCATGCTGTGGATCATTGTTTAAACCTTCAAGATTTTGGTGGCTGATCGAAGTCATGAATCCTATCATCTTTGTTACTATGATGAACTAGCTTCTGGTCATTATGCTATGCTATGCTAGGTTGCATAATGCAGCGTAATGTGCCAAAAGTTAAGATTTCATAGAAAAATTGCAAAGCTTTGAAGGCTTTCAATCACACATCCCTTGTCTTGTTCTATCCTCTAGAGTTTATTTGCACTGTGGTGCGTAGCATGACACAACTTGCTGAGCCGTGACTTATTGCCAATCCTTGCCCAAATCACAAGCCTTTGCTGAACCATTGAGGTCTCGATATTTTGACGGTGTTTCAATGGCCCCTCTTTGTTGATGTTTAGAGGATTTTCCTGAAAGACATCGAAAAAGAATACGAAGCACTGGAGAGGTAAAGGGACCAACAACGTTCATCAGTAATTACTCAGATGTCACTTTGTCAAACCTAGAAGTGCAAAGGTGGGGGGAAGAAAGCATAGGAGGGATTTCATAGAAGTGAGAGGAGGGAGATTCAGGGAAGACTCAAGAATGTGAACATGAACCTTTTGTGAACAAGTTATTAGGCATCTTTTCGCGAGTGTATTTGTGAGAAGTTATGCTACCACACTACATATGAAGCATGTGCATGGACGAGTTGTGTTACATTCACATGGCCTGGATGAGTTTTTTTACATCCATTTTGCTAGGCTTCATCTCCTTTTTTTATTTTTTATTTGAATTACATTCCACTGGGCAAGTTGCATTATGCCAATTCAGGAAAATGAAGATGCAAAAGAACTTTATTGAATGTTCACACTCTATACAAACAAAGAGAAGGGTAAAGGTAGTCGTAAGGATAAGGGAAGGGGAAAGTAAAGTAGGGTATCCGATAGAGGGAGAGGTAGGGTTTGCACTCCCAAGAAGGCAGGCTAGTCTATGTAGCCACATTAGAATGCCATGACACTTCACCTTCCCATGAATGCATTCTCAACCAATGCTATTATAACAAGTAACCTACAAAACATAACAGAGAACAAATAGAAAAAGTAATCATCCTAATTGCTAGGGGGAGGGAAAGCCTATTGAAAGAAGCATCATCCAAAGTGAAAAGTAGCATGAAGGCCACGAAAGAGAGACCGTAGCAAGGATCAAGGGTCCCAATGTTGATGCCGTGACTTAGGTGACTACCATCGATAACTAGATTCATCTTGCTTCATCAACTAGGCAAAGAACCAGTTAGGTGAACCTATTAAGACAGAATCTAGTGACAGTGATGGGTAGACGCTACTGAAACTATGGATGACCACAGTTTCTTTGATCCCCCAAGTAGTGAAGTTGATCCTAGGAGCTGCAACTAAAGAGTGTCTTTCATAGCAACATCTCCAAAGGATTAGTAGTATGTCTTTCAGCATATCTGAGGAATCAGTAGGATGCTGGTGAGGTAATGGTGTCGCATTTGTTCCAATGCCTTACTTGTTCCATTTGGTAGGGATGCAGTGCAAGAGTGATCACGCATGCTTGCTTCATGGATTGTCCATTGATAGATTCAATTTTTGAGTCTTGGTTCACTTTCATTGCTATTTTTTAAGCCTTAGTAGGCCATGGTACCAATTTAAAGTCTGGATAGACTAATACCTACTAGTTTTACGTCGTAACGGATGGTGGAAGGGCTAGTTTATGGTCCCAACAAACTGTGCTATGGGTGTTAGCTTTATGTCGTGACCCAGGGACAAGTCTGTGCTGGTTTAGTGTCTCAGTAGATGTATTCTTACCTTGCTAGTTTTGCTTCATGGCAAATGTTTGGAAACTTTTCCAATTTAGCATCTTGGTGGATGCATGAAAGAAATGTCAGTTTTATGTCATAGCGTACATGTACAACTTTGCCAGTTTTACATCGTAGAAAATGTTGGTTACCTATGTGCTTGAGCTGAGTTGGCATTTAGGTGTAGTACCACTTTAGATACAGATGCTTCACTGGATTTGGATGCTCGTTGCTATCGATATCTGCTAACTTGAATGCTCCATTTCCATATGCGTCAATGACCAGGAAAGGGTCCTCCCATATGCGTCATTGATGTGGATTATCCTAGTGCTTCTATTTCTATTTGTCCTGATATCTTTCGATGGTGTCAAGCATTTGGATCCACTTCTCCTCCACTGAGTCTAAATCCACAATTCTAGACTCATTGTGTTGATTCTCATTTATAACCATGGATAGGACCATCCGCAATGAGGGGATTTGCAATTCCAAGGGCAACACTGCTTCAGATCCATAGACTAGGATATAGGGCATCTTGTCTATAGCTGTTCTACATGTTGTATGATATGCCCATAGCACATACAAGATTTTCTCGTGCCATCGCTTTTTGTTGTTGTTGAGCATCTTTTTCAATAGGTTGATGACTACTTTGTTTGTTGCCTCTTCTTGACCATTTTCTTGTGGGTAATAGGGTAAAGAAAAAGATTTCTTGATAGCAAGATTATCATAAAAATATTTGGTTTCTGTAATACTAAATTGTGGCCCATTGTTAGTCATAATAGTTATAGGGAGCCCAGACTTAGTTACTATGTTGTCTAAGATGAAATGGTGGACTTGTTAGGATGTAATCTTCTATAAGGGGATACCCTCAACCAACTTCATGAAGTACTCAGTGGCAACGATAGTGAAGCTATGTCCCATGGAAGATTTAGGTGTAATGGGACCTATGATATCTAGTCTCCATCATTGGAATGGCCAAGTAATCTGTGTAGTTTGTAACTTGGTTGGTGACACTTGTATTAAGTTTTCATAATGTTGGCATGTGTCACATGTCTTGACCTTGTTAAGGCAGTCTTTTTCCATATACAACCAATAGTACCCTAGCTGTATGATTTTAGTAACCATAGCTCGCGAGGCTACGTGTCCTCCACAAAACACTTCATGGACTTCGTTAATTATTCATTGTGCTTGGTCATTATTAATGCAAATTAGAAATACCCCATCAAAAGAGCATCTACAGAGAGTACTGTCTGTGATAATGATGTCTTGCCTAGCACGCTTTTGTACTGCATCTTTTTGTGCATGCATTAGCTCATGTAGTGGTCTACCATGTAGAAGGTAAGTCTTAAAGTTTTTGTACCATTCTGGTGTTCCTTCCATGCTTAATAAAGAATCTTGCACTACTTGAATGATAGGGTCTATACATTCTATGAGTAAAGCAGGCGAAGTGGAAAATAAATGTGTTGGCACATTTAATGCTAGTGTGGCCAGTGCATCGGCTATAGTGTTTTCGTTATGTGGCACATGTTGGGCATCAGTTGTTACGAATTACTTTAGGAGATCTATAGCCATATCTTAGTAGGACTATAGATGCACAACTTTGCAGGCATAGACCCCTATGATTTGATTGATGATGAGCATCAAATCTCCTCGAATTGCAAGGTGTTGAACATTGAGTTCTTTGGCTATCAACAGTCCTCTGAGGAGCCCCTCGTAGTCTGCCACATTGTTTGTACAGGGGAAGGCTAGGTGGTAAGTGAATGGATGCACATCCTCAGGGGAGAGAGTAATAACAATGGTAGCACTGCCGTCTCTAGTAGTTGAAGCTCTATCAAAGTATATCGTCACTTCAAGGCCTGTTGATACAAGGCTTAAACTATGTACATGCTCATCGGGAAATTCTAGCCCTATCATAGCTTGATCATTAATAGGTAATGTTGCTAGCTAGTCAGCTATAGCTTGACCTTTACTGGACGATTGGCCAACGTAATGGAAATCAAATTTGGCTGTGATAGCTTTCCAGTGAGCTATCCTACTACTCTCATACAAGTTGTTTGAGATAGCTCGCAGAACATTATTTTTGCAAATTATATTAACTTAGCTGTGGAAAAGATAGTGTCTACATTTCTTGAGTGCTAAAACCAATGCCAAGAAGTTACGCTCCACTTCATTGTACCTCATTTCGTACATAAATAGAGCATGACTTAGATAATAGATAGGGGCTTCTGACCTGTCGTTCCTTTTTTGGCAAAGTAGCGCAGCTATAGACACATATGATTTGACTAGATAAATGTAAAAAGGTTGATCCCTTTGTGGTGGGAAAACTATTGGTAAGTGTTGCAGCTTTATCTTCAAGTTTTCAAATGCATGATAGTAGTTATTAGTCCATTTAAAATTAATACCCTTATTAAGGAGACATTTCATAGGATATAATTTATCCATTAATTTTGAAATGAATGGCTGGATAAATTGTAGTCTACCTTGTAACCCACATAGTTCCTTAAGGTTTGTAGGTGGCATTAAATCAACAATGGCTTTAACCTTGTCGAGCTCAACTAGGATGCCAGTCTTTGATACCACAAACCCCAACATGCATTCGATTTTGACTCTGAATACACATTTCTTTGGGTTGAGCCTTAAGCCATGCTTTCAACATCGTTTAAGGATTAACTCTAAGTCTTCTAAATGATCCTCTGACTTTATAGACTTGACAGCTATGTCATCTACATAGTCGTTTAATATTCCTAAAGGTAATCACTAAAGATGTATGTCATGACTCGTTGATACATTTCTCTAGCATTTTTTAGCCCGAAGGACATCATAGTATAACAAAAAGTCCCCCAGGACATCATGAATGTTGTAGTCAATTGATGCTCACGATTAATACAAATTTGATGATAACCTGAAAAATCATCCATAAAGGATAGGAGCGCATGAACAGCTGTTGTGTCAATCAGTTGGTCGATACTTGGTAACGGGAAATTATCCTTAATTATGGATTTGTTCAAATCCTAGAAGTCTATGAAGATGCATATTCCTCCTATTTCCTTAGAGACAACTACGATGTTGGATACCTAGTCTGAGTAATTGACCACACAGTTGAAAATAGCTTGATATAGCTTGGTGATTTCATTACAAATTACTAGCACAATTTCTGGCTTAATTTTTCATGCTTTCTATCTAATTGCTTTGATGCATGGGTCTAAAACTATGTTATGTTGTATTAATCTCAGATCTTATCCTGGCATCTCTTCCTACGACCATGTAAATGTAGCAATGTTGTTTTGGACCACTTGCACTATGCCACTCTGTGTCTATTGGTCTAGGAGGGAACTAATCCTAAGAGTCTTACTTTCACCTTTGTACGTAACCATAGGGATCTCGTTGAGGGGGTCCTCAGTCACATCACCAGTCTCAAGGTCTAGAGTTCAGGCCAGATATTCTGGCTAGTCTGGGGATATTTCCAATGTGGCTATGGTTGCGTCACCAAGCGAAAGGTCTGTTCCAATTAGCATGTGATCAAGCTATCTAATGGTTTCCCCATATGGGCTTGCTAAAGCTATGGGTGTGAATAAAGTTACATCCATTTGCAAATTTCCTTGCAAAACTACAAAAAATAGAACTTGTTACATTTTTTTCTGCCAATTTGTTGAAATGATAAAATTTTACTTTCTTTGCATTAGCATTGTAGATTAGAAAATCTTCTAGTTTAGGGTCTTAGTGGACTGTTTCAAATATGTGTAATCTATGAGAGAATGATGAGCTGGGATTCCTGGATGCTAGCGTGTGAATTCTGTTGGGTAGGATGAAGGATGTAACATGGCGTGTCTAGCATACTAGAGTAAGGGATTTAAATTTTTGCATGGGCTGTAGTTAATGCGGCCAGATTATGAGGTGAGAAGCTATGGATTAGTTTAGAGTCATTTCAGACCACAGTTCATATGATATCTACTAAATTAATGCCCTGATCTTCACATTTTATGTCATACTGACACTGGCATTTTAGGAAACTTCTATATCAATCGAGTGTAAAAAATTAGTTAGTCCCAAGCATTTCATTTATAAACCAATGGTTCATGCTTAAAACAGGTTGTAGATATCGTGAATCTAAATCTAGCTATAGTAGGAAGGAAGTGGAAGCAAGGCATAAATAGACAATTTCATGAATATTTTCTCAATTGCAACTATGGCACCAAAGGTTAGAGGAAAGAATACCAAACTAGTGAGGATTGATGAAGTACAAGAGAGTTTGCAGTGGTCTTTGCAGGCTAGGGTGGAGGATCCGGAGGTTACTCCACTTAACCAGTAAGTCACCTTTCATTCTCCTGCACTATTGTTATCCTTGTTACAACATTGCAGTCATATTTATTTTAAATGTACATGTTATGTCAGGTGTTAATAACTATTTATGCGGACTAAGCTATTGGAATTTTTTACATTACCTTAGTTTTCACTGTTGAAGATAGACCTTGTATTGTCACAAGGGTTTAGGTAGTGTTGAGCAATACTATGCAAATTTAGTGCATAATCAAAAAGTCTAGGTATTGTACCTATGTGTAGTGTAATTAGGGTTTTGTTTTTCTTTTCTTCTCTCACCCTAATAGTTACATATTACACTAGAGTAACATGTAGTGTTGTCTTCATCGCCATTGTCAAAGACAGACCTTGGGCTATTGCAAGGGTTTGGGTGATGTTGGCTGTGCGTCTACAATATAATCTGTAATACTCTAGGAATCAAGAGAATCCTAATGTCGCATGATGAATTTCTATGTCTAAATGATTTGTCTAATAGTAACATTTATTGTATAGTATGATGCTAAAGCCTGTTATAATTCTTTTAGACATCGTGGGAGTTCTATGCTGCTCACATGTTCCTGCGGCCAATGTTCCTCCTCCTCATGCTAGTATAAAGGAGGAGGCGGTATGGTTCTAAAGGGGCACACAGGAGTTTTTGTAGTTTTTGCTTCATAATTTTAGCGTAATCGTCTGGTCGCATCTACTGGGTGATGTAGTTGCTACTATTTTAGAGACGCTACTGGTTGGTTCAATGCAAAGTGTCTTGACGTTCCTGATAGATAGCACGATTGAAACTGTGAGGGTGCAAGACCGCAAATAGTCTGCCAAAGGTTTGAGGTGTTTGAGCTAGATCTGGGAGATGCCCAGATTTAACTGTTATCACTCCTACAACAGTCTGTTCATGACCCATCATCTCACAACTTACTTCCAGAATCCACCTAGCACTGTGTATTATGCAGGAAGGTAAGTTTTTGTTTCCTCTCACAATGTTGCAGCATGCTAACTACTATTTAAATTTGCATTGAGTGTAAATAATTTTGCCTATGGTGTACATTTTTCATCAATGATAGTGGTCTCCTGGGCAATAATGATACATTGTCATTGACCAAAAGGGCTATAAGGGAATTTACTTTCATCAGTAATGTATAGGTTGGTGTCATGGGACAACTGGCATTCGAAATCCCAAAATACCCGAGCCCCTATGCCAACTTCTTTTCCAGATGTAGAAATATCGAATGGATGGATAGCGAATGGACAGTGAGGACTGGTGAACAACTATTGTTAGCTATGCTTGTTATTGGACTGTAGTCAGGAACAGTGTCTAGACCAGCCGTGAACTACTCAAGCAGCGAATGCAAATGGATCTACTAGCTTAGAAATATCAAGAATGGAAGGACTTTAGCACGAGTGTGCAAGAATGGATGTAGATGTAGGAAGACCATAAACATGTCTATAAGTAGGAATGCATTACCTATCATCAACATTATAGAGACTCTGCCATCGAGGTTGAGTCTCTTCGGCTAATCCTTGATGTCATTGGTGCTTCCAGTGCATTTGAAATGTTTTGGGAGTAAGTGATAGTGAGTGCCTCTACAAAAAGGAAAATGACTCTTCCTGGGGGGAGACTACTATTCCATCCTTTTTTCCTGAACCACCTCAATGGACTCCTATGGATATAGGGAAGGTCAATTCCAGAGCTAATCTAGAAGATGGAGTTTGGTTTGAGCTTACCGAGGATGAAATTATGTAACATCTGTGGGTTGGCTTAGAACAAATCCCTTTTGCTACTAATACAAGACAATCACAAGTAAGTTTCAACATTACTCTTTTTTTTATTATTTTTACCTAGTTTGGATGGCAATGTTAATATACATGTCATGTCCGATCATAGGCAGAACCCAAGGAGAATCCTCAGCAAGATGAACATGATGAAGGCAACGTTCCTCACGAAGAGGGTCTGCATGAAGCAGAGCATAATGGAGGGGTTCAAAGCCATGGTGAGCAACCCCATGTGGAAGAGCTTCATAGATGGGGCTGCCTTTACGAGGAGATGCCTCATGAAAAGGGTGGCCCTTATGAGGATGACTTGCTCAAAGTAGAGATGGAGCTAGGTGATACGGGCAACAGTGGTGACCAGAGGGATGGATAGTGTGGCTATATTGGCCATAGTTTTGTTGTGATAAAATGAAATAAAAGAAAATATATTTTCAACATATTTATGCAAATTTTGATCTCAAGTTTAACTTTCTTTTGTTGTTTTCATTTGGGAAGCATAAATGGAATCATAGGTTTTGGCACTATGACAAGCCGCAGTTAGTTTAGGTGTGAAGCATAAAATGGAGTTACTAGTTTAAATCCTTTGTAGGCCACTAAATTGTTTTGAGTATAGAGCATAAATGAAATCATTAGTTTGGCCATTCTGAGCCTTTCATAGTTTTAGGCCAGTCTGAGCCTTTCATAGTTTTAGGCCATTTTTGGCCTTTTGCTAGTTTTAGGTGATAGTAAGAGTAATAAATACAGCTAGTGGGAAGCATAAAGATATGTGAAGATATGCGTGGATGAAATGAGTATAGCTAGTGGGAGCATAAATACATGCGTAAATGAAATGAGTATTTGTACAACATAAATGAAATAGCTGGTGGAAAAGTGCACATAAACTACATGATATTTAGATGACATGGTTCATTTGCTAACTCTATAGTTGTTTCCTAACCATTTTTATCTTCAGTGGCACATAAGGATGGGGAGATTTATGATCCTATTCCCCCATGCCACAATCCTCCTCTTGGAATGGCAGTTCAGCCCAAATTAATCTATCATCAGTCATAATTTTAGCTTGTCATACTTTTTGGATAGGGGATTGATCTTCAAGAATTTCAATTTCTAAACCCTGTTCAGTTTCTATGTTGTTGATAGCCCAAGGGATCGTTCCATCACCATGGATGATCACCTCCCCTCCTGCGTAGGGTAGATGGATTTCCTCATGGATAGGTGATGAAACTGCTCTCAGTTGAGCTAACCAAGATCTCCATAGGATTAGGTTAAAGCTGAGCATCTCCTCAACAACAATAAACATTGCATCTTTGGGGAATTGGTCCCCTCCCACAAAGTTGATGTGCACTATGCCTTTGACTTGCACCCATGCCCCATTGAACAACTTTAGACACGACGTCATTGTAGGATTGATCTAATCGATTAGGCCTAGCTTATCCACTATGGAATATGGGATGACATTAGCGACCAACGCGTCATCTACATGTACACTTTGGATTCGATCTTGACCAACTTGGATGGTGATGAACATGGGCACCATTGTTACCTTACCCTTTTCTGGGTCATCCTTAATGGATTTGTCATGAAAGGCCAACAAGGAACACCCAGGTTTCTCAACAGTGAGAGTAAGCATAATAGAATGAATCTCTTCTTCATCCATTGGCAGGCTCTCATCCACAGGTATGGATGTTAGGATATGAACCATGGCCTCACGATGTTTTTGTGACATCATAAGTAAGTCACATAGGCTCAATGTTATATTTTTTTGTTTTAGAGCTAGCTTGACTTATGTAAAGGCATCGAGGAGATCCCTCCCATGATCTGACTTCTTTCCATAGATTTCTCATGGGAAGAATGAAATTTGGTTGAGAGCTATGTTTTCTTGAACTAGTAGAAGATGGTTGTGTTTGTCCATCTTCATCTTTTTCAAAAATTGGGGCCAAGGGCATAGAAGCAAAGGGTTTAGGCTTGGGAAACCCCAGTGTAAGATAGCCCTTGGCCATATCAGTTGTCATACCCTCTTTTCCTTTTCTATTAAGCTAGGATTTAGGGTTGACTTGGAGGTTTTCCCCTACATAGGAGGGGTAGCTAATGGTTTTGTCACCTAGATGATGAAGGGTGTCTTAGGCATAGGTGCGGGCTGGGCGATGGATTTACTAGTGGCGGGCTATCGAGCACTAGTTTGAGAAGGGGCTTGGAGGTGAAAAGGTTTCCTTGGAGCAGTGCTCATTGGTGTTGATGGACCTACTATTTGGGGTGAACAAGTAGGTAGTCGCAACACAAAGGGCTGCTTCGTCTATGCCTGACCATCACTCTCCACACTTACCATGTTGATGGTGTACCCTATGTTATTTGCATTTAATGGCTCTCGGTACACATGCATGGCTTGATTTTCTGGGTGTGTCGGACTACTACTATCTAGGAAGAGATCACCATGATCGATTGTGTGTTGAATATCATCATTTAATGCCTAGTAGTAATCCATTTCATGGCCACACAGCTAGTGGTAGTCACAGAAATGGTCCAACCTGAAGTGTTTGGGGAATGGCAGTTCATTAGGCAA
This sequence comes from Gnetum montanum, assembly GCA_015680685.1. Lineage (NCBI taxonomy): Eukaryota > Viridiplantae > Streptophyta > Gnetopsida > Gnetales > Gnetaceae > Gnetum > Gnetum montanum. Next base: position 490,540 of record MNCI01006411.1, read on the forward strand.
AGCTAAAGAAGGGCTTTTAAAAAGCTCACAATGACATCTATGACACTTCAGAGCCTCCTTGGATACCTTTTTCTAGTGAATATGGCCAGTTCCAAATAATTTCTTCAGAAGTTATGAAGGCTTTATAGGTAGGGCTATCTACTTTGAAAGATCTTTACGCTCAAATTTAGGCCTTGGCAATTGAGGTGCTTCGGGGATGGAAGGAGCTTCATGATTAACACCGTTTGAGCTACTTGTCAGCTCAGATGGCTCTACAGGTGTTTTCTTTTTGTTGTTTTTATTCTTCTTGGCCCACTTGGCAACAACCACTACTATTGTTGTTGTAGCTTTGCCTTTATCCTTGCCCTTACTGTGGATACTTTAGTAGGCCATGTACGCCAAATCTTTGCTAGCCTCCACCACATCTTCGATGCTCTTAGTCTAAGCAAAGGCTTGGCTGAGGGAGCAAGGATCAAGGTAGTACAACTTTGACTTAATGAAGTCATTAACTACCCCCTTGAAAATGGCTAATGAGCCTCCATGATGGGTTAGTGAATTTCATTCAAGGTTGCACTCCAACGCTGTATAAACCTTTGGACCAACTTGAGCAGATCTTGTTTGACTCCCATAAGCTAGTCTAATGTGACTTCAAGTTTCAGATTGTATTTGAAATACATCACAAATTGAGTTAGCAGCTCTTCCAAGGTTGAAATGGAAGAGCATGAAAGTTCCTAATACTAGTCTAAGGCTTTACCTGTTAGTGACATGGAAAAGGCACTGATTATAGTATGCAATCATTGCTGCAGTAGCAATGACTCTAACTTGAAAGTAACTAGTTGAGTGTTCGTGTCACCCTCCCCATAATATTTTGTAAAATGGGGAAGGGGCATCCCAAGAGGTAATGATGAAATGGGAACTATTGGATTAATAGGGTCATCATGGTAAAAATCCATAACTTGTACTATGTCATAACTAGTAGCCTTGAGGCATTTAACTTCCTCCATAAGGATTTGGATAAGCTGGAAGGCTTGATCTGGACCCATGGACAGAGAATTTGTTTGTACAATAGTGGGAGGAGCCACACTAGGTAGCAGAATAGGGATGGACATCGTCAGTTGCACCATTGCATAAGCTATTTCTATGACCAGGGGCACAAATGACAATCCTATAATAGGGTTTAGCATCCATGTGAACTAGCTCTAATTGAAGTGAGGATGGGACATCTGTGTATGATGCATAGCAAGAGGCATGTTTGGAACCCACCATGTTGTAGTGGTAGGCCCTGTCATGTGAGTCAGGATGAAGGTGGTTGTTGTAGGTAATTATGATGTGGGTATTGCATGTAAATGCAGTGAGATGGGTGTAGGTGTATGATGAGATGGATTAGGTAACTACACTTGCTGAGGAATGATTTGTGATGGATCATCACCTAGGAAGATAGTCGAACAGAGAAAGTGTAGGTGCGGTGAGTGTAGGACTCAATTAGTATTAGATAATGTCAAGTGAGTGGTAACCATGAATAATGGATTTACACGGGATGTCGTTAGGGAGGGGCCATGGAAAAATTAGCATGAACACCTCCTTTATAGTGGGAGTCTAGATCATATTACCCATCATGAAGCATTTCCTCATGGAACAACTCCTCTAGTTGTTGTGGCGATGTATTAGCCATCAGCATTTGTTCTAAGATCCACTTTTGTTGATCTGTCAGGGGTACAATGGCATTATGTGAAGGTACAAATTCCTTCTCATTGTAGTATATGAACTCATATTCTCATTTTTCTTCATGTTCTTAAGGGTACATGGGAAGGTTTTCCACTAGCTTAGCACAGAGGAAATTGTAGTTTTCCCTAGGCTGAGCTTGTCCCTTAGGCTCTTTGTTTTGAAGCCTCAGGGAGTGACATGGTTGCACCGGGCTAGTTGGTGGCTCGACCACAAGGGGGGTAACTTGCATGGTCCAAGGGTTTTCAAGGTTATCAGTGTCAACAACGGTAGTTGATGCAGCCATTCTCTACATGTTTTGGAAGTAATGATAGCAAGGACAAAGGGCACAATGGAAAAAGATGAACTAAGGTAATAAGCGGCTTTCTATCTTATAGGATTCCAAAATAATCATCTGAGCGACTGATCTACACTACACAATCTAGTAAATAAGCATGGAGGTATTATGTTTACATCAATCGACAAAGGGTACAGACAACATACAAGACTACCCATAAAATGCAGATCGACTATGAAGGCCCTCCTTCTAGCACCAGAAAACTGTAACGATGAAAAATATTGGTCACTGAAATGGGAGTCCATGTACACAATTCTAATCTTAGATCCATGTGGGGTTCGTGTTGGTGAAGATAAATCCGAGGTGCCCTAAATGGTTTTTTTGATCAAACAAGGACTTATTTGATCAATAAAACCTTTGTAATAATTGGATGACAAAAGGAGGATCCCAATGAGGAGATATAATGTTGTTAATCCAAAAAGTAATTGAAAGCAATGTAAAAGATTTAATGTGATTACAAAATCTATATAAATAGGATGCAAGAAATCAGATTTATAGAGTATTCAATCCCAAGATCTTGGATTTAACTTATGAACAAAATATATTCAATACAATGATCATAGGCAAACTTTGATTTGGATGAAGTACATGCCAGCAGTAGGAAATTTATTTAAAGATGAAACAAGTAAAGGTCAATCTACCTTGTTCTAGCTAATCTGGGCTCAAGGAAGTTAGACCCAAGGAAAAATATTTGTTACTTGACTATTCTTGATCAATGATTCTTGCCAATCACCTCTAATGTTCTCACTATCTTTGATCCTTTTTTTCTCTCTTGTCAATCTTGAAAGAAAATTTTTTTCCAACCCCTTGATCTTTGTCAACTAGAGCATTTATAAGGTTAGGGTCAGGAGAAAAATGTAGTTTAGATGACGTGTGTTCAGAAATTATAAGATGTTGTTCACTTGATGTGTTTGTATTTGAAACTTGTAGTGCCACACTACATTATGCTCTAAAGCATAACACATCATAAAAAACTCTCATTCAAGTTTTTTCATTACTTACATTACACTGCATCACGCTAGATTATGCTACATAGCGTAGTTCAGCTTAAAGTAGCGAACTTGCAAAAGATTGGAGTGTTGTTGCCACCCTTCCTTTGTTCCTGATTAGTCATTCTAGGGTTTATTATGCTACACTATGTAATGGAGCATAACAGGCCCCTTTACAAGAAAGAAAACCTACTGAACTGCATGGCACGCTATAGATCGTTGTTTAAACCTTTAAGATTTTGCTGGTAGATTGAAGTCATCAATCCTATCATCTTTGTTGCTATGAGGAACTTCCTTCTAGTCATTATGCTATGTTATGCTATGTTGTGTAATGTAGCGTAATATGCTACAAGTTAAGATGTCACAGAAAACTTGTAAAGCTTTGAAGCCTTGTCGTCATGCATCCCTTGTCTTGTTCTATCCTATGGAGTTTATTTGCACTATGGTGCACAGCATGACAGAACTTGCTGAGCTGCAACTTGTCACCAATCCTTGCCAAAATCGCAAGGCTTTGTTGAACCATTGAGGTCTCAAAATTTTCATGGTGTTTCACCTCCTACAAACCTTAAAGAACTATGTGGGTTGTAGGGTAGGTTGCAATTTATTAGGCGGTTCATCTCAAGATTAACAGACACGTTGTATTCCATGCAACATTTTCTCAAGAAAGGGGTTAACTTCGAATGGATTGAGAACTGCCAACGTGCATTTGATAGTCTAAAGAAAGAGCTATTACACTTGCCAATAGTTTTCCCACCACAAAGGGATCAACCTTTCTATGTATACCTGGCAAACTCAGAGGTTTTGATAGCTGCATTATTATGCAAAAGAAGGGACAATGGATTAGAAATTCCTATCTACTACCTAAGTTATGTTCTATTTGCATACGAAACATGGTACAATGAAGTAGAGCATAACTATTTAGCATTGGTGTTTGCACTCAAGAAATGTAGATGCTATCTCTTCCATTGCCAGGTTAACGTAAATAATAAAAACAACATTTTAAAGGCCATCACAAACGATTTGTATGAAAGTAGTAGGATAGCCCATTGGAAAGCCATCATAGTGGAGTTTGACTTTCACTACGTTAGCGAATCTTCACAAAAGGCTAAGAGATAGCTAACTAGCTTGCAACATCTCCAGTTAACGATCCAGCTGTGATAGAGCCTATGTTTCCCAAGGAACAGATACGTAGTTTAAGTCCTGTATCAACAGGCCTCGAAGTGATGTTATATTTGACAAAGCTTTGACTACTAGAGGTAGTAGTGCTGCCGTTGTTATTACACTCTCCCCTAAGCATGTGCATCCATTGGCTTACTGCATGACCTTCCCTTGTATGAACAATGTGGTAGAGTACGAGGGGCTCCTCAGGAGATTGTTGATAGCCAAGGAACTCAACGTTCAACACTTGGCAATCCGAGGTAATTCGATGCTTGTTATCAATCAAATAACAAGAGTCTACACCTATAAAGTTGTGCATCTAGAGCCCTATTGTGATATGGCTAAAGATCTCATAAAATAATTCATGACAACTGATGCCCAACACATGCTGCATAACGAAAATGTTGTAGCCGATGCACTAGCGACACTGGCCTTAAACGTACCACCACATTTGTTTGTCACTTGGCCCACTTTAATGATGGAGTGTACAAAGCTTGTCATTCAAGTAGTACAAATTTCTTCTCTAAGCACAGGTAAAACATAAGAATGGTACAATAACATTAAAGCTTACCTTCTGCATGGAAAACCACCACATGAGCTAACACCTACACAAAAAGATGCAATTCGCAAGCATGCCAAGCAATATGTCATCATTGGAGATAGTACTCTCTGTAGACACTATTTTGATGGAGTATTGTTAACCTGCATTAAAAATGACCAAGCACAACGAATAATTAGTGAAGTCCATGAAGGATTATGTGGGGGACATATAGCCCCACAAACTATGGCCATTAAAATTAGACGCTTAGGGTATTATTGGATGTACATTGAACAAGATTGACTAACCAAGGTTAAGACATGTGATACATGCCAATGTTACACAAAGTATTTCACAAAGTGGGTTAAGGCCATTCCCTTACGAAATATTACATCTCAATAGGTTTTCCATTTCATCTTAGACAATATAGTAACCATATTTGGGCTTCCTATGACTATTGTGACTAAAAATGGGCCACAATTTAGTAGTAGAGAAACCAAATATTTTTGCGATAACCTTAGTATCAAGCAATATTTTTCCTCACCCTATTACCCTCAAGAAAATGGTAAAGAAGAAGCATCAAAAAAGTTAATTATCAATCTACTCAAGAAGATTCTCAGCAACAACAAAAAATGATGGAATGAAAAAATCGTTTATGTGCTATGGGCCTATCGTACAACATGCAAAATAGCTACTGATAGGACACTATAGAGCTTAGTCTATGGATCTGAAGTAGTGTTTCCCTTGGAACTACAAATTCCCTTATTGTGGATGGTCATCTCCATGGTTATAAATGAGACTCAACACAACAAGTCTAGAATTGTGGATTTAGACTTAGTGGATGAGAAACGCATCTAGACGCTCGACACCATAAAAAAGTATCAAGATAGACAGAGATAGAAGCATCATCACAACTTGCATCAATGACTAATCAAGAAAGGAGACTAGGTTCTCAAAGCCATTCATGAAATAGTGGGTAAATTCTCTGCAAGTTGGGAAGGCCCTTTCTTGGTTATCAATGCATACAACAATGGAGCATTTAGGCTAGTAGACATCAACACCAATGAACATCATAATCCAGTGAATCATCTATATCTGAAGCGGTACTACATCTAAACGTCAACTTGGCTTAAACACAAGGTAATAAACATCTGCTACGATGTAAAACTAGCAAAGTTGTACACATCTGCTATAATGTAAAACTAGTAAATTTGCACACATCCGCTACAATGTAAAACTAGCATTTCTTGCATGCGTCCACCAAGATGCTAAACTAGCAAAGTTTCTAACCATCTACCATGATGTGAAACTGGCAAGGTAAGCATACTTCTAGTGAGATACTAAACTAGCATAGACTTGTCCTTGCATCATGACATAAAACTGACACCCATAACACGGTCTATTGGGATGATAAACTAGCTCTTCCACCATCCGCTACGATGTAAAACTAGTAGGTTTTAGTCTACCTAGATGTTAAACAAAGACCATAGTCTACTAAGACTTAAAACTAGCAACAACGGTCAACCAGGTCTCAAAAATGGAATCCTTCAACAAAAAATCCATGAAGCAAGTAGTGTGATCCCTTTTGCACTACATCCCTACTAGATGGAACATGTAAGACATTGGAACAGATGCAATGCCACTACCTCACTGGCATCCTATTGATTCCTCAGATATGCCGAAATGCATACTACTAACCCATTGGAGATGTTGCTATGACAGCTAGTCTGTATTTGTAGCTCCTAGGATGAACTTTGCCACTTGAGGCCCTGAAGAAACTATGATCATGCATAGTCTTGATGGCCTCCACCCATTTCCACCACTAGATTCTAGCTTAGCAGATTCACATGACTGGTTCTTTGCCTAGTCAATTGAGTAAGATGAATCTTGCTATCGACAATGACTTCATGAACTGTGGCATCAACATTCGGATCCTTGATCCTTGCTACAGTCCCTCTTTCGTGGCCTCCATTCTCCTTTTTGATTTGAATGATTCTTATTTCAATAGCCTCCCCCGCCCCCTAGTGATGAGGACAATTGCTTTTGGTCTCTATTCTTTGTTATGTTTTGTAGGTTACTTGTTATGATAGCTTTGATCGAGAATGCATTCATTAAAAGGTGGCCTATCAGTCATTGTGTTGAGCACTGAGAGTGTTTATGTGAGCCTTGGCCATATCGATCTCCTTCTCGATGATCTATTTATATATCCCCACCTAGTCCCGAAAGTCCTCCTTTAGCTTTCCATGTTGTTTAGCCTCATTCTGTCACATGCTTATTTCAATAGCCATCTTCTAATGGATGGTGCATACCTCCTCCATCAAGAGGGTTTGATTTTCCCTAGCTAAACAATTCATGTCTTAGTTGACCCTAATGAGTTGTTCTCACAACTATTAAAAATTTTCTTTGAGAACATTCTTTTGCTTCTTCATAGAGGTCAATAGAATATTTTCAACATCAAGTTGCTTGTTTTCCTCTTGTAAAGCCTTAAGTGCCTTGGTATGCATGTAAGTTTGTGCTTGTGCTACAGAGGCATCCAAAAAAACCTTCTCTTTTTCTTCTACCACCTTCTTATTCCCCATCAATAGTTTGGTCAGTTTCTTAGTTTTGAAAATGTATAGCTGGTCTATAGGAACAAATTGAGAATGATCCTATTATGCTGCTTGTAGGATCATGAGCCTTTCTTGTAATCTTTGCACCTCTACTTCAATGTGCTCGACCCTCATTTTTGTCAAGACAAGCTTTCCCTTGGTGGAAATGAGGTCTAATTGGATTGTTGTAACATCCTATGGGATGTCAAATAAGGACTTCATTATTTGTCTTGTTTGTAGCAATCAGTCAAGTACATCCTCATCTTCTATAGGAGTCATTGAGATTTCAGCTATAGTTTGAGCATCCCATGCTCTTGTAAGATCTACTAGTGGCATAATGGGTACATTGAATGATTTTTTAATGTGTTCTACAAGAACGTTTGTGGCTCCTGCTACATCTTGGTGCTGCATGACAACCACCATGGCCTCTTCACTAGTTTCTAGTTGCACTTGAAAGAATGCAGTGTTCCCTAAGATCTACTATGAGCAAGTCCTTTTCCCTCATCATGTATGGATGGAAACTTTACCCCTTGCACAATCCAAAGAAACCATGAGCTGTATGGCATCATCGATAATGAGGAAGATATTTGCATCATCACGACTTCCCCAACCAACCATCTCAGCGATGGCACTAAGATGGCTCATCAATGGTCTATAATCTTATGATGGTGGTGGTGGTTAATCCTGCTAGCTCATGCTAGGCCCTACTTCTTATTTTTGGCTAGGTCCCATGGTTAGAAGTTGGCTAGGTCCCATGGTTACAAGTTGGCTAGGTCCTACAAGTTGAGTTGTAGTTCATCCTACCATTTCTTCCCTTTCTTGTTCTAGCCCCAGCATCTCACTAGTGAGTTCTTTTGTAGCTAGTGGCTTTAGCAGTTTAGCATATGAAGCATTTTGGGCTTTTTGAGGATATCATTTGTATATCCTCTTATACCAGCATGTCACCATAGCTTCCTAATAAGACAAGGGAAGGGAGATGCAAGCTTCCCTATCTTCCATTCTTCAAACCATCTTAGGATCTCCATAAAATATAGATGAGGTAGGTTAGCATTAACCTTTTCTATCAACACTAGACATCCTCTTGTTGCATATGTTGAAATTATTTTTAATCCCTTTGTGGGGAAGAGGTAATAAGTCCCTATTTTAAAATAGATCCTCTCTTCCATCATTAACTCCCCAAATGTTTTATCTTCCTTGACATACATCCTTTCCAACCAAACTCGTCATCCATCAGGGTTTGGATGGGTAGATAATTGAGCAACCTTTGGCCCTATAGTCAAAAGGTCTAAGACTTTCAACATGTCCTAAATAGAGAAATAAATTTTCACACAAATGTTAATGATGGTGCATTATTCTTTGTTGTGCCAAAAATGGTACTTTTCCCCTAAGTATCAGGAACCACTTTTAGAGAGGATAGGTCATAATGGAGATCCTTTGAGGTGGTCCCTAATGGCCTTTGGAGAAAATTCTTTAAAATATTTAAAGTTTAATTTCACAATCACTGTAGTGCATATGGAACTTTTATGGATGGCCTAAACACAATCTTTGGGCAACGTGAGATGTTGTCCATGTTCAAGCATTGGCGTAGCTTCTCCTTTTTCTTATCTTGATTGTATAGTAGCAGGATCCTTTCACTGGATACTAAATGATTATTCCTCCTACTCAGGATGGTATCTGGTAGAACTTTTCCACCTCTCCTAGGTCATTTACTCCCACCTTGAGCAGGACCTTCCTACTGTCCACATTTTAGGGACATCTGCAATTACATGGGGCCCATTACCTTGCTACTTGCCTTAATGAATTTTTTTTATCTTTTTGTGATGTTTCCCAAAAGATTATAATATTTAATCCACTTTTCTTAGGTGGTTTCCAAATCTAGTTTCCCAGTATAACTAAGGGGATGAAATTATTTTTGGCACATTTATCCTTAATGTTATAACTAATTACCCTTGATATTATCCTTCAGGTGATAAAAAATTCCAAAAACGTTATGTGCTATTCAGCATGTGCCCCTCCCCCATGACTAAGATAAACACTCTAGGTTCAAGTAGGTTTAGATAGAATGAAAATCGAAGGACTAGTAATGATACATGATTCACATGAGCTGCGATATTGCGTATGCAAGATTGCAGCTATCGTGATATCACGTCGTCCCCTGTGATATCGCATATGAGATATCGTAGTTTGTTGTCAAATCTATAAATAAGAGGTGGCAGTCCCCTTATTTTTCATCCTGGTCTAGAAGTAGGGAAACTCTGGCAGTTTCATCACTCCAGAGATAGATTGTTTTCCATGTGCCTGCAGTAGAAGTCCTAAAGTGAACGGATCTTTATTCGAGCAATATTGTACCTAAACACAAGTTGTGTTAGGGAATAAATATGAGCTTGATTGGATAAACCTTACAGTGCATGGAATAGGATTTTATTTAATTACTATTTATTACTTTCCTAGAACGTGGTATGAGTACGACTTGATTACAAGAATTTAAGGATGTGTACAGTTAGTCAAGGAATCGACTGCTCATCACATGTGGTATGAGTATGACTTGATTACAAGCATCTCATGTGACTACTTGGTAACCTAGTGGCATATCTAGGATCTACGCTTAGTAATTTCAATGATAGTCCTACATGTCATATGTGTACGGTTAGTCAAGGAATCGACTGCTCATTGCACTTAGACTAGATAGGTTCTCTCAATCCTTTCGTCCTAGTTAGGTGCCTCAGTACGACCACTTTGAGCATGTGCTTTATGCGTGGTGATCCTAGTGATGATTAGCATTTGGTAGCCATGGTTGCATCAGTTTAGGGTGTGTATGGTAAGTGGGAATGGATGCTAATGCTAGGTAATTTAGACTTAGTGCATTAGTTAGAGATAGCCTTAGTTTCTCAACCCCTCTCATATCATAGAAGACATAAAACATAAAAGACTATAAAAATCATATACCTTGGACTTACTTAACCATACAACGTAACAACTACAAGTAAGTCTAGGAAGACAACGAATGATTAACCCCAAGTGTTCCATGGGGCATGTAGGCATTTAGTATATGGAGTTCGACCGGATCATGGGTGCTATGCTCGTTTTGTATGGTTGAGTGTAGGGGTACCTCACTACTCATCAACTAGCAAGCAAGATATATGTATGAAAGTAAGGGACACATAATCACAAGTCATAGAAATAAATTTGAAAAAATCCCCCATGCAAATAGTTGAAAATGATGTTAAGTAGTGTAGCGGGTCATGTATATATATATTTTTGTGATGTGATATCATGACCTATTAATGTTAAGGCACTATGGAATATATTGAATTTTTAAATATTTTTATGAAGTGGATGATGTAAACTAAGGACATGTGAACAAGTGTTAAAGGATTTCAAAGTAATTCAACTAGTTTTGAAGGCACGAGTAATTATGATGATGTTGAATTGACCAATAAGGGCCTTAGGTGGTAAGGGAGAGAAAAAGGCTATATGATGGTTCATAGGAACATTTGAATCAGAGGGATAGTAATAAGGGAAAGAATATCATTGAAAATATGCTAAGGGTAATAGATGGTGTGTGGAAGATGTGTTATGAGTGCAAATTACAAAAAATTACACAAGTGGATCCTCCCCAAAGAAGGTTCCAGCGTATAATGACCTTACATAACCACTATTGAAAATGCCTGTAGGCACTAGAAGGGTTAAATGTAAGCTACACTCATTCCACAAAACACACACATATAAGTATCACCAAAATGAGGTTGAAATTCTACACTACACAAGACACAAGTCATAATTCCATGAATAGTGAGATGAGACAGGGTATAGAAGGGATTGTTGATATTGGAACATGAGGTAACTAACCCAAGGCATAATGAATACTATTTGTAAAGCATGATTAACATGTCATTAACCCATCGTTCCAAGATCAGGACCAAGTCCATTCTTCAAATTAGTGACACTGCATTGTTTCATCTAATGATGAGCAACAATGAGAGTAGCATAACAACAAGGCATATGATCATTTCGAATTTTGTTCAAGGGAGGAGTGATTCTTGCTTTATGGTACTTTCTTTGTTGTTTTTTTTTCTTTTTTCTTTGGATTTCTGAATCTAGAGAAGCCACAAACCTTTAGGCATGGGTGCATGTCTTTCCAGTGGGACCCCCTAGAATAACATTAGATTTTTGAGTGCCTTTTGATTACTCTTACTTCCATTTTACATTAGATCTACAAGGATCTTAGTACAACCACATTGCGTGATAGCTCTCACAGACATCACCAAAGAGAATCCACAAGTCCCATTGATGTCACACCCTAATCATTCCATCTTAGTCCATCCTTCTTCATTCCAAGTAAAATGAACACAAAATTAATTTTAAGTTTTAAGAATATCAAGAATATCACTGTACTATTAAACATAACCTCTTATTTGTAGAATGGATGAGTGGATGTAATGGGCTCACTATCCAAAGAATTAATCACTCGAGACTTGAAAACATAGAACACACCTCAAAAAACAAGCCACATGAGTGTTTTATTCATAGATGAGATTAGACATAAAAAGAGAAAAAGAAAAAAATATGAAAATATGAAATAAGAAATTGAAAAATGAAAAATTGGAAAACAAAAAATTGTAAAATTAAAGAAAATGAAAAAATATTTATTAATCCTACTTGTTATTAGAATGGGGATATCCCCCATGACTAAACAATTGAGCATGGTGAGGACTAATAAATGAAAGATGAGGATCCTTGCATGTTAAAAATATTCAAACTTGATCATACTTACCCCATTGGGGTTGACATAATTGATTATAGTAAGTGTAGTGGGGCAATTTATAAGATGTGATTCCTTGCTAAAGAGTTGATCCACTATGATACTTGAGACTATGAGATGGCATGCAAGGATTGCGATGTTGCCCTCCATGATTGTATTCATTAGGTTGTATTGTTGTTGGAGTGTTAATTGGTGGCCCTGATGAATTGACATGAGGCATCAGGTTCAATGAGAAGGATTCTCCATAGTGTCAGACTTGTGATCAGTTGTAAAATGCAGTGGCCTTGGAACTATGTTGTCCCTTCCTACTGTCATTTCTAAAGAAGAGGCACTTTCAATGTCAAAGAGGTCTCTCACTGCTATTAGTAACATTCATCGGTTGTTGCTATGATGAAGACTCTTTAGGAATATTTGGTGGCAATGTAGAAGGAGGGAAAGGATGAGAATGTTGAAATTTAGGAGAAGTGTATGGTACACAAGGCAGTGGCTATTTTGAAGACATGGGCTCAGTATTGAGGAGAATGATAATGTGGAAATATAGAGCATGTTGACCTAGTTCGGGAAACAAGATGTTGGACTAGATAAGCATTTATATTCAAATGATCTAAAGGGTGTCTCCAGTTTAGGGATGGTTTCCCCCATGACTGGGATTGTTGCCATTGTGATCAAAGATAGTATCTTTGTATAAACTTTAGGTGTAACGTGCTTTCCCAATGCTCATATAAATGTAACAAGATTGGGCATTGGCCCTTGGGGTGATCGTATAGGAAAAGGTTGCATTCATACATATGATTGGTAGTTGATCCTTATCTTTCTCATCCCTTCTTTCTAATTGTCTAATGATACTTTGTTCTACTTCTTGTGTTGTCAAAACTCTATCTCCAATAACATCAATATACTCTCCACACTTTTTATGCATCCATTCCAACATCTTATTGATCTTTTCCTCTAATGATTGTTGTATTGGAAAATATGGTTCTTCCTACTTGAGATAGGTTGATTTCTCATTTTATGATCATGGACCTCTGTTAAGTTGAGATTTTAGTCTTGTTGATGTTTTTCAACACTCTCGCATCTAGCCATTTCTCCTTCTTTTGCTACCCACATAATAAGCTCTTGGACTTCATGGGTTTGTAGTTCGTATAGTTGACCTTGGGCATACATCCCTAGGGTTTCTCTTGTTGCATCATGAAGCCCATCAATGATATGGTACATTAGCCTTTCCTCAGAAAACTCATGACTTGGATAGTTGTTTAATAGTGCATAATATCTTTCTAAGGCCATGTACAAGGGTTCATGTTGTTCTTATTTCCACTCTTGGATTTGTTTCCTCAAGGTCATCACTCTTGCGTAGGTTTGATATCTTTCGTTAAATAGTTCTAGCATTGTTGGCCAACGTTGTATTGAATTTGGTTTTAATGATCTATACAATACTATTACTTGGCCAATGAGTGTCATAGGAAAGAGCTTAATTTTTTACCAACCATTATCAATGTTGTTCCATGCATAGGCATCGTATAAGGATTGTAAATGTTGTTGTGGATCTAAGTCATAACCTCCTGAGAAATTGAAAATGTTGTTTAAATTGAGCCTGCATAGGCAGCACTCCTTAAAATTCCTACGAGAGATTTGAACAACCTCTTGTAATTGCATTAGGTTTGTGGTAGCCAATAGGGGTTCATTGTCATCAAGTAAGTTATGCTTTCATACATTGGGATGATGCTACCTTCATTTCTGTTTATAAGAAACCCCCACCTTAGATTTCATACTCCATTCTTCCTAGTAATATAATTCATTAGTTTTCCAATGAATTGCCTTACTCTATATGGAATTATCATAGTCTTGTAGGAGAGGCATGGTTGTGAAATTGTGTGTGAATTTATATGTGACTTTTTATAATTATTTACTCCTAAAACATATATCATTAATTCCTATACAGTAACCTTGTATGATATAACTAATCTAGATAACTAGCATTGTCCTTGGCAACGGTACCAATGATGAATGGCGAGGTACCCCTACACTCAACCATATGAATACAAGCATTTCATGCATGATCTGGTCAAAGTCTCCAAATAGACAGGTTGTGGTATCCAAATAGTTACTTGTAGATCATATTCCGTTGTCTTCCCACTTGGACTAGTATTAGCTTTGTCATGTATGGTTTAGTCCAAAGTGAGGTGTATGATGTATCCCTACACTAATTCTACTCTTGGCTATTATGATAAATAATATTAACTAAACTAGGAAAGAGAGAGGGTGAGAGAGAATCTAAACTAGCCTAAGTTCAATAAGCATCCATACCTTAATCATCTGTACACATGTTGGACCTTGTGCATAACTACCACTGTGATTACCAAGCGCATGGCCTAAATATGCTACTGGGCTACCAAGTAGTCACACTTGAATGCTCGTGATTAAGTTGTACTCATTCTATGTTACTAGGATAAGGGTGAAGAGATATTAATCTAAGAAATTAGAAATAACAATTAAATAAATAATTAATTAAGCTAAGTGAATTCTACAATGATAAAGTAATCTCAATCTTTATTGCTAGTCATTTACGTGTCCAAGAGCATCATAGTCGAATAAGGATGTCATAGAATTACAATCACCAGACTGTAAGCATGCATTGGGAGAAAATGGTTGAGAGGAAAAATTGATGTACTAAAAAGTTATTGAAAACTTAAATTTAATAACTCTAAAAATTTCCTACCAGATCTACCTACCTCTTAATTATAGACGAGGAGATAGGTTAGGCTATGATATTGCATATGCAATATCATGGATGTGATATCATAGCTAACAATTCATGATTCATCAATAATGTTTTATGATTTTGTTATTTTTTAGTTGAATTAATTTCCTTATTAAGTTCTTAATAAATTTGAAGTTTCTAGAACCATGCATAATAAATTAAAATCAATGTGAATAATTTTCTTACATTTAAAATTCAAATTTTAGAAGATCCTAGTTCTTCTCTATTTACATTCCAATTGTCACATCCCTATTCCCAAATGATGTTTCTACATAACAAAGATGGTGCCTCTTCATAACAACTATTATCATTATCAAAATAAGGCTAGAAAGTCCAGTTCTAATTAAGACTCTAAATGGTTCATTATAATAATAGACATGTATATTAATGTAACCTTTGGAGATTTGACCTAAGACATTTATACTTGGGCTTAGAGGTCATACCATGAATGAAGTGGTGGAGTAGGTACAAGTAAGTCATAGAAGCTAGATGAAGCAAAACAAGAAGTGGACATACCATTCCTTCTAACTGGGTAATAGGCCTAACCATGGTGGTAGTGCTAGATTTCCTTTATGGGGATAGATTCCAAAGAAAGAAGACCCTAAGAAACACTCCCAAAGCATGATCTAGATACACTATTTCCTATCAATAAAACATTCTTTTCTTCTCTTCTTGTACTTTATTTGTTATTTTATTTATGTATAATGTCTAATATAATGTATATTTGAAGTTTTCCATGAAATTCAGGAATGAGATGTCATAATTAGTATTGGAGCAAATGATGCACAAGATCCATTCATTACCATGGGCTAACTACAACATAAATTTGATGAAGAACCATGAAGCCTTGGCATAGGAAAAATCATTTATTATTCATGGATGTACCATATGTTTGAGATATCCCATCAACCAACAAAATTCTTTCATGAATATCATTGATTGATGAATATTTGATTACATCTCATCTAGATTTATCAATTACAAGAGATGTTGGTAAGACAAGGATCTTAAGACTCTAAAAATTAATTGATTAAGGTCATTATTAATTTTTGACCAAAACTTTGGTAACCATGACTTGAATTAATCCTATTTTATTGAAACTCATTATCCTAAGCAACTTAGAGTCATGTATAATTCATCATGTCTTCCATATATTAACATGGTAATGTCATTTTGGTTATTTAAGCTAGTTGGAATCCTCTAAAATCTTAAAAATCCAACATCACTTTTGAATTCTAATACTATGTTCAATGCATAGTGCTTGTTGAGATGATTCTAATGATATAAATTTTATCTTAATTGGAAATATGATTTAAAATATTGATGTTTAAATTTTCTTGTTATACATGTATTAAAATAATATTAATTTCTTAAATTATTATTATAATTATAAAAGAAATAACAATAATAACAATAAAATATAGAGTAAGAGAGTTGGAGGTCATGGGTTTAAACCTAGACCCTTCCACTCCCTCATCAATTTAAAATCTTTTATTAATTTAAAATTTATTGTAGCAAGAAGTCATGGGTTTGAACCCATGTCCCTGAATAGTTTTAATTTAAAAAATGAAATAATAATAAGAAAATGTAGGATGCATAGGCCAACAAGGACCACATAGGTGGCACAAGCCATGTAAGGGCCATGTTAGTCCCATAGGGGAAGGCATCAACACAACCCTTATTTTGAGGTCCACCATCCTTTGCTACCATTGACCACCCTCTTAGTCCTATCTCGTTGCCACATGACTTCCCTTCATCATGTGCCATCCTATCGCATCATGCTTCACCATCACCTACCACTCTGCTACCACCTACTACTCCATCATGTTGTTCATACCATCTATCACCTATTGATCTGTTGCTACCATGCATTGCATCCTATCACTTTGTTGCTACTACGTGCTTGCCACCGCCATGCATCAATGATGTTGCAGGCACTAATGATGCTTTGCATTAAGGGATTTCCTAGCATCCTGTGGGAACCAATGATGTTTTCCATAAAGGGCACCCTTGATACTTCATGGGAACTAACAACATCATCCATAAATGACTCCCCCATCACTCCATTGGCACCAATGGTGCTACCCATAAAGGGCTCCCCTACCGCTCCACAAGCACTAATGGTGCCACCAATACATGGGTACCTTAGGATTCCATAGGCATCGATAGTGTCATCCATAAAAGACACATTTTGTGCCCTATCAACATTGATAATGCCACCCATAAATGACACCTATGATGCCTCGAACTCTAATGATAACAACCACTTTTCGTGCCCTCCAGTGTTTGAAACCTTTGTAGCACATGCTTGGGTGAGCATTGTAGGGCATGCAGGCCCTACTAAGATCATTCCAACCTTTTATGTGAGTAGTGCATGCACTTATTAGGATCACATAGGCTCTAAAACAGGCCACATGAACCCCTACATAGTGTAAATAGGTACTATATGGGGACACCCTAATCCTTGTAGAGGTTGTGTTGGCCTCGTGTGGGCCATGTTGGCCATGTAGGCAGTAATGTGAGCTTCTTTGTAGGGCACATAGATACACCCAAGCACAACGACCCTTCACCATTGTCGCAAAAGAAGAAGGAAAAAGAGTAAAATCCCATAGGCACATACTTCAATGTTGCTACCCTACATGAACATTATCACTACAATCCTTCACCTAGCCATAAATCTACTCCGAACATCATCCACTTTGCTCTAAATGCTACCATCATTGCATCTCCATAGATGTTGCTGCCACCATCCTTACCTATTGAGCAATGTAAACATTCATTGTCAATAGACAAAAGATACAAATTTTTTGTCAACTAATAAAAAATTTGAAATTTCTATCAACTAACAGAAAATTTAATATTTTCATCATTAAGTCATTTGTTTATATTAAGAATGAGAAAAAATAATTTTTGAAAAATATTTTGATGCTTGAGCAACATAAGAGATATGGATTCTATAAATAAGCATGCTTGTTCTAGAGTATTATTGGGATGGATGACATCTTGGGAAGTCTCATTTTTCATGTCAAAGATCCTAGACTCTAGAAGCCATAACTTTTTATTTTGAAAGCCTTTTTGTAGAAATAAGAATTGTTTATTACAAATTTGAACCTTTTGGACTCAATGGTGAAGTTATATCCATTCCAAGAAATCATAAAAATTAGTTTAACCCCATGCCTAATATAGTGCCTAAAGACTCTCAAAAGTTTAATTTTAGCATAACTCAAGCATATGATGTCAATTTTCAACATATGAATAGTCATTCCCAACATTTTTCACCCTTCTAAACTCAATGGTGAGGTTAGATTTTTCATCTAGGTATCCAAAAATTCAATGATATTATGAAACTGTGCCTTAAAATTAACAAAAAGTATAACTAATAATGCATAATAATTGAACTATTGGGACTAATGAATTTAACCTTTTGGAACCTTAAGATTCAGTACTTAACCTTTGCAAATAGCCATAAGGTTACTATGACATGCCATTAGTTACATTGCTAAAGTTAATGTCTTAAAGGGTGATGGAAAGGTCATTAAGAATTAGATTATGTAGTCAAATATTACTATAATCAAATAATTTACTTTAAATATTACCAAAATTAGATGCAGAATTAGTTGATGAAATAGAATGATCTTCAATGATCACAATGGATATTAATTCATCTTGCAATCAAAACATATATAGAGATTCAAAATATTATTTCAATGAGATGTATGATACCCATGAAGAGAAATGATCCAATAGAGAATTCATGAATTAGAACAAAAGGTGCAACATATACTATGCTTGCAAGATCGTTAGCAAGTGAGAAACAACATCCACTATGTCCACCATGGGACTTGGATTGGCATGAGTATTAATACTTACATATCTTAATAGGGTTACAATATTTGGATGTTGATGTTTTATGTGTACAATAAGTCTTTCCATGGGAATTTCTATACCAATTCCAACCAAAGTTGGAAAATATGAGATATAGAGGTATTTATAAGCAAAAATGTTCTTGTAAAAGTTCTTATTTTAAGCCATATAGATTAGGCTATTACTGAAAGCACAACATGGATAGCAACGCAATCTTATATAAAGAAGCCAAGATTGAATTAGTATAAATATTTAAATGGAGTTTAGAAAATATGATTTTTTAAATTCCAAACATTCAAATCATGAAAAAGAAATAATAGTCAAGATTTTGGGAAAATCACATAGCTTTGAGAGTGATTCTAGAAATTTAGTTATGAGGAAGATGTGTATGTGTAGATAATACACATTTAATTTCCAAACCAACATGTTCAAACGTTAGACTATGCCGAGGAGAATAATTTATTAACCATATATAAGAAAGTTTGAAGAAAACGTTATTCCTAAGTTATACTGATCCAATTCCATTTATTCTTTATGGAGACTTTAATGCAAAAGTTGGAAGTAGTGTCTATCAATTCTTAAAATATGGATGTGTAATGGAATCCTTGGAAGATGTACCTGATTTGAAGAAGATGTTTTCATCAATTCAACATGAAATTCCATTAGCTAGTGCATGTTCTACTTACTTTGAATCTTTAATAGATTAATTTGTAGAAACTAAAAATCTTGGCTACTAGAGGAACTGAGGATTCCCAATGATGCAGTTTTTGATCTTGGATCTATAGAACCTCTAGAAAAAATGAGATCCTTGGCATCTTGGATGGTCTAGAAGATCACTCAAAAACTTATGAAATGTAAAACTTGAATAACAAGAATGAAATACAAAATGCAAATCTAAAATAAAATGCACAAAATTTGATCAATAAGAAAACTTGCACATAAATAAGACTATAATCTTTATTTTAACGTAATAAAAGGGGTACAAAAATGTGTACAATATTTCTTGTAGGAGTAGGCAAGTTCACTTGGGTGGGTGTTTAGAGTCTGTTAAAGCTTCTACAACCCACTCCATGATCTATATGTCCTACCATTCCCAATGTTATCGATCCTTTGCTACTACAAAACTAGATCTACAACATTTTTCGTGCAAGGGGATGAGAGGTGTAAGGAATCTTGTCCATCCAAGAGAACAACACTTAGAGTTTAGGATCCTATATGCATAACATCAACACAAAATTTTTATAGATATCAAGGATGGGATGACAAGTTACGGAGGTTCCACACTAAAGGTCTTGAAAGGCTATGTGGATACAAAACTTACAAGAGATCTCAAATGCAAAAGTATGAAAAATGCTAAGGGAGTGGAATTCCAAAAGTGTGGAATTTGAAATTGGTGTTGTTACCTAGGTTTTATAGCTTTTGGACCATAAGTCTTGCTAGAAATTGGTTGCAAGTTCTAACTTGATTACTACAAATTCTAGTTACATGTAGGTGGGGTGGATGTCCAAATCTAGGAGGTTACTATGTATGGAAATTGTTATAACTCCATGGTCATTTCATTTACTAAAAATAGTAGTAGGGGCATCACATCCACATTGGCTTTCTCCATCGATGCTATTCTTCTACCATTAATGTTGGCATGTAGGATCCTCACTAGAGTTTGTGTAATGCTATGAGATATTGGCCATGAAGTATCCATGATGGGGGGATGTAGTATACATGCTAGGGAGAGTGATACATCAATGTTGAGGGGTGAAGGTTATAACCCTCATGCTAGTCATGTGTGATACTAGACTCTTACATGTTGGGCATGGATACTACCACACTTCTCCATGTTGGGAATAGGTAAGTTACACCACTGGTAGATGCGTTATAACCCCATGTATGTTTCTCTAGTGTAGAAAATGTCATAACCCACATAAAACCCATAAAAATGCCAAATTTGACATCTCAAAATGCATTTTTAACCCTCTAAATCCCACATATAGACACTATGTGACATTTTTTCACTTGAGGCATGTGTTTTGAAGCACTTTTGAGGCATTTTCAGCCCAAAAAGTATGAAGTATGTGTGATTTCATCCCATGGAATATAATTTTTGCATTTACAATGAAATTTAGAATTGATTTTTATGGGATGGGGATACAAATGTTTCCACATGTAAATCTTTTGATGTTTGATTAGTCCCTTTTCATTAGTATCAAGAGGATTGATCTGAGAGGCATTGACAAAGAATACAAAAGACCATTGTAGCTCCACCATCGACCTTCCCTCTTGACATTTGATCTAGTCATGTCAAATCATGATAAAGAGTGCTTGTGATGATGGGATAGAGCTATGCTAAATAAATGGTCATGAGGTTGTAGGAAAATTATTGAAAGAGATAACAATGCTTTCCAAGTGTTGACATCATGGTTATGACACTCACATGTTATGTCTTGAAGCATGGCTTACTTGGTAGATGTGTTTGAGCAACCATCATGTTGCTCCAAGGCATTTTGATCATTAGGCTCCTTGCTTTGCATGTTTGGAGCTATTAACTTGGAATTTTGATATTTATATGTATTTCCTTGATCTTGGTAATTTTATTTTTCATTTTTCATATGGGGTAAAACCTTCATTGGGTTTCTTTGCTAAGGCTAGTTTTGACATCATTTTCTTACTAGGTGAGGTGTGTTATGCCTAGTATACTTAATGGTTTTTCCATAGAGTAACATGCATTACTCTTTATGGAATTAATGGTTCCATTGAATGAGATGTGTAACATTCAATGGACTTTTCAGTGAGGCATGACAAAGGGATGTCATATCATCATAATGCATGAGTGTTAATAATTTGTCAATACTGTTGCATAGTGTAAGGAAGGCTATAATAAGGTTATGATGTTGGACTTAAGAAAATGATAGTGGGAATGGAAATGAAACAAGAACTCTTCGCATAACAGGATAAGCTCCTTGGGTCTTGTGCTTTGAAGTTATGTAGCAACCTGCTAGTGTGATGAGTTGCACCTTTACGATGGTTCCAGCTAGTATCCTACAAGTACAAATTCAAAAGGATAAGAAAAATAAGCAAAGAAATCATGTTATCATGTTACAATTCATAACACCACATATAATGATAAATGAAAACAAGACACCCAGGCTACCAATGCTGCCAATTTAATGGCTTAGCTAGCCAAGTTGCTAGTTTAAGGCCTTGATGGCCCATGTTGCTAGTTTAAGGCCTTGGTAGTCCATGGTACCAATTTAAGGCCTTGGTAGGCCATGGTGCTAGTTTTAGGGAATAGAAATCCATGGTGCTGATTTTAGGTCATAGCAAGCCATCATGTCAGGTTTTGGCCATAGAGGATCATGATGCCAATTTTAGGCCATAGGAGACCATATTTTTTTTAAGACTTTGGTTGAGCATTGACATTGGTTGTTTGCTATTGGTTTTGACAATCTACATGTATTAAGGATTTAGATAGGAATGATTGACTAGATTAGCCAATTCATTTCTATCCATGCTAAATGCACCATTGATGCAGGCTTTGGTAACCAGGAAAGGCCCTTTCTAGTTGTTTGAGAATTTATCTACATGCTCACAGATGGCATTGAGAACTAGATCATCCTGCTTGATCTTACTCTTGATCAAGTTATGGTTGTGTTGTCATTTCTGCCTCTCTTGGTACTACTCAATGTGCGTAAGCATTTGAACCTACCATTCCTCCACTAAGTCTAGGTCCATGATCTGTAACTCCTTACTCTATTCATTATTAATGAAGTTAAACAAAGCTACTTGAAGTGATGATACCTACAATTAAAGAGGTAAAAAAACTTTAGAATCATAAACTAGGGTAGAAGGAGTCATCCCAATTGCTATATAGTATGTTGTCTTGTAGGTCTAGAGTGCATGGACAAGCCACTCATGCCACTTGCACTTGCTATTATTTAAAATATTTTTGAGCAAGTTGATGATGGACCTATTTTTTGCTTCCACTTGTTCATTGCCTTGAGGGTAATAAGGTAATGAAAAAGAGTGCTTGATATCTAGGTCATGATAGAAATTATTGGTTTCTTGGTTGCTAAAGTATGGTCCATTATTTGTGACTATGGTCATAGGTACGCCAAAATGGGCTACTATGTTATTCAGTATAAATCTATAAAATTTTTTATATTTTTTCCTTATTACAAAAATGGATTTAACCCACCTTTTAAATTATTTAGTCATAGTGATTATGAAACTATGCCTTGTAGAAGACTTAGGAATTATAGATCCAATGATATCCAACCCTTACCATTGAAATGACCAATTTATCTGAGTAGTATGCAACTTAGTTGGTAGTGCATGTATAAGGTTACTATGTCATTGGCATGTGTCACAAGTCTTGACATTCTATAGACAGTCATTTTCCATATAGGGCTAGTAATAGCCTAGCCATCTAATCTTAGAGTCCATGGCTCTCAATCCTATATGTCCTCCACACACACCTTCGTGAAGTTATTATAGAAGTATTATTCCTTTTATTTTACCTAACCACACCAATAATATGCCATTTGAGAACGATAAATATAATGTATTATCACCAGCTATGACATTGGATTGATCATTTACATACAACATTTTTTTGAGCAGCAATTAGTCATTGCAAAGGTTCATCATGGATGAGGTAAAACTTGATATCGTCATTCCACTTCCTTGTAGGAGCTTTATGGACTACAACCATGAAGGTTTCCTTAGTGCTTTGTGTGATGGGAATAGCATAGTTCATGAATAAGGTGGGAAACTCACTAAACACATTTTTCATCACACTAATGGCTAGTGCTATGATCGCATTGATTATAGTGTTCTCGCTTCAAGGTACATGTCAGAAATCAACATCTATAAATTTCCATAATAGTTGCTATCCTAACTCATAATAAGATTGTAAATTTTTTAGCTTTGCATGTGTAAACCTTAGTTACTTGATAAACCACAAGTTCAAAGTCACCTTTTATCATTAATCACTTGATTCCTAGGTCATGAGCTACCATCGTCCCTCTAATAAAATCCTCATACTTTGGTATGTTATTGGTACAAGGAAAGTTGAACTGATAGGAAAAGGGATTGAATATCACTATATTAGAAAGTTATTATGGTAGCAGTATTGGCTCCATGGGTAGTTGAAGCTTTATCAAAATGCATGACCACTTCATAACCCTTGGGCACTTGTCTATCAATGTTGACATGTTCATCTAGAAACTTAGGGTCAATCATTGCTTGGTCATTAATAGTTAAAATTGCAAGTTATATGGCTATAGAGGAGACATGAAGGTTAACTTTGTGATTATGTCTTTCCATTAGGCTATACAACTACTCTTATAAATGTTTCATGTTATGGATCTAGGCATGTCATCTTTGCAAATTATGTTCACTTGTCTTCTAAAGAGTTAGTGACTCTAGTTCTTTAATGAGAAGACCAGTGCTAGATAATAATTCTCCATTTTAGTGTATTGAGTCTCATGGGCAACTAACACATGGCTTAGGTAGTATACTAATATATTTTCTACATA
This sequence comes from Gnetum montanum, assembly GCA_015680685.1. Taxonomy (NCBI): domain Eukaryota; kingdom Viridiplantae; phylum Streptophyta; class Gnetopsida; order Gnetales; family Gnetaceae; genus Gnetum; species Gnetum montanum. The sequence continues at coordinate 514,766 of MNCI01006411.1, forward strand.
GTCATATTTTTGATAGAGTAGAGAGGTAATGGATGTGTTAGAGATAGCAAGGTAGATATAAAAAGGCTTACCTTGTTATGGATGATAGTCTATTAGTAGTTGTGCCAGCACTTGCTTAAGGTTTTTAAAGGCTTCTTGGCATTGAGCTATCCACTGATAGTGAACTCCTTTCTTAAGAAATTGTTTCATGGATTATAACTTATCTATGAGCCTAGTTATAAACCTATGGATAAATTGTAATCTTCCTTGCAATCTATAGAGCTCCTTAAGGTTAGTAAGCACTAACAAGTTGGATATGGTCCTAACCTTATCAAGATTGACGTGTATCGCTACTTCAGACACCATAAAGTAGAGTATATTTCTACTCTTGATACCAAAAGCACACTTCTTAAGATTGATCCTAAGCTCATATGTAAGACATTGTTTGAGTGTAAGGTTTAGGTCATTATAATGGTTATTGGCCACTTTGGACTTAATAGCTATATCATCTACATAATTGTTGAGAAAACCTAACATGTAATCACTAAAGATATATGTAATAACTCTTTGATAGGTTACTCCTACATTATTTAGGCCAAAGGACATCATGGTATAGAAAAAGGTAACCCAAGGGGTTATGAAGGTCATGCTAAGTTGGTGTTCTAGGTTGATCCTAATTTGATTGTATCCTAGGAATCCATGGATAAAGGAAAATGAGACATGTTTGGACATAGTATCAATGAGTTGATTAATATTAGGCAAAGGAAAATCATCCTTGATGGTTTCCTTATTAAGGTGTTAGAAATCAATGCAAATACAAATAATCCTATTTATCTTAGTGGCTACCACTATAGTAGACATCCATTCTACTTAGTGAATATTCCTAATGAAGCTAGCTTGTTAGAATTTTTTGATTTCATTGTGAACTATCAAGGCCAAATTAGGTCTAATCTTGAACACTTTCTGCTTTACTAGTCTAATGCTAGGATCAAGAATGATGTTGTGTTGCACTAAGCATGGGTCTAGGCCTAAAATTTCCTTTTCTAACTAGGAAAAGATCTTGATGTTGTCTTGTAGAACCTTCTTGAGCTCTTGAGCATGATGAGGTTCTAGTGAGGAACTTAATTTAAGGGTTTTCTCCTCATCACTATGTGTTGTTTAGGAATCTCAACCTAAGAATCTTTAGTAATTTTAGCAACCATAGGGTAAAGGATCTTAATTATGTTTTCAACCCAATCTAGAAGTTTCTCAATTAAGGCTATGTGATTGAAAAGACACTTAAGATTAAGATCTAGGTAGCCAAAGTTAATACACCACTCAACATCACCATGGGGTCTACATAGGAAAAAAGGAAAACCAATCTACTTCTAGGTACTCATACTTTAACACTACATGTCAACCATAAGCACATTATGTGAAACCTAGATAAAAATAAGTAAAAAATGCTAAAATGCTATAAAAAGTATGTGAATGTATGCTATTCTAATGAAAATAATGTTACTTAAGGTTAATAGGATGTGAAAATAAGTAAATGAAAGGAAATAAAGGCCAAAATAAGGCCAAAATAAGGTCAAATAAGGTTAAATAATGGTCTAAAAGAGCCAAACATGGTGAAGTATGAGAAAGGGCCAAAAAATATCACAATATTGCTAGTTTTAGGCCTTAGCAAGCCAAGGTTACATGGTGTTAGGTTATGGTTAAGGGAGGTCAAACCCTATCATCCAATACCAATTTGAGGGTAAGCTAAGTTATGACAAAGAAAAAAATGAAAAAATAAGGCTATGAAGAGGCCATACTAAGCCAAGAAGACCAACAATGTAAAAGAAGGCCAAAATAGTTCAAAATAATATGAAATAAGGTTGATTCAAGATAAGTGTCATGCATGAGGTAAAGCTTAGCTAATAATTGTAAAATTGGGTTAGATTTTACTAGTTTTAGGCCTTATTGTGCCATGGTTGAAGGCTACAAAGGTTATAGATGAGTTTAGGCATCTATCATGGTTTTTAAGGCTATTTGAGCTAAAAGAACAAGGTTTTTAGAGCAATCATGTTGGATCTATGCTAGCCATCATGAATGGGATTATCCCTAGTGTGGATGACGCATCTAGGTGCTTTCCCAAGCTCATTTTGGGTAGTTTCCAACTACTCATGGATTTCATGTCCTATGCATTGGACTAGTTAAGGAAAAACATTAATTTGGGCATTAGTTTCAACCCTCAAAACCTTCTGGAGCATGAAAGTGCCTACCATGCTAGATCCATGTTGGTTAGTATCGATGTAGGTAAAAGTGTGTTGTATGGCATCCAAAAATTTAAAATTAATGTTCTCAAGGCTTCTAAGGATAGCACAAGGCTAGATCTATCAAAATTAATCACTTTGAAAGTTAAAAATGGCAAAAAATCAAGTTTTGAAGTTACACCCCCTCACTTCTTGTTCGCCAACATGGATGGAAGGAGGGTTAAGATGAGAAATCTAAATCTAAATCATAATAGAGAAAAACAAGGTTGGATTTGTAGATACATCCAAGATTCGATAGTTTTGAGGCCATTTTAGAAGGGTTTAGAGTGTTAAATCAAGTTGGAGGTAGTATCCATGATAGACCCACACTAGTCATCATGGAGTAGCATGGATTAGAGGGGGTGATTTTTCTTTTTGATCTTGAGAGAACTTTAAAATCAAATAAATCAAGTTTTCAGGCTTCTATGGCTATAGACAATGATTTCTACAATTATTAGCCAATATTGGATGGGTTTGAAGTCTATTTAAGGCCATGCATGATCATACCCACCTTGATCCATATTGAGTAACATTACTATGTTATGGATTAGGGTTCTTGGTGAGTTTTAGTGAGTAAAATGGTGTTAAATAGGTGTAGAATTAAGGTTGTGAGGGCTTACGCTTTACAAGTGTATGTTTTTAGTCTATGGGAATGTTGATCAATTACCAAAGGTAGAAAGGAAACTCATCCTCACTGGTTTCATAGTGCCCAATGTGGATCAAGCCTCCCCTAGCAAGGATGGATCAGAAATGTTAGATCTAGGCTAGTTTTGACAATAATCAACCATGCATGTTAGCTCCTAGGGTTGCTGGTGTTAAGATTCAAGTTTTTAGAACAAAATTTATCATTTTGGAGGGTTCTTGAATGGTTTTAGAAGTTACTCCATTAGTTCCATGTTAGCTCCACACTAGCTAGCATGGAACTAGCATAGAGGACCTTGAAGGATTGGTTCCTAGCTATTCTTGGTTAATTTTGCAAGCCTTGATGGCTCCAAGAGCTGCTGACAGGGTTCTAGGATGACTATAGGATGATATTTTATTATTTTAATGTGTTTATGATTCTCCATGAAAATTCCTTAAAGCATTCACATTGGCTCCATTCTAGCCACTATGAAGGAAGGGGATGCCTAGTGTGAAAGCTAGGAAAATCATGAATTGGAATCATTTTTGATAATTTTTAGCTATTAAAGCATTTGAAAGGGTTGAATGTTTGACATAAGTAAATTTTAAGGTAAATATTATGAGTTTTGATCTTACCACCATCCATCCATGTTGGGGATACATTTCCTAGTGTGGATAGGATCTCTCCTAGTGTGGATCCACTTGTATCCAAGTTTTATACCACTTTAAATAAGATTTGATAAGTCTTAAAAGCTACTAGGGATATAGGGGTCTAGGGTCAAGATTTTACTTTGAAATTAATTAGTTTGGAGGTTCATTAGTGTGTATGAAATCATCCTCCCCTTCATCCATACTAGGAAAGGTGGCCCCAACCTAGATGGAAGGGGTGATGACATTTTTTTCATTTTTGGTCAATTTTGAGGTATTTGAAAACTTTTGTAGGCTTTGGTAAGATCTACAAGATAACACAATAGGTTCTAAATATATTTTTTCATTATAAGATGTGTCGTATTACATACCCCTAGGGCATCAATGCTAGCTCCATGTTTGGCATGGTTTCCTAATCTTGAACAGTAGGGGTAATGGAATTTTTTGGTTAATTTGAAGGTATCTCAAGATGTTGGTAGGCTTTCATAAGGTCTACAAGTTAATATGGCAAGTTCTAGGTCTATTTTTACTATAAAATATGTTGTATTACATACCCGTAGGGAATCCATGCTAGCTTCATGTTCGACAATGTGCATGGATGGTTCACAAGTGTGGAGAGGAGATTAGGAATAAGAATCAACCAAATATTTAGTGATTATTTACCATAGAAGGTCATGGAGGGCCAATAGGGATATCATAGTGAAAGTTATGGTGATTTAAGGATTTGAGAATGGTTTTATGCGATACCCCTTGAGCATCAACATTGGCTCCTCATTGGGCAGTGTGGACAGGGGGTTCACCATCATGGATAAGGTCATAGATGTAACAATTGAATTTTTTCTAGGTAAATATCATTTATTAAAGTTTATAAAGGGATGTTAGAGTCAAAACATGATAACTAGGTGGTCAATTTTGGCCATTTAAGATCACACCCCATCCATTCATACTAAGTCCATGTTTGGCAACATGGATGAACCCTCCATCATGGATCCACATGATATCAAATTTTTGGACACTTTCAAATGGGTTTGATGAGCTTTTGGCATAGTTTGGCATGACAAGAGGGTGTTAGATTAGAGCTTGAAGGGTTTCAAGAGGGTTAGTATGGGTGTTACCCACCTTGATGAACATTGTTCCAATGCTAGACAATGTTGCCCCAAAATGGATGCCCAAAGTGGTAAGTTTTGTGGAGATCTAACCCTCTTATGGGATTTGGGATTTGATGAGGTTGGTCAAGGCTACCAAAAATGGAAAAGGGATTATTATGGAAGCATTGTAGGTTAGAAGGGCTAAAATTGACACTACCTAACATGGATATAGGAGGATTAGGTTGAAGACACATTTAAGATGTTTTAAGAGGTTAAAACCTTAGTGTAGAGAAGGTTTCTAATCATAGAACATGCTTTGCATTGTAGTCATATGGTGGGGCCCACGACAAAAAATTCAAGATTTTGAATTTAATGGTATCTTCCACCACTGCCAGTGTTGAGAAGACATTCCTCCCTCGTACTTCTAGTGAACTATGATTTTTAGTGGCTAGAATTGGCAGTGGAGCATAAGAGGAAATGTCTAAGTTTAGATCTTGGTCTTTAATGTCAAACTATTGCAAAAATATCACAAATTTCATTCTATCATGAAATGCATTAGAGGGAGCTTTGGTACAGGTTTCTTGATCCAAGAATGATTCATCTTCAACATGGTAGCACTAGATCTTTTTCCAAGATATTATTGATATCTCAATCCTATATATTTCCAAGCTTCTTCAGTGTTAGTGGTGGAAACATGAAGACAAGGAGGAAGTAGTAGAAACCCAAGGATCCAAGAGGTGGATGAAGTAGCATAGGGCATCTTCCATCTACCTAGGCCAATCTTCATTCAAGGTTTATCCATGGCTATCCTAAGGTAGGCCATTACTAACTTTCTTTTCTCTTACTATTTCCTTGCTATTTTTGTACTTTTCCTAGCCAAGATTGAGATCATTTTCTAGACCTACAATAGGGTGGCTAATAGAATTATATTCTAACAAAATCCTACCTCTTATTTAAGGTCATTTGATTATTATGGCTTCATTTAATTTAGTTTTAAAATTAGATTTGCTATTTTACATGTGCTTTTTCAATTAGTTTATAGGTGGAGCTGTTTCTTCTAGATCTAGGCTATAATATTCATCAAAATTATATTTTTGACAAAATATTATCCCCTATTTTGATGGTTTTTAGATGGCTTTATGATTTTTTTCTCTTTACGCTTGATACATGGCTATATTAAATTATTTTTATTATGATCTAGCTATTATTATGATCTAAGATTTGGGATTTTAGTCTTACGTTTCAGGTCTCCATTGGTTGTGTTTTCACTTGATTTGGATTCATAATGAGGAAGTTATGGTTGTTTTTTAAGGTTGTGTAGTTATGGTTTATGCCATTTCTGAAATTTTAATAAATGTTTATGAATTTTTTATGAAGAAAAAATAAGGATTTTGGTTAAATTTGAATGTGTAGAGTTCAATTTAAGATCTTAAATAGTGATGGAATTACTCTGTTTGAAGCTCAAACAATTTTTTAGCAATTCTTTTACCAACTCTACATGAAAGGGGATTTTTGGTGATGGATACATTTATCTAAATTAGATTGTATTTTATGCAAAACTAGTTATATATTCTAGCTTTTTCTTGCAATGGCTACAAAGTATTGATTTTAGGATTCCTTCACTAGTGAGATTACTAAAATTGAAGTTAAAATAGATTTTTAATGAATTGATTATTCAAGCTATGTAATCCAATCTTTCTTATGGCTATATTAGTTTTACCCCTTGGACATGAGCAGTGCGTTGCATACTTAGAAAATTTTCTTGCCAATGTTCCATGATTTTTGAGATCCCTAGGGATGTTAACAAAACTCTTAATTTGATTTCATGGCTATAGAAAAATTTTACTATTTTTAGTAGTGGTAACATTATTCTAGTGTGGATGGAGGGGGATGATAGCTTTTTACTATTTTTGACCTGTTCTCTTACATTTGATGATTCTTGGAGGTTTTGGAAAGGTTTGGGATCATATGGATGTAATTTAAAGCTATTTTAATGTGTTAATTGGTTTTTATGGATTACCCTACAACATGTTTGCTACACCCATGTTAGTAAGCATGGGTGGGGATTTCTCCACTATGGGAATGATGTTTGACATGAATTTTAAATTGTATTTTGTTGATTTTCAGCTACCATAGGATAGAAAGAGGTGTTAAGGTAAAAGTATGTCAACTAGGAGGTTAATTTAGGTATTTTGTAGTTATACCCCACCCAACCACACTAGGTCCATGCTAGCTAGTGTGGATGAGATTCCCCCAACATTGATTGAATAGATTTCAAGTTTTTTTCCACTTTTATGTAGATGAAACAAAGGTTTAGAGCTATTTGGATTTTATAATGGGGTTTTAGGCTTTGTTGGTTTATTATTGTATTAACCTAAATCATTGGTGTAAGGCTGGAAGGGAAACAAACACCGAAAGATTATTGGCTAGACACAGTTAACCCTACCTTTCCCTCGAGGGAAAGCTAGAAAGGTAATCGAAGGAAGAATGCCTTGGATGGTCTGTATGAAAATCAACCAAGGACTTCCCCAAGCATAAACTATGGCTTGGGGTTATCATAACTGATGCTATAAAACATAAATAGTGTCCATGAAATATAAACAGAAATGTAACATATGCAGGTATTGTAAACAAAACATAAAAAAGATGTAAATTGAATGTAGAAATAGATTAAGCAGTATAATGACTAGCAAAATGTGCTGTATTGTATTAATTAGAAAAGATGTTCACTAGTCAAAGCATAGCTGCATGTGTGGATGGCAAGTCAAGTGCCAAGCCCCGAGGCAATGTGATGTGATTTTCTTGGATGTTATCATCAGAGTGTGCCAAGCACCCAAGGATTAACTCTAAGTTTTAAAGCTATTTAACTCAAAAATTTCCCATCCCATTTATGTGAATTGATAGGGTATTTATAGGATTGGGCTAGGCTCAAGCAAGGAATTCATGAATGGAATCAATAGCTGGGCGATGAGAGAAATACAGATCTCGTGACACATATCTAATGGACAACTGTGCGTGAGTTGGATGTGTGTGGGCAAGCTACATTCTTATCTAGGTTCATTGTATCCTACAATGTATGGGTCACTCAAGCCATTGGAAATAGATACAATTTAGATTGTGAGGGCCTGGAAAACCCCACAAGTGAAAATTTACAATGGAATCAAGAAAAATTGACTGTGGCTCACTTGAAACTTTTGGATTTTGGGTTTTTCCACTTTGACTACTATAGGATGCCTAATTGATTGCTGAATTGAGCCAAAAGTGGCTTGTTTCAACCCATTTTGAGTAGGTCACGCTGTATGTCATGATGCAGCATGACATGTCTTGGATCACTTTGAGTAGGTCATGCTGTATGTCATGCTATAGTGTGACATGCAATGTGACATGTAGTATGGCATATGAAATCTCACAAAAAACTTGCAATTTTGAGTTCGAATCTGGAATTCTGGAAGTTGGAACTGAAGCTATCAAGGATGTTCTCTGAGGATGACCTACATGACGTAGATCAAATTATTTTAGCTTAGTTTTGGAACTCTGATAGTTGGTCACACTATTGACAGGATTCCAACTTGATAGGATGAGCATGCGGGCTTGATTTAGCCGCTCATGGCTTCCATGCCTTAGCCAAATTTTGCCTCATGAAAGCTCAAAAGGGCTTGAGTCATTCTTGTTTCAAAGTGTTAAGCTGAAATTAGTGGTGTTTCACTATCCCCTCTTTATTGACGTCTAGAGGAATCTACCTGAGAGACATCAACAAAGAAGTGTAAAACACCATGAACATCCAAGTACCAAGCATTATCCGTTAGCCCTTAGCTAGATGTCATCACTTAGTTTTTAAAAGTACATGGAATTGAGGGAATGTGGTTCAAGATGCAAGGGAATTGGTTGTAACCAGGGAAGCTAAGAGGTTAAGGGCTATGATTGCTATTAGGATTTTGGGAGAGGAAATGCTCTCGCACAAATGATCCATATCTTTCGTCCTTGTCAATGGCTAGTGTTTAGTAGACTCGAAACCAAGACATAGGAGGTGCATTTTTTAGAGAAACAGGACTCTTATAGAGTATTTACGAGGCTCATTGTAAATAGCCAAAGCCATGCGATGGTATGCAACATGGCCTCTTTGAGACAAAAGTATAGCTATTTTTCAAGATAATTTCCTTCTTGCTTGGGGCTTGTATGAGAATAGCCAATAGTCTTTTGCTTATGATGTCAACGTGGTCATGAAGAGCTTTTCTGTGCACTTTGCTCTTTGACCCTTTTGTTCTTTTCTTTTTGTGTTTACTTATTTGTTTCTTCTTTTCTTTTCTTTTTTTCTTTCTTTTTCTTTTTCTTTTCCTTTTCTTTTATTTTTTCTTTTAATTTTTATTTTATCGGTCTTTCTATTTTTGAGCCTTCTAGGGTAGCATGACATGTGAGATTTCTAGCCTACCAGGGCAACATGACATATAAAATTTTCAGCCCTTTAGGTTAGCATGACTTGATTTTCTTTGGATATTTGGGAGGGCAAGAACTGTTTAGCATGACTTGGAGATAAATGCCTAGCGTGACTTGCTAGTGGGGAGGACTAATCTAAATTGGAGTATGAAGACATGCTTAGCATTTGCTAATTTCATGTTTATATTTTTTTTGTCTATTTTTTGAGTGTGTTTATGTTTTGCATTTTTATGTGAATTTATCATGGTAGCATTCATGTGCTTTTTTATGTGATTTCTTGGCCCATGTGGTTTTGATCTATCACTAAAACTAAAAATTTTTCAGTTACCTAATGTTTCTAGAATTGTGCAGGGGATCAAAACCTTCTCTTCTGGTGGTTGATCTTGTTGGGATGCTTGCTTCATTTGGGGCCTTTTGTTTGAACACTTCCCCTTATGACCTACGCATAAGGCCCCATGCGATATGGTTTTGCCCCAAGGTTAGTTCATTTTTATCTTTCATCTTGTAGAATTTTAGCATGGTCGTATGGTCTCACTTGAGTGAACAATTGGCCTCGGATATCATTGAGATAGTGTTCCCTAGGTCGATACAAGGCATAATTGCCTTTGTTATTGACATTGATGAGGGAATTTTCAAGGTTGCAGGAGGCCCTATCGAAGGTCCTAGATCCACAAATTTCTTGACTTATATGTGGGAGCTACCTACGTGTAGTCATTACACTAGTAGCAACAGACTCTTCCTAGCTCTTCATGTACACAGTCTATTCCAGAATCCACCTAGGATGGTATATATAGTGGATAGGTATGCTTCTTTTTATCTTATTTTAATTGTGATCCCTTTTTAAACTTCATGTCATCATCTAAATGAAATTGTTGTTTTTCCTATGTAGGCACCACCTTGATGAACATGGGATACATGCTGATGATGGCAAGCTTGCCTTAGCGTGCACGACGCTAGAGACTTTCATGGTAGGCCTCATTCTTCATGCTGCATTGTTGGACTAGACCAAGGTGGCTCTTGTTGGATACCTTAGGTATTTCTCAAGAACCTTTGAGTATTTCCAAGCTCCCAATTGGTTACATGGGGAATGGTCTTATAATGGGCCAACCTTCCCCCAAAGAATTGACCCTGCACCTATCCCACCTACATCATTTACGGATGGTAATTGACCATGCTCTAGTCTCCATTTTCTTTTCTATTATTGCTTTATCTTGTACTATGTTTTAAAATTTTTGCTCTTTGTTTTTCTTTTTGTAGAAGCCATCCCTCCCAAAGAAGTCACTTTTATAATGGGATGCACTGAGGCCACCCTTTTCATGAAGTTTGGGGAGGTGGAGCATTCACAAAAGTGGTTGTAGAGAGGAGCCCCTAAGCTAACCATCAGTCACCTTACCAGGGCAGGTCTGATGGACTTGATTTCAACTTTGACTCCTAAAATTTGGGCCATTGAGATAGTCACTATTGTAGATTCTTTTAATGGTGATGCTTCCCACTTTAGCACATGGGTCTGAGGGGTTAGGGTATCTTTTCACTTGACTACTTAATTTCTCTCTAATCTTTTTTGTGTGCCCATGGATGCTGCCCCTATTTCTATAGATAAAGCAACAAAATATGACTAGGTCATAAAAGAGTTGGAGGAGTGGTTAGGTGTGCCTAGGGGTTGCAAAGGTTTTGCTATGTGAGATGACACTCGGACAATGGAGATGAACTTTCTATATCCTCTTTTCTAGGCACAGGCATTCCCCAAATCTCTCTCTCAAGGAGAAACCTTGGGATGAAGACCACCTATGTAATACGTGCTATTTTAGAGATAGGAAGGTGTTACAACTAGGCATAATTTCTTGTATCTGGTCTACATGGGAAGGTTATCAAGTTACACTCCAATTTCCACGCTAAATATCATTTTACTTTTGCTTTCTTTGTAGGATATTAACATAGGTTTGCTGAGTTCCTACTAATTTATGATGATGATTGCTATGTTTTGAGAAAATGTTCACAATTATCCCATCCTTGGATTCGCCGCCTATTTAGCACCACTAGATCCCAGGATCCACTAGAAGGCATTGAGGAGTTGGTAACAATCACTAGTGGAGGTGCAGCCAGTTGTTCCCATCATTCCCATGATATATTGGGATTGGAACTACCTAGGCTACACACATCTATGAAAAGGACCAAAAATTTGATTGGAGAGACCATTGGAAAGTCCAAGATGAAAGTGAATAGGAAGGAACACCCAAGGGAGCCTACTCCAGATGCGATACTACCAAGGGTAATGAAGATTCATTTTTTATTGCCAATGGAAAGTAAGTATTTTGTTGTATTGTTATAAATTATTTTTTATTTGTTGATTTTGATCTAAATGTTATATATTCTATGTTATGCTAACTCTAAGAATGTGGAATCATCAGAGGAAAGTGTTGAGAGAGAGGGAGGGGCTTTGGCCTCGATGGCTAATCCTGAAGTGATTATCATAGGGTTAGAAAAAGAAGTGAAGGAAAGAAAAGAAATAATCAAAGAAGGTCCCATGTCACAAGAGGAATATGTGAGAGAAATCATGGGGATAAAGCTTGTAGAGGCTATGGGTACCCTCAGGCAACCCAGTGATGAAAGGGATGTCATTGATGGCTTCTTCAATGGATCTTTGCAGCTTGATGATCTTCCCCAGCGAAATGGCAAAGGGATTTTTGGTATGTTCCTTTTAGAGTAATCTATGTCTTTGTACCCTCTAATTTTCATGCATTTCTCTTAATTATTTTTATTTTTTCTGGTATCATAGGTAAATGCTGAAACTTCTGAGGCACATGCATCTCAGGTTGAGATATCAAGAACATAGGTTGCAATTAACGTGACCTCCCCTAGTTTTCCTACCTCAACTGACTAGCTAAGGCCATGGCCTGATATGCCTAGTAAGATAGACATTGTTAAAGGCATCGTTGATGATGTTGTTGTTCACCTATGGGAAGTCCATCTAGAACTAGGTATGTGTATGTCATGCATTGCACTTAGTATCTAGGTTCATTGTTGATTATAGGTGATTCATGCATGTGGTTCTTATACCTATAGGCACCAAGCTTTAGTGGGATTCCTCGAAAGCTACTCACATTGATGCTATCCCTAAATTACCAAGGAATATTGAGCAAGTCCCAAGGAATGTGTACGATGTGGTTTCTGGTTGCGGTGTAAAAAATGCCAACTAAGTTTGGACTTTAGGCATTCAGTTGAGTACTTATGGGACAAGGTGCATTCATTGAAAGAAGCACTGGAAAAGGAGAGAGAGAAGAGTGAGGATATCCAATATTCATATGATTTTGTTGCTACTAGACTATCTGGTAATACCGCTTGGTGGACATTTGAAATCACCTACATAAATTATTGAATAGTTTTGAACAATAAAGTGTAGGCTACATAGGACTTAGTAGAACAGAGGGCACAGATAGATTTTTTGAATAGGAAATGTTAGGATTAGAAGGAGGAATTAATTTATCATCACTGAATGGAGATGTTTATTGATGGGTTAGGTTTGTGATCCACTTATGATAGGTTTGCTGAGTGCACCGAGGTGGAGGAATCTCCTGAGAGAACAATTACCACAACCTCTTGGGAGGCTGCAATAGGCATGCTATCTCTTGAGTGCCCTACTTGGATCCCAGTGGACAAAGGTAAAACACTTGCTAGCATTGATCTTGGCCCAGAGGAAGATTGGAAAATGTGCCCAAGAAGGAGATTCTACAGTGTTTGGAGGCCAACCTGGGGCCCTCCTCACTTGTGATTGTTTTATTGTGGCATTCACTTTTATATGGTTTTTTTGTTTTCATTTTTAGTGTTACCATTTTATCAGCTTTTCATTTATGATTTTATTTACTACTCTTACCTATTTTTTCTTGTTTTTTATTTTTTGCTATAGGGGCATGTTACTGATGGAGTTGGTCCCAACGGAGTGAGAGCAGATGATGAAGAGGATCTTGGGAAGTAGCCCCCTCTATGAGCTTATTGCTAACCATATTTTAGCTACTATATGTTTTGAGAGTTTTTGGAGTTTTTGATGGAAATGTATGGTTGAAAAATCTAATAACATGGACCTAGTTATGGCATAACATGTTGGAATCTTATCACCATATTGACTCATCTTTATTTATTTATTTATTTATGTATTTATTATTTTCTCTCTTTATTTTCTTTTTCAAGTGTTGTAGTGAACATATGCATATAACTAACTGTAAAATGGAGGAATGAATTGTGAATCAATATTTGCAAAATAGGAAAGTAACATTGAAGTCAAAAATTAAGGTTGTAAGTTGTATCATTTGAACAAGAATTTGACATAATGTAGTGAATGTTTGTAAACTTGTAACATACTAAATCCTAGTTTAAAGCCATTTCAGGCTATTCACACTAGTTTAAAGTGATGGTGGACTATTGCCTTTGTTGCTAAGGAACAAAAGATTCATCAGTTTTATTCCATGGTGGGCCAAAAGCAATAATAGTTTTAGAAAGCTTTTAAAAAGAACCAGCCATTTTTGACCATGGCTAGTTTAATGTCATTGCAGACATTTGTTGCTAGTTTAACATCAGTTTAGACATGTGGTAGTTTAATTCTAGTTGTTGAGTTACATCTTGATATTTTTTAGCTTAACATGTGTGGTTGGGCATGTGGGTATGATTTTATACTCACCCTCCCCTTCATCGGTGATGTCAAATGGTAGTTTTGACCAAGAGACACCAATAGGAATGGCTCCTATGTTTGCATCTTCATGTGTTTCTTCAGTCATGGTAGGGTTGTGAGTCAACATCTGATGAATCTCCATCGTCTCTTGCTTAGGCTCAATGAATTCAATTTCTAACTCCTAACATGCCTCAGGATGTGAGGAAGTAATCAGTGAAATCGTGTCTCCATATACGATGATCTCACCACCTTCGTAAGGTAGGTGGATCTCTTAATTGATTGGTGAGGATACAGCTTTGAGTTGGGCTAACTAGGGACATCCTAGAATCATATTGAAACTTGGCATTTCTTCAATGACTATGAATTCAGCTAATGTGCAGAATTGCCCCCCTACTATGAAATCTCAAGTAACCATACTTTTCATTCTAACATAGGAAGCATTCAAGGATTTTAAAAAAGAAGTTGTAGTGGGTTGTATCTGTTTAGTAAGTCCTAGTTTTTTTATGACAGGAAAAGGTATTACGCTTGTTGCCATGCCATCATCAACATGAATGCTGCATATCTTGAAGTGATTAACCTATATTGTTATGAACATAGGGGTAGTGGTAACTTCTCCTATTTTATCATCTGGCTTAATGTCCTTACTGCAAAACTCTAGGGATGTGGTCTTTGATTCCTAAAGTTGTGGGGACAATACTGCATAAATGGATGGTTCATCTACAGGAAGGTCCTCACTAATAGGAATAGAGATTAGCATCCATACAAGAGCTTCCTAATATACTAATGAGGTCATTACTAGGTCATATAGACTTAAAGAATTATTATTTTGTTTTAAGGATTGTGTGACTTGGGTTAATGTGCTTGCTAGGTCTTTACCATTTGGAACACTTTTATTAGTGGAGACTTGGTCCATTTGATCCAACATTCATATTTCTCACAGCAGAAACTTTGTGTTAGTTACTAAGGATGTTGGTTTTAGGACACAACCCATGACATTATCCTTGTATTGATGACTTGTACTAGGCTTGTTAACAGATTGACTCATAGGGACAACATTTAGCAGTGTAGGAATTGGTAGTCCTAATTTGTGTTAACAGTTTTCTCCTTCCAAGCGTTCTCATGTTAACTTATCAACAAGATGTTCTCGTAGAGGTTGCAAGGAAGTGGAGGTGGGTTGTGTGGTAGGGTGTTTTGGCATCCAAATCACAAAGGGGATGGGTTGGTTTTCAGAAGGTATGGTCATCATGGTGATGGAAGGTGGTACATAGATAACGAATGGTTTTTGTGGTGTAGGGTGTAGCGATCGAAAACATCGATGGCTGGAAAACAACAAGAGGTCATCGATCATTAACAGTCTTAACCCCAAATCCATGGGAGGGTTGTCATGGATAAGCAAAAATGGGGTGCCCTGAACGGTCTGGTCGATTAGAAAAGAACTTACTCGATGTGAATATAATCTTTCGTAAATGGGAAATTTGGAAATGATACTTCTAGCATAAAATGATAAATTTGAATGCAAGGGAGATAGAAAATAATGTAAACATGCAACAATGAGTAAGAAAAAAAAGTGAATTGCAGTTAGAAGAATGCACCAGTTCAAGAACATGACTTCACTCTGTTAAGGTGGATACATTTGTTGCATGGCATTGAGAGGTGTACAGATCCCAAGAGTAACCAAGACGCTTAGAGTAAGAAAACTGTATACTTGAACATGGACTCAAAGTCAACAATGTAGAATTCTCTAGGAATAGTAAGAAAGAGTAGAATAAAATGCCAAGTGAGAGTGTCAACTATTTATAGTTTCAAAAAAGGTGTTTACAATGCTCAGTAATACAATGCTAACTTTTTTCTTGCTTGTTAACCAATTCCCTTGCCAACCACTTAAGAGATCTAAAGGGGAAAAATATCTTTTGAGCATTGCTCATTGGGGTATTTATAGGGCCAAGGGAACATTAAAGATGTGATTTGGATGTCATGTGTCTTGGGCCTATGTTGACTTGCCTATGCTGTATGAGCATGCATGACTGTTGGATGTGCATGTCCATTGAATGAGCCTACCATGTTGTAATTGCAAACCTACCACATTGTAATTATGCCATTAGAGCTTGGATATGTGTGCCAATGGTGCAATTAGGTGAGGTGCATTGATGTGACGTAACTATCTACTATGTTGTGCCATGCTTTGTAGCATAGCATACAAGTGTAGTGTAGCAGCTTGTTATGCCATGTTATGCTATGCTATGTAGCATAACATAGCCACCAGTTTGAAGCAAAAACTTCCACTACATCTTGCTCCATGTGTTGAACATATTTGAAGTGTGCTAATTATTTATTGCATTGGAAATATTGAGAACTTGCTGATGCTACCCTTTTAGATGCCTCTTTTTATTCCCGTAGAGTTTCTATGCTGTGCTATGCTATGTAACATAGCGTAGTATAGAAACAAACTAAAACACCACAAAAATTTGGACCCAGCACTTTCAGACAACAATCAAGCTAAGTCATGATACTTCCCAGCATGAACGAAACTTTTGAACCTCAAAAATAGCATCAAACAGAGCATATTTGAATAAGAGAGAGTTGCTTGTGATCCATAGGTGACTACATCAGCATCCAGCATCAAGAATTTAAAGCTTTGGGTTCAAAATACTTGGTTTTGACCAAGTATATTCTGGGCACACCTTGGTGTACGCTGGCCAGTGTATA
This sequence comes from Gnetum montanum, assembly GCA_015680685.1. NCBI lineage: Eukaryota > Viridiplantae > Streptophyta > Gnetopsida > Gnetales > Gnetaceae > Gnetum > Gnetum montanum. The sequence continues at coordinate 531,181 of MNCI01006411.1, forward strand.
GCCCAGCGTATAGCAACTTTCGGGGCTCAAAAACTCATCAAAACATGCTAAATTGGATTTTCTAGACCCCCCAGGACCTTCCTCAAGGTCCCCCATAGATCTCAGGCACTTGAAAATCGAATTCTGGGCTCCAAATTATAGTCTTTCATTCCTCTACGTCCAGTGTATACACCAGGCTCCAGCCAGTGTAGAGAGACTTTTGGGCCCCAGAAATGAGTCAAAATGTGCCAGAATTAAGCATCTGGACCCCCTAGGACCTTCCTCAAGGTCCCCAGTAGGTCTCAGGAACTTGAAAATCGAATTATGGGCTCCAAATGATGGTCTTTCATTCCTCTACGCCCAGTGTATACGCCAGGGTGCAGCCAGCGTAGAGAGACTTTTGGGCACCATAAATGAGTCAAAACATGCTAGAATCAAGCGTTTGGACCCCCTAGGACCTTCCCCAAGGTTCCCAATAGGTCTCAGGGACTTGAAAATCAAATTTTTGGCTCCAAGATGGTCTTTCATTCCTCTATGCCCAGGGTATACGCCAGGGTGTAGCAAGCGTAAAGAGACTTTTGGGCCCCAGAAATGAGTCAAAACATGCTAAAATTGAGCATATGGACCCCATAGGACCTTACCCAAGGTCCCCAGTAGGTCTCAGGCACTTAAAAATTGAATTTTGGTCTCCAAATAATGGTCTTTCATTCCTCTACGCCCAGCGTATACACCAGGGTGCAGCCAGCGTAGAGTTAATTTCAGGCCTTAGAAATGAGTCAAAACATGCTAGAATTGAGCATCTGGATCCCCTAGGACCTTCCCCAAGGTCCCTATTAGGTCTCAGGGACTTGAAAATTGAATTTTGGGCTCCAAATGATGGTCTTTCATTCCTCTACGCCTAGCATATACGCCAGGGTGCAGCCAGCGTAGAGAGACTTTTGGGCCCCAGAAATGAGTCAAAACATGCGAGAATTGAGCATCTGAACCTCCCAAGACCTTCCCCAAGGTCCACAGTAGGTCTCAGACACTTAAAAATTGAATTTTGGGCTCCAAATGATAGTCTTTCATTCCTCTATGCCCAATGTATATGCTAGGGTGCAGCCAGCGTAGAGAGACTTTCGAGCCCCACAAATGAGTCAAGACGTGCAAAACCAAGCATCTGGATCCCCAAGAGCTTCCCCAAGGTTCCCAGAAGCTCTCAGACACCCAAAAATAAATTTTTAACCTTAAAATAAAGCATTTTCATGTGTATATGTTGGGTACATTTTTGGAGTACGCTGGCATGCTATATGCTTACGCTGGCATGCTATACGCTTACGCTGGCATCCTGTACGCTGGCATGTTGTACGCTTGATAGCTATAACATATCCTACACTTGGTGAATGCACCACCTATCTCCTGATCCAAATTTTTCTGACCTCATAGCCACTCATCTCCTTCTAGGTCTGAATCTAATGCCCAAGATCTCATAAAAACTCAGATTTTTAACAAGATCAAGGGTTGGCAATTTGGTCGGTTGGCAAAAAATTTGAGAGCATACCAGAGACATTTACACTGTGCACCAGAGCTAAAACCCTCTTATCCTGGAAAGCCTTGTACACCGTGCACACAGTCTCTACACTCCGCCTACCACACAAACCTACCGAGTCATCCCTGCATCCACCGGGGCTTTTCGTCCACCTTATGTTCATCACAACTACGTTAGACCGGTGCACTATACTTTGACTCTGTAATACCATTGTTTATAGTTTACACTAATTTCTTGCATGTTTCTATTTATGCTCATTTACATTTATGCCCTGTTCATATCTGCTACACCATTTACGCTCTCGTTTACACCTGTTTACGCCATTTACACATAGCCCAGCATATAGCACATCGGCATACGTGTTGGTAAATCCTTGTCTGATCCACGTGCAGACCACCCAAGGTAATCTACTTTCGGGAATTCTAGCTCACCCTCAAGAAAAGGTAGGGTCTTTTGTTCTTGTCCTGCGATCCCACGGTCTCTATTTCCTTCCAGCCGGAGACCGACGATTTCAGGTGGTACACAAACATGGCCTAATTTTTTGCTAAGTTTGCCACTTTTTGGTGAAGGATCCATTCCTGAAGAACTTGGACACAACCAAAGAAAGTATTTTTGAAGGCCAAAGATGCTAAATTAGTGCAATTAAAAATCACCAAGTAAGTTGAGCCTTCCTATCTTACTCTCACTATGCTATGCTATGCTGTGTAGCGTGGCATAGCATTGCAGCTTTTCTTGCAACAATTTGCAGTTGACTATTTGAACAACTGTCTACCGAAGCCTTCTATGCTATATTGCGTGGTGTAGAATAGCAAACCCCTTGACTTAGAAAATTTACTAAATTGTTTTGTGCATTTTGAGCACCACCAACAACTCTCCGCATTATTTCTGTGTAGGCTGTTAGGTAGACAAATTACCCAGCTAGAAAATTTTTCAAACTATTTAGCCTAAACTTGAAACATCCACTTCTTGCCGAAGTGACATAAAATTGCCTAAATTATGTTGGCCCAATGAAGCAAGGATGCCCTAAAAATTTGGGGTGTTTGATTGGCCCCTCTTTGTCAACATCTGGAGGATAGACCTAAGATTGTTGACAAAGAATACGAAACACCATGAAAGATGAAATGCTAACATTGCTATGTGGTGATTGTCAAGATGTCACTTAGCTATGCTTGAGAGTGTTGCATTGGTTTTTATGGGGGGAAGGGAATAAGTAGGGAGGAAGGAGGTTTAGGGAAGGGGTAAAGATGAGGTTTAGTAGAGTCACTCATCGGAGTGCTCATGAGGGAGTCATTCCCATTTTCATCTATACTTTCGCTGATCTTTGACTTCTTGTTGAAATGCTTGTGGAGGGTGACTACGAAACGGCTTATGTGCCATTTTTTTTAGGCACATGAGCTTCTCCTCTCTTACACTTTTTCCTTTTTCTAGTTTGTTGTTTACATTTGCAAACAACCTGGTTGTAGAACGGGTGTTTCTTTCCCTGGATTGAAACACCCCAAAAATTTCAAAGGCATGCTTGCTTCACCAAGACTTTGCAATTCATGCAACATCACAGTAGTTCTTCAGGAGATGGATGCTCTAATTTTTGGACTATCCAACTTAGCAAGTTTTCTAGGTTATGAAGTTTACTAGGCTATACTACGTCTTACTATGTAGTGTACCAAGCTTTAGAAAATGGTCAATGAATGAAGTTCCACACTAGGCATTGCTACGCAACATAGCATAGTGTAGTAAAATCTATACAGTTAGTTCCTTCACCCAACTTTAAACCCTTCAAAAATGTCTCCTTTTGTCAAGAAGCTATGGACCATGTCTGCTACTATGCTATACTGAGCTACATGGCAGAGCGGGGCGTAGCAATTCTATGGAAGAGACAGAAAGTGACTCAAAGGGGCAAGATTAGTAAGTTTGCAAGTTTCACAGTGTAAGAGGAAAAGTTCATAGATTGGCAAATTTTTTGCAACTAAGGCTAGTCGCTATGGTATGCTATGCTATGTAGTGTAGCAAGTATGCAGCATACATGCAGCGAAACACATGACAAGGTGCTACGCTATGCCAGACATGCTATGCTACAAAGCATAGTAAAGCAAGCGGGTGGTTATACGACATCAATGCACTTCACCTAATTGAACTATTGACACACGTCTCCAGATGTTGATAGTGCAATTACCGCATGGTAGGTTCATAGTTACGGCATGGTATACTCGCATTACAATAATCATGCATGTCCAATGGTCATGCTAGCACATGTAGCATAGAAAAGTTAACGTGGGCCCAAGGCACATGGCATCCAAATTGCCCCTTTCACATACCCTTAGCCCTATAAATAGCTTGACGAGCAATGCTAGAAAGGTTGGTCCCTCATGTTCTTCGGCAAAAAAAGAAAAGAAAGTTAGTTTCATAATTGGGAACATTGTAAGCTTTCTGTTTGACACTGCAAATAGTTAGCATTCTTAGCTCGCATTTTGTTTTGGTCATTTTCTACAACCTTGGTAGAATTTTCTTATTGTCAGCTCTTGGGTCCATGCCCAAGTACACAACCATTTTTTCTTTACCTTTCTTGGTTACTATCAAGAACTCTACACTCCTCAATGTTGTGCAATTGACTTCATCCATCCTAAAAGAGAAAACTTGTAGCTTCAAAGTGATGCATTTTCCTAACTGCATTTTACTTTTTTTCCTGCTGATTACTGCATTTTATACTATTCTCTATCTCCTTTGCATTTAAGCATTACTTCACACTATCATTTCGATTTTTCAAACCACACATTGCAAAAGGCTATATAGATGTTGAATAAGTCCTTATCTAATTAACTAGGCCATTTAGGGTTCCTTGTGTCCATTCCATCTAGCACAACCCTCCCGCAGATACAGGGTTGAGACTGTCACGACCGCCAACCCCTCAATGTTTGCTAGCCACTGACATTTCCAATCACTAGAGTTTTCTGGTCCTAGAAGGAGGAAGCTTTTTTTGCACTGATATACATTAGTATAAACTTGATATCTGTCTGTGGTTGTTTACGGGTCATGCGGTGTAGATCAGTTGCTTAGAATGTTTCTCGAGAACCCTACAGGACATAAAGCCTCTGAATGCTAGTTAAATTTCCTATCTTATGGTATTCTTGCATGAGTTCTATACCCTATCATGCACTGGCATAAATGTAACACCCTTTTGTGGTTTTTTATGCTTCGTGTGGTATAGATCGCTCACTTCGACAGTTCCTCGGGAGCCTAGCAAGACATAAAGCCTTTCTTTTTTATTGCTTCCCAGTTTATTTACTTTTCTCATTTGAAAAGTTGTTAACCTTTTGATTTCTATTGAATTTCTATTCTTTTTCTCATATGCAAAACTATTTGGCTTCCAACTCCTTCACTTTCATCCATTTGCAAAACTGCTTCGCTTAGCAACAATGAATTCTACGACTATTGTCGCTAAACCTTCAATGTTAAAGATCCCATCATGGTTCAAGGCACTACTAGTGTCGAAAAACCACTAAAACCAATGCTAAAAACATGTTGATCCCTCAGGATTCAAAACCAAGGACCTCAGGGATTGTCCTAGCAACACAAGCATTACAGCCTCCTTTGTGCAAAGGTGTAGGAAAATCTACCCTTGGACATACATGAACTCGCAGTCAAACATAGCTTTGAGTTCACTTACTACAATAGGAAGGAATTTTTTCCTACTCTCAGGGCTTTCTTACCTTTGACACAAGCGAATAAATGGCTTATAGACTAGGTAATTCAGATGGCTAGGTTTAGGGAGCAATAGGATACAACATCCAACTAGGATGATGCTTTCCAAGATGGACAGGAGGAACTTGATTCCCAATGAAATGAAGGAGGTTAAACCAGCCCCTTTCCTATCCATCCTACCCAGTCCTTCTAGGCCAAGCCATTATCTATCACTACTCCCTTTGTGATCACACCTATGTTTCCACAACTTTCAATTACAACTACCATGGGTAGCCACATTAACCCCATGGCATTTTAATTCTCTCTCTCACTTGTTTCACCTTTGTTCTTTGTAGCCACCATTCCTTCACAAGTTGTTCAAAAATCCATTCCCGTAACACATCATGCACTGATCATGGCTACCCTGCCACATATTCACATTGTGCCTACCTCACAATTGTACGCAAGTTTTGTTTCCATTCCTATGTTCACCTATGTTCCATCCACTATGGCGGGCCCTAGCCCATCAACATGGTGTATCCCATTCACTTATGTGCCTATTCTACAATTTTCATAGATGTTTCATTATGATCGCTCTCAAGCACACCAAGCCTTGCATATGATACAACCCAACATGGGATTATGTTCTATGCTATTGATGACACAAGTAGTCCATCTAGTAGCCCAACCTGCAGTTGCTACCCTAACAACACCACCTGCCATGTGGTGGACAACACAAGAAGTACTATTCATGGGGGGCATCCCAACGGTACCATCAATGGATCATGCCACCACCCTCAGCATGCCTAAGGTGGGAGCTACCTCTGCAGCTCCCCAACCATTGACAATGTTTCACGGTCTGGACCAAGCATTCTAGCTCATCAAGACCCTTACTGAGAAAATAAAATGCCTCAACGATGCTGGGTCTAACATGGTACAAGTCAAGGAATTCTATCAGGATGATCCCATCAGCCCTGTGATCCCTGCTTGGACACTACCCCCAGGGATGTCACTCCCATACTTCACAAAGTATGATGGGGTGGGAGATCGTAATGCACATCTTGTCACCTTTAGGTCTAAATCCATGTTGTTGCAACAATGGCCACACATGATTATTCATGTCTTCACTATGTCCTTAGCTAGGAAAGCCCTAGATTGGTATCGCCTTCTGCCACACTCATCTATTTCGACTTTGGAAGATCTTCTAACCTAGTTCATGACACGCTTCGTGTACAACTTAAAGCTAGAAACCATGCTAGATTAGTTGATGAGCATGAAGCAAGATCCTCTAGAGCCTGTCCAAAAGTTCATTCTAAATGGAAGCACAATCTTTAACAAAATTTGCAAGCCTATCGTAGAGGTACACTTACTAGCCATCTTTAAGGGCATAGTGAATGACTTCATCAAGTCCAAACTGTACTACCTTGCTCCTCGCTCTCTTAGTAAGGATTTTTCTTAGAGTAAGAGTATATAGGAGGTGGCCAAGGCAAGCAATTACCCAGCCTAAATTGCCTACAAAAACATCTTTGCAAAGAAGGAAAAGGGTAAGGCTCCAACAGCCACGGTGGCCACTGAGGCCAATACCAAATCTAGTAACAATGGTAACAAGAATGCTAAGAGGTTAGCTATACCCGTGGCTAACCCTGTGCCCAAGCAGGGCCATGTATTGTAGCCTCCCATAACTACGCTTGAGACATCTACATAACCCAAAGCTAACTTTGAGTGCAAAGATTGCTCAAAGTACACCCCTCTACCTCTAAAGCCTTTAAAACTTCTAAAGTAGCTATTGGCAGTAGGATACATCGAACACAAGAAGATGTTAGAAGAAGCAATCAGGAGACATCATTGCTACTGCGAGCTCCATAGGAACCCCTCTTTCGCCCTACCCAATGAGCCCTCAGTTCAAAAGGGCTTTAGGTTAGATAGGTTTTGTGACTACCACCAACAGTACAATCACAACACACATTACTGTCTGGCGTTGCAGGATGACATCTAGTGATTAATCGACCAAGGGAAACTGGTTCTAGATGAAAGCAACCTAGTCCACCCTGAAAACCAATATATGTACATCTACATAGATCTCCTAATTGCCAAAAATTTTGGTTACATCATTAATTCTAGTTACATCATCAATGCCATCAGCATTGACAATGATTCTAGGCCACCCCAGTAGCCATTCGTGGTCCGTGTGCCTCAACATAGTGCACTAGCACCACCAGTGATTGGTCGAAGCTCATAACAGTCATTCATCCTAAGAGTCCCTCCATGGGCATCCAACTTTTCCCAACCTATTAGCATAGCCATGTAGCTTCATCCATTAACACCTCTAGCTCCATTTTGCATTAGGGGATCAATGCCTTCGATAGCCCCCATTTCACGCAAAACAACTGAACAACCTTCTCATCCTAAAAGGTGAGAAGTTCACTTCATTGGTGAGATGGAAAAGGGAAGTACCATCCAAGGTATTCCCAAGCCTACATCTTCACCCCCTGCATTTGTTCCTATGTCACCAAACAAGAATGTCGACATAACCATGCAGTTTGCACTGCTCTATCAAAAGGGGTCTAAACCTAGATCCAAAGTTGCCCCTCCTCAGGAAATTCCTCTTCTAGGATGAATAGAAGAGGAGGAAAAAATTAAACAATGGAGAATCCAAGACCTCTTGAATGCCCTCACTCATTTCAAACAAGCTAGAAAACATTAAAAAACTACATTGAGCTTATATGACCTAATCGTGACATCTATCCCACACCGTGAGTCTCTAATCTGCATGCTGATAGCAACTCTAGTCAACGAAGGCATGCCAATGGAAGAGGAAGAAATCTATTCACTCATGCTCCCCTCTACACCTGTAGAGATAGAACAACCTTAGCTAACCTTCTGCAATGATTCCATTAGGGAAGATCCCAAAAGGGATCAGCTGCCTACAACACCCCTTTTCATCATAATTCTGGTTGGCCAACACTAGATCCAAAGGGTACACATTTATGATGGGGCTACCACAAATGTCATCCCCTTTTCTATTGTGGAAAAGTTGGGCTTGGTTGACTAGATCAAGCCCACAACCACATCATGCCTAAGGTTGTTCAATAGGGTGCAGGTTGTGGTGAAGGGCACATAGGCTTCATGGCAGGGGACTAGTTCCCCATAAATGTAACAACAAAGAATAAGAATACCAATACAGTAGCAAACAACTAACCTGAGAAGGACATGCATCCATCTTGAAGGGTATCCAGTCTAAATCAAGCCCAAGGTGATGCCAGACCTCCTCTTCCTTGATATCCAATGAACACCTTTTGACTAGTTTAGCATCTACTACAGCAGCTCTCTTCCTTTCAGTGGTTGTCCAACTTGGTGGCCCCAAAGAAAAGGAGGTGGTCATAGTCTCTCCTGTGGGAAGGTCCATTTTCTAGTCAGGAGATTTCATGACCTTTACTTGCTCTTTGAACCTATCGTAAGCCTCAGAAGCATCGATGGCATTTACAAAAGCTTCATATGTAAATGCCTCCATAGTAGTGTCTTCATAAAATTTACAATGAATGGAATTTTTCAATATATACATATGTTTATGGTTTCTCTAGGATTGCCCCCATTCGTAAAGCTTAGAGCTGAAGTCTTTTAAATACTAAAAATTCTAGTCTAGCAGGTCCATCTGCATTTGCTACTCTATTATTTCATGGGTGTTCTTAACACTCTAACATGTAGCTGTCCAAAATCTAGCATAGTCTATCATGGCCATGTGCTATTCCTCATTGTTAGTGTCATGGGCTATGAGGAACTCATTTCTCAACTTGAGATCCTCCACCTCAGCCCTTAGGTTAGCCTCCCTTTCCTCAACCTTTTCGACCCATTTTCATAGGTCCTCGTTGATGCACTTATACTCCCATAGGGATCATGATTTGTAAACCTCATTGTATACTTGACGAGACACCTTGATCATTTTAGATGAGATTGTGGACACAACACTAACTTTCAAAGGCCATGTTGGGTCCCATTTGAGTCGAGAGGCTACCAAAACACGAAGAGCATACAAGCTACATTAGCATAGCATAAGTAGCAAACGTAAGAATTCTAGCATAACAATGCAAGAGCAAATAATACTTCTACTTACCCAGTTTAGGGCCCACCTGCTGAAAGTGACAGCTCATGTTGTCAACAATTCCTTGTATGAATGTGAACTTGTTGGGAACTTCAACTCATGATTCCACATGAATTGGAGGAGGTCCTGAGGCCTCAATGGTAGCATCTGTCACATAACCAAACATGTTAGCAATGACTAAAGTGAGCTATAACAAGGCAACAATATTTCCAAACTCAACAGTTTCCAATTGCAGTCTTCCTTCTCGCTGATGAAAAATGATGGAGGTAGCCTCACCAAAGGTTCTTGTTGGGTCCCTACAGACCTCCTCTTCATGAACTAGTTCCTTCCCTTTTAGGAGACTACCATCTTATTTATTCAATGGAGACCCCTCTTCATCCATGAGGGAATTCTCTCTAATAACACAAGCCCCTGCCTTGGCCACAGGAGTTCAATTCTTCTTAATTAGGGCCCTTCTCTCTGATATTGGGGCCTCTATGTCTTTATTTGTTGTCTTTTTTTTAAGGGCCAACACCTCTTTTACTCCTTCTTCTTCTTCCTCTTCTTCTTCTAGTAGTCCAGAAGCACATTTGCATTACCTCAAAGCAAGTTAGCCTAAGGCAGGTACTACGCTATGCTATGCCACCTAGTGTAGCACAGCATAGTGGACAACAGCAAAGTAAGCATTAAACAAAAGTGTTTACCAATAGGGGGTTTTATCCTCTACAATTTAAGTCATAGTCTTTTCCCCTCATTTTCCTCCATGAAAAGGGTTTCCTTCGCTAGAGGATGCCTCTTTTGCTACAACTTACTAGCTATAGTCTCAGCTATGAGTTGTTCACCCCATGATATGCTACCATCTACGATAGTGCGCATCTCTCCTATGCTATCCTGGCTACAAACGTTGTGAGCCACCCTATTCTTAGTAATTTTAGAAAATGAATCCCCAATTATTTCTGGGATATCTTGGGCTTGGGTGGTCCAAAGGATATGGTGAATCTACGATCTGAAAATTTGGTTGCGATTTTGCATAACCCAGACTCCATTCTCTTGAACCACCATGAAGTCCATGAAATGATTTAGGAAGCCTATGTAAAAGGAATAATGGATGTTGGAATAGGACTCTATTTTCTTACGATACCCCAAGATCTCAGTCTACAAGCCTTTACATAGAAACTCGGCCCAATTGTATTAGGTCCTCTCCTCCATGACTTCCCACATCACCTAGGACTGCTCAATTCCCATGACCTTCCCTTGGGAGAGAAACTCGGGGAATGTGTAAGCACAAGAGATAGGGTAAACCCCCTTGGTAGGTCCCTCTTTAAGCCTCTATAGGGGAGCCCCTTACACTTCTTGGTAAGCCCTAACCACTCCTAGATGTCCCTCTTCTGAAGGGTGAGCTTCGTCCTGGATTTTGACCCTATCAAAATGCCATCGGTAGGAACACTAAAGAGGTCTACGAATAGCTGATCATTGATATCAATGATCACTCATACACCATGTATGTGAAGGTGGAAGTAGCTTACCTTGTCAAAAAAGAATTCGACCAGGGAGAGCATCTCAGTGGTAGGAATGTTTCGATTCGAGGCTAGGAATAGATCTATAAGCCCCACATTTTCGATGTTCCAGACCAGGGAGTCCAAGGCTACACCATTTATCCAATATTGGTTCATCTCTACTTCTCCATACTTGAAGTAGATATTCATCCCCTGCATCTCGGCGGTTACCATCGTCATCTCCCAGGGCTTCTTTGCCCATATAATAGTTCTTGCAGAAAATGTTTAGCATAAAAATGTAGGAAATTTAAAAACTACAAAGATACTTAAGCATGTAGCACTTATTGTTTGGCCCACTAGGTTGATACGGCTGTCAGAATGATGAAAGATTAATTAAAACTTGATCAACAATGATTGGTTTAAATTGTTCCACCCACCCCTCATCTAGCCAACCAAACCCCCTGCACTAATCGTAGGGAGTGAGGAACAGTTACTGGTAGGAGGGGTATTCACCCCCACATTGACCAATCATCCATGCACATAGGTTCTCAGCAGAAGAGAACTCTTGCAAGGCTATCTGTGCCATAGTTAGCAGACCTGGTCGATTATGAACCTCGTTCTAGTAGATGTATAACCTAGTAGCAAGAAAACATACTGTTAGCATTTAGCCAATATATCAAGTGTCGCATAACATAGCCAAACAAGGTTACGAGAAACTCACCTATCAGCATATTAGATAGTCCTCGATGGGTTTTGGAAGCACGGTGCCATATGATGCATGATGAATAGTGTGTCGTAAGAATGTTAGCAGCCATACTTAGGCATATCCCAGATCTAGGATAAATGCCTCAACCCTACTAGAAGTTAACTAGACCCTTCTCCCTAACTACCAAAGACTACACCATCCATGAAAAACCTTAGGATGCCCTGACTTGACCCAGGAAATATGGCTTTTATTATGATGGCTGCCTCTTCCTCATCTAGCTATGACCAAACAATCACACTAAAGTGTTGGAGGAGGTGTTGTAGGAACTCCTATGCTCCTTCCCTGATCCATACCCCTCACTCTCCCATAAGTATTTAGGGAGGAGGGATGTTGGCCATGGGTTTTTTCATGTGACACAAGACCCCAACATCAAGATGGGCCTTAGCCCCACCTTGCATAGTGCAATGAGTGAGCATTAGCATCATGTCTAAGTGCAATATGCATGCAACATAGCAATACTTAGCAGTTCATGCATAGCAAGAACATAAATGTGCTAGTGTAGTGGGAATAGCCTAGCGTAGCAACAAAGAAACCAATCCTAACAAGGTTATTAACAACATGCCATAACAAAACATGTGTTGCATTGTCACATCACACATGAACCAACCCTCCTAAAATTCCTAGACTAGTAGAAAGCCAAGTAACCTAAACTATCCGAACCCCCGCGGTCATGACAACCATAGTGGTGGTAGTTTAAGCGACCTTGCATGTAATGATGGCGTAGCATTTATGCATCTTTCACAACCAAAATGGCAATAGTGGTGATGCATAGGCCAAAAAAACGTGATAACAGAAAATTTAGATGACTGAGACTAGGATACACAATGAAAATAGAAAGCAAAATGATAACAGAATCATGAAAAAAATAGAGAAAGCATAGTAACCTACCAGGTCAATGGTGTATCCTCCCATGCCATGATGCATGCTTGTGTCATGTGTCATAGTATTTTCTTCACCTCCTCAACCTTTTCAAGCTCCATATGAGTGTGTTCCTTCATAGGAGCCATCATCCTACTTGTAGACTTCCTCTCTTTACTATGCAAAAAAATGCCTCGCTCATTGTTAGCACAATTGCTCCTCGCACCGAAATCACCTTGTTCTCCGAATGTCGACTCTACACTCTTATGGTGTGAATGGTAAGTTTACCAAGGTTTAACCCCTATTTATGGCTATAATTTCTAGGAAGGGAAACTTGCCACGATCTGTCTCCATTTAATGTAGAGTGGACCATACAACATAGCATGCTTACCATGACATCGTAGCACTATTGACATTAAAACCCTGACATGCTTCAAGCCAATTGTTTTCTTTCCCAAAAATAAAAAATATATTTGTTTTTTATTATGGGTCCGAAAGGACCTTAAACTAGCAATCCTTGCATAGTTGCACCTTTAACAGTGTGAAAAGACCTTAAACTAGCAGTTTGAACCTGTTACATGTTCGTAGTCTGCAATGACATTCAACTAGCAAATTTTCACATTCGCATTGGTAGTTTTGCAATTTCTAGCAGTTTCATGTTTTCACATCAGCAATTTGCATTTCTAAAAAGCTTCACATTCTTTCACCTTGGTAGTTTGACATTACCTTGAAATTGGCAAGCTTTTAATCTTTATATCATCATACTTCGCAAGTTGCATCTCATCATTGTTTTGCAAGTTTTCATTATACACAACTTCTGCAAATAGATGCCTCTTAACTAGGCTTCCATCTTGTTTTGGTAGGTCGAGCAAAAGATGGAAATCCATCATGACCTCTCCACACTCTTAACGTTAGTAAGTCCACATGGAAATCTTGTGAGGCAGTTGAACCCTAACCTGATCAACTAGGGGTTAACCACAGCTAGCACTATAGCAACCTTAGAAGCATCCCAAAACTGGCCTAAGTATTTGGTCCAAGTCGTAGACTTAGATGCTAGGGATGTAACGAAGTACCCTCTCATTGAGATTCTTATGACCACGTCTAAGGGAAAGGTAAAAATGTTAAGACTCAACTCCCTCCTAGATGCATAGACACACAAAAATGTAGCCAGGATTCTGCAAGATAACATCAATGTCTTTGCATGGTTGTACAGTCACATGTTGGGTCTAGATCTGTGGCTGGTATATTACAACATTGTTCTAGACCCATGCATGAAGGTAGTAAAGTAGAAGGCTTGCAAAGTTAAGCCAGAAATCACACTAGCCATGAGGGATGAAATCACCAAGCTATACCAAGCTGGTTTCATCCATATGGTTGAATACTCAGAATGGGTGTCCAACATCATTGTGGCTTTGAAGAAAATGAGAGGAATATGAATCTATATAGACTTCTAGGATTTGAACAAGGAAACAATCAAGGATGAATTCCCACTTCCGAGCATCAAGAAGGTCATCGACACCACAGCTGGTCACACTCTATTATTCTTCATGGATGGTTTCTCCAGATACAACCAAATCTCCATTAACCTAGAGCACCAGCTAACAACAACCTTCATGACCCCATGGGGTACCTTCTACTATACCATGATACCTTTCAGGCTCAAGAATTTTGGAGCAACCTACCAACGAGCCATTACCTACATCTTCACCGATTATATCCTAGAAACATTAAACGACTACATGGATGATATAGTAGTCAAGTCCAAGGAGGCAGCTGATCACCCACGTGATTTAGGGGTAGTCCTGAAGTGTTGTAAAATGAATGACCTACACCTCAATCCTAAGAAATGTATCTTCAGGGTTAAAACTGGGTGCATGTTAGGGTTCATTGTATTGGAGGCCAGAATATAGGTGAACCCTAACAAAGTTAAGGCCATTGTCAACTTGCCACCTCCCATGAAACTTAAGGAGTTACGTGGTTTCTATGGTAGGGTGCAATTCATTTGAACGTTTATGGCAAAGTTTACTAAAAAGATACACCCCATGCAACATCTTCTAATGAAGGGGATTAAGTTCAAGTGGATAACCCAGTTTCAACAAGCCTTTGAAGACCTGAAGAAGGAGCTTTTACACCTCCCAACTCAGCATCCACCACAAAGGGATAAACCCTTCTTCATCTACCTCATCACCTTTGACACATCTATTGTGGCATTACTATGTTAGAAATGAGACAATGGTTTTGAGATACCAATGCATTATCTGAGCCATGCACTAATAGCACATGAGGAAAAATATAACAAAGTATAGAGGAATTTCCTTTCCTTAGTGTTGGCACTAAAAAAATGGAGGCATTACCTATTTTGTAGTATGACTAACATCATTTGCAAAAGCATCATACTCCAGGCTATCATTAACAACATATACGAAAGTAGTAGGATAGCTTGATGGAAGGAAATAACCACAGAGTTTGATTTACAATATGTAAGTCAACCATCGATGAAGGGTCAAGCCTTAGTGACCCAACTCATAGCCTCACTAGTCGACAGCCAGGCAACCATAGATCCCAAATTCCTAGATGAACATATTAGCGTTGTCAACATCATCCCATTGCATCTTGAAGTTACTTTACACTTCAANCTGTATGGCACATGTTGCACATCTGTGGTTGAAAATTACCTAAGTAGGATTTTTTCTAGGCTACAGTATGGTTGCAGATGCATAGCTTTGCAGGTGTAAACCTCAGTGATTTGATTCACAACTAATTGTGAATCACCACATATCACTAGGTGTTGTATCCGTAGTGTTTGAGTAGTTAAGAGGCCTTTGGGAATCCCTCATATTCTACAACATTTTTGGTGTAAGGGAATGCAAAACAATAAGTAGAAGGGTGCATTTCCCTAGAGGGGAACATGATTACGGCAGTTGCACTACTTCCTCACATGATTGAGGTGCCATTGAAGTGTAAAGTAACTTCAAGATGCAATGGGATGATGTTGACAACNTTGGCATGTGTGGGTGTGGAGCAGGTGTAAAAGGTAGTTAATGAAGTGCATGAGGGTCTATGCAGTGGACACATAGCACCTAGGGCTATGGCTATGAAAATCATATGCCTAGGGTACTACTGGCCCCACATGGAGCATGACTGCCTATCAAAAGTCAAGACGTGCGACACATGCCAGAGATACACAAATCTCATACATGTAGCACCTATAGACTTGCATCCAATGTAGATCACATAGACTTTCCAACAATGGGAACTAGACCTCATAGGACCTATCATGCCTAAGTCCTCCATGGGGCATAGTTTCATTATCACCACCACTGAGTATTTTACTAACTAGGTGGAATCCATTCTCCTATGGAAGAATATGTCTTAGAAAATCTACCACTTCATTCTGGACAACATCATAATCAGATTTGGACTTCCAATGACTATTGTGACTGACAATGAGCCACAGTTCAGAAGTACGAAAACCCAAACCTTCTGGGATAACTTAGGCATCAGGAAATCATTTTTCTCCCTCTGTTATCCATAGGCAAATGGATAGGTGGATGCTACAAATAATTCCATCATCAACTTGCGAAACTGGATGCTTAGTAATAGCAAAAGGTGGTGGCATGAGCAAATCCTCTATGTTCTATGGGCCTACAAAACAACCTGTAGAACCATGACAAGTAAGACTCCTTACAACCTTATTTATGGATCTAAAGCTATGTTTCCTTTTACATTGTAGGTACCATCACTCCAGATGAACCTATCTGATGTCATGAGTGAAGCCCAGAATAACAAGTCATAGATCATTGACCTCAACTCAATAGAGGAGGAGCACGCGCAAACGCTGAGTCACATAGAGCACTACTAGAGCAAGCAGTAGCAAAAGCACTATGTAGACCCACATTGGTAGCTAGTGCAATAAGGGAGACCTCATCCTGAAGGCCATCTGTGAGCACCTGAGAAAATATCTTAGCCAATTGGAAAGGCCCTTACATGGTCACTAAAGACTTCGTGAATGGAGCATTCGAGCTAGCAGACATGGATAGTAATGAGTTCACCAACATGGTGAATCACTCATATCTCAAGATATAATACATATAAAGTATGGTAGCAACAAGCACCATCTACTACAATGTTAAACTAGAGTGGCTATAGTAGCATCTACTATGAAGATAAACTAGCGACAATGACCTACACTGTCCGCTACGATGTAAAATTGGCACAACTAGTCTGCTATGACTATAAACTAGCATGTGATGTCCACTATGATGTTAAACTGGCATGTACGGTCTACTAGGATCTTAAATTAGCATAGCAGTTTGCTAGGACCTTAAACCAGCACATGGTCTACCAAGACCTTAAACTGGGTTTGTGTCACATCCCTACTGTGCATCTACACTGAGTACACACTGAACGAGCGTGCGCAGTGCTGACGCATGGGTGGGACTTTGTAGTTTTGAAACATGGTCCATGACACAATGGGGATACATTCTAGAATTCATGTGATGCTACCACCCTTGGCATTTTATTAATCCTCCGAAGATGTCATATGACATTGCACTGGCCTTCTAGACCTACCGTCGCCATGGCCCCTTGCCCTAACGGCAGTTCCTCGACCAGTGTCTATAGTTGGAGTTCTAATAGTATTATGGCCCAACCATAATATTGTTATCCTCTAGCCTACCTACCAACAATGTTCAACTATGTGGTAGCTGATCCCATAGCCGAACAGAGAATGCATGCCCTTAGCAGTGATTCTAGAGCATTCTCACTCACAATGGTGCCCCCTAGGCCAGTTCCTCCATGCCGATGCTACCAAGGCCACTACTGGCCTTCCTACTTTGGACATAGTACACTAGCAATGATGTCCAATAGCTTCCACAATGCCTATATCTAGCAAGACCTTTACCCTCATCGACCAAGGATGCATCTTTCCATAGCAGCAAATGTTACGGCATCGTGAAATGAGTGCCTCGATTAGCTTGACTACTTTAGAGTGAAACTCCCATGATATGTGTAACATACCTCATCACATGGAAAAAATTAGTGAAAACTCCATGACATGCATAACATAGCTTATCAAATGAAAAGCATTTGTAGGTAGGTCGAAAACCTACACGGATGTAACACAACTCATCCTAGAAAAGACACCTATCCTATGGGAGGTTGAAGGCTAGTGAATATAAAGATGAAAATGCAAATGACTTTCTCATGAGCACTAAAAAGGGATTTAGCTAATCCTCATCTCTTTCCTTATCCTATACCTCCTTCCTCCCTACTTTTCCTTTTCACTCCAATGCAACACTCTCAAGTGCATCCAAGCAATGTCTCAACACTCACTGAGCAACAATCTTAGCATTTTGTATTCTATGGTGTTTTGTATTCTTTGTCAATGTCTATTAAGCATGTTCTCCAGATGTCAACAAAGAGGGGCCAATGAAACTCCTCAAAAATTTTGAGGGCATGCTTGCTTCACTAGGCCTGTGCAATTCATGCAACATCATGATACTTATTTAGGAGATGGATGCTCTAATTTTTGGACTATCCAACTCAACAAGTTTTCTAAATCATGAAGTTTGCCACACTATGCTACACCTTTCTTTGTAGCATAGTAAGATTTAGAAAATGGTCGAAGAACAAAGTGCCACACTACGCTATGCTATGCTGCGTAGCGTAGCATAGCAAAAGCTATACGGTTAGTTCCTTTGCCCAACTTCAAGCCCTTTAGCAATGTCTCTTTCTATCAGGGAAGTGGCAGACCATGTCTTCTACTACGCTACGCTAAGCTACATGGTGTAGTGAGGCATAGAAATTCTACAGAAGAGATAGAAGGTAACTAGAAGGGGCAAGATCAATAAGTTCACAAGTTTCATTGTCCAGAAGGCAAGGTTCACAGATTAGTAAAGTTTTTGTGACCAAGGCTAGTCACTACGCTACGCTATGCTATGTAGTGTAGCATAGTGGAGCAATTATGCAGCACACATGTAGTGAAACACATCATAAGGTGCTACACTATGCTAGACATGCTATGCTACGAAGCATAGTAAAGCATGCAGGTGGCTATGCCACATCAATGTAGTTCACCTAATTGAAACATTGGCACATGTCTCTAGGCACTAACAACGTAATTACAATATGGCAAGCTCACAGTTATGGCATGGTAGACTCTCATTACAATGGTCATGCATGTTTAACAGTCATGCTAGCACGTGTAGGGCATACAAGTCAACTTAGGCCCAAGGAACGTGGCATCAAAACAACCCCTTTCATGTGCCCTTAGCTCTATAAATACCCTGACAAGCAACACTCAAAAGGTTGGTCCCTGATGTTCTTTGGCAAAAAAAAAAAATAGGTTAGCATTGTAACTAGGAGCATTGTAAGCTTTCTGTCTGACATTGCAAATAGTTAGCATTCTCAACTAGCATTTTGTTCTATGCCTTTTCTACCAACTTGGTAGAATTTTCGTATTGTTAGCTCCTAGGTCAATGCCCAAGTACACAACCATTTTTCTCTACACATCTTGGTTACTCTTGGGATCTCTACGCTGTGTAACTAACTATATCCATCCTGACAAAGAAAACTTATAGCTTCGAAGTGGTGCATTTTCCTAACTGCATTTTACATTGTTTTCTACTTATTATTGTGTTTTATACTGTTCTCTGTCTCATTTGCATTTAAGCATTACTTCGTACTATCATTTCCATTTTTCAAACCACACATTGAAAAAGGCTATATAGACATCGACTAAGTCCCTGTCTAATCAGCCAAACCATTTCAGGTATCTTGTATCTATTCCATCTAGCGAGGCCCTCCCGCAGATATGGGTTTGAGATTGTTGCAACCATCGATCCCTTGGTGTTTTCCAACCATCGACATTTTGGGTCACCACGTAGATGACTTTTGTTACATCTGTGTGGGGGTTTTAACCTACCCATAGGTGATTCCCATGTGGAAATCTATGTTACGCACATCATGGACCTTGCGGTTGAGAAAATAGGAGGGATTAACAAACGTTAGAAAAATCTTGGAAAAGAGAAGAGCAAGTAGGAATTGCAGAAGCAAGAGTAAGGTAAAGCGAAGAAGCTTAGAATGTGGGATAGGATATGCACTCTAAAGTATCCAAGATAGTCAAGATAATCACTTTGCAATGTTGTAGCATTTACTATTATAGCAAGATGCACCTTTGACATATGCCTCACCGAAGCATACCCTACAAACACAGAGAGAAAACTAGTAGAAATAGCCACAATGCAAAATGAGGCCAAGGGTCTTGCTTGCAATAAACATTGTTGAAGCTCTTAGACATTATTGCTGGTGTATGATGTCCAATGTAGGAAGGCTAGTAGTGGCCTTGGTACTATTAGTGTGGAGGAGCTAGCGTTAAAGGACTAGAGAGTTACTATGAGTGTGGATGCTTTGGAATCCCTGCTAAAGGCATGCATTCTCAATTCAACTATGAGATCAGCTACCACATAGCTAAACATCATTTGAGCCTAAGCGCTAGCAGGGATCTGGAGGATAACAATATTATGCCTGAGCCAGAATACTGTAAGAACTCTATCAGCAGGCACTGATTGAGGAACTACTGTCAAGGTGATGATCCATGGAGATGGTAAGTCTAGGGGGTTATTGAGTTGTCATACAACATCTTCGAGGGATCAGCAAGGTGCTAGGTGAAACACTATGAAATTTTAAGACCTTGATGATTTAGGTAAGTCTCAAAGCTTAGGCAAGGATTTCCATAAGTGCAATGTCAAGACATTCGAGTGATGAAAGCATAAAAAATAGTTTCACATCTCAACAAGTTTCTTTTTTGGCTGAGGGCCTACTACGCTACACTATGTCGCTTACCGTAGTAGACTTTAGGAGGATAGAACAGAACAAGGGATGCATGGTGACAACACTTCAACTTTGCAGCTTAACCATGTTTCAATACCTTAACCTTTTGCATGATATGTCATGTTACACTATGAAACATAGCATAGCATAATGCAAGAAGCACAGTTGACATATTCACAACAACAAGGATAACAAATTCAAGTAGTAGCAGTCATTACGCCATGATACGCTTCCTAGCGTATTGCAACATAGCCACAAACAGTTTATCCTCTTTCACCAAAGATCTTGAAATCCTTCAACGCGAAGGACAAGGTTAAAAATTGTTTCTTTTAAGGATGGTTATGCTTTTCTACGCTACAAAGTGTAGTATAATGTATCGCCACAAGCTTTAGCTGTAGCATGCTAGGTCAATGACATTCTGTGGGCCTAGGACATGGATCATATAAACTACATTCTTCTCCTAATGATGATCCAATAAGTACCCCAGCAGAAAATGCTTAAAGGGATGGTTGGTTAGTCAATTGATTGGCAGAAAAATAAGAGTTGGCAAGAACATCTACAGTGATACAGAGAAGATTTTTGGCCAGAAATTCCAGGTTAGCAAACACTTTTCTTCGAGCCTAGCCTTACACCCAAATTTGCTAGTGAATAAGGTAGATTGGCCTTTTTCTTGTTTAATCTCTAATTGTTGGTGGTGGATACTTTTTCTAAATTGGATTTTGTTTACAAATCCCATTATATTCATCATCATTGTCCATAAGACAAATCCCAGATCTCAGGATCATGCATCTTCTAAATTCAATTCATTGCATCCTATTTACATTGATTTTACAGCCATCTTTCATAGTTTACATCATTTTCATTACCTTTAAGATCCGATCTTGGAGTAGATCTCGTTTGCTTATCATTTGATATTATGATCTCATATAAAATTTTCATCTAATTATTAGATCATTAACAAATTTACTAACCAAGTAAGTCCCTTTCTGATCAACAAGATCATTCAAGGCACCTAAAACTCATTTTCTCTAGCATGGTCCTCACATGGATCCAGGGTTGAAACTGTGTACACGGATATCCTCTCAGTGTTTATAGCAATCGATGTTTTCCATCGCTATATTTTTTTAGCTCTAGAAGGATGACGTAAACCTCTGATCTATGTTTCAAGGATAGTCTTGTAAGCTATCTATACCCATTATCAACTAGCATAAATGTGATACCTCTGTGGTTGTTTACGTGATCATGTGGTACAGATCGATTGTTCTGATGATTCCTCTAGAATCCAATAGGACAAAAAGCACACTTTTCCCTTTAGCCCATTTTTCCCTTTTTGATCTTTAACTTCATTAGCATTACCTTCTAGCTATGTAGAGAATGGTTGCAATAACCACTACCATTTTCACGACTACTCTTGAAAGTCCCTTGATGATGTAGGCTATGCCTGTTGCTGTCAAGCCACCAACCAATCTGATGTCGCCACACTGATCCCTCAGGATTCAAAACAAAGAGCTTGAGGGACATGCTCAGTGCATAGAACATTACAACTTCCTTTGTGCCAAACTTATGGTGAATCTTCCTATGTACCCATGGGAACTCAAAGAGAAATGTGAATATGAGTTCATGTACTATAACAAGAAGGAATTCGTTCATTCACCTAATGCTTCCATACCCCTGACAGACCAGCAATAGTGGATCTTGGATCAACTTTTAATGGCTAGGGCATCAAAAAAATAAAGAGACATGGTGTTTTGTGATGAAGCATCCCACAATGGGTAGGAAGACCTAGATTCTCACTTTGAGGGAGGCAGTCACACTAGCTTTGTTATGGCTCCTCCCCCAACAATGTCCCATAAAAATCCACTTTTCATGGTCACTATGTCCTTATTTTTGTCTACTACCAACTTTGTTGCACATTTGTCACATCAACATTTCTTCTCTCTAGATTCCTTTCTAGATGTTATCCCTTCACAGCCCTTTCCTCTACATTCATAGTTAGCCAACTCATCACATCGCATACTTACACCTACGTTATCATATGTGCACATTGTACCCACTTCATGGTTATACACATCTTCTACATCCATCCTAGCTTTCGCTCCTACTCCACCATTAGTTGTAGGACCTGATCCTACTACGTGGTGGGCCCCAAATACATCACCCCCTGTTGCACAGCCTACATAGATGTCACATATTCCTGATCATCAACACCAGGTCCTATAGGGAGTAACTCCAACAACAGGGTCATTTTCTGTGCCACTGGCTATACAAACAGTGTATCCTATAGCACAATCGACAATTGTCACCTTGCCTGCACCACCTACCAAGTGGTGGATGACATAGGTAGCATTACTTGTAGGGACAGTTCTGATAGCATCGCCCATAGGCCATGATGCTACTCCTATCCTGTCGCTAGTCATCGCTCCATCTCTTAATCCACAGCTAACCTATTCATCCTCAGGCCTAGATCAAGCCTTCCATCTTATTCAGACCTTTATAGAAGAGCTTAAATGCCTCAAAGCTACTGGTTCTGATATAGTATAGGTCATGGATTTCTACCATGACGATCCTATTAGTTTGGTAGTTCCCATCTTGTCATTACCTCCTGGGATGTCACTTCCTCATTTCACAAAATACAATGAGGAAGGTAATCTGAATGCTCATCTCATTACTTTTAGATCAAATTCATTGTTGTTGCAACAATGATGACATGTCATTATTCGTGTTTTTGCGATGTCTCTAATGGGTAAAGCTTTGGATTGGTATTGTGCACTTCCACGCTCTTCCATCTTGACCGTGGAAGAGCTACTGACTCAGTTTGTGATCCATTTCAAACACAACCTAAAGCCAAAGGTCACACTAGACTAGTTGATGGGAGTTAAGTAGGATTTGCTTGAACCGATCCAAAAGTTTATATAGTAGTGGAGTGCCACCTTGAATGAAATCCATGAGGCCATTGTGGAGGCCCATCAGTTGGCAGTTTTCAAGGGGGCAATCAATAACTTTGTTAAGTTTAAACTATATTACCTCAATCCCCACTCCATTAGCCAAGCCTTTGCTCAAACTAAGAGCATGCAAGATGCAGTAGAAGCTAGCAAAGACCTAGCGTATGTGGCGTATAAAAATTCCCACAACAAAAGCAAAGACAAGGGCAAGGCTATAGCAACAATGGTACCAACCATGGTCGAATAGGCCAAAAATAAAAATAATAATAAGAAGGCAGCTACGACACCTACTGAGGCTACAGATAGCTCAAATAATGTTGACCAGCAAAAAACATTAGCTCCTAAGACACTGCGTAAGCCGAAGCCTAATTTCATGTTTAAAGACCGCTCAAAATATATGGCTCTACCTGTTAAGCCTTTATAACTTCTGTAGCAACTAATAGGAAATGGTCACATTCAACACAAGAAGGTATCTGAGGAGGCTCTAAAACTCCATAGATAGCATTGTGTGCTTCTCAAGAATCCCTCCTTGGCCTTATCAAATGAACCACCAGTTCCCAGGAACTTCAAGCTGGACCATTTCTACGACTACCACCAACTATGTGGTCATGACATGAACTACTATTGGGCATTGAAAGATGACATTTAACACATGATCGACCAAGGGAAGATGATCCTTGATAGTAGTAGTCTGGTCCATCCAGAAAACCAGTCTATGCACATGTACCAAGACTTGTTGAATCAAAACAATGTAGGGTAAAAAATCAACATGGTGGGTATGAATGGTGATGGACCTGTACCGCCAAAACAACCCTTTGTGCTATGCATGCCTCCTCACCCACCTCAGGTGAAAAACCCATCAACATTGATAGGCATGGTGTAGCAACAACCCTTTATCCTTTGAGTTCCACCTCGGACATCTGTTCTACATGCGATTATTGGTAAAGTCAAGGCCCAGCCCATGCCTGCACCTAATGCACCCTTTGTCATCGTGGTGCCAAAGCTGTCAGCTACTCCAACTATGAAAGGACAAACATCTATGTCAATGATCAAACCTCGACCCACAAGAAGAGGAGAAGGGCATGTGACACATAAAATATCCAAGGACCACATTATGCTAGGGTTTTCTAAGCCTACCCCTCTAGCATCAGTGTGCTTGGCTCCTTCATTCTCTAAAATGGATGATGTTACATAGATGTGGCCATGTTCTCCCTACCCAAGAAAATATAGCCCTCAACCAAAAACCATTCCACCCTGAGAGATCCATCTCTTGGGACAAATGGAAGAAGAGAAGGGAAACAAACAACCAGACCATGGGCATAATCTCCTTAACACTTTTATGGAAGTTAATTAGGCTCTAAAATAGAAAAATATAATGTTGAGCCTATATGACTTGCTAATGACATCCCAATCACATCGTGAAGCCATGGTTCACATGCTAGCATCCATACCAACAGATGAAAACTTGCTAGCAGATGAAGAAATAGTTTATTCGATCACGCTTTCCCCTATTGTTGAACAACCATGCCCTTTCCAACTAACATTCCATGATGAGTCCATTAAGGATGACCCAGAAAAGGGTTGGGTGAAAATAGTGTCCATGTTCATCACTATCTGGGTCAGCTAGTATAGGCTTTAGAGAGTACATGTAGATGATGGGGCCATTGCCAATGTCATTCCATTTTTCATAATGGACAAACTAGGTTTGATCAACCAAATCAATTTCATGATGATGTCATGCTTGAAGTCATTGAATGGAACATAGATACAAGTTAAGGGAACTGTACAGATTAACTTTGTAGCAGGGGATCAATTCCCCACTAACGCAGTGTTCATCGTTGTCGAGGAGATGCCTGGCTTCAACCTAATCTTGGGGAGGTCTTTGTTGGCTCAACTAAGGGCCATCTAATCACCCATTTACCAAGAGATTCACTTACCCTATGTAGGAGGAGAAGTGATCATCTACGGTGATAAGATGACTCCTCAAGCTATCAACAACATGGAGATGGAACAAGGTTTGGAGATTGAGATCCTTGAAGATCAAGCCCCTATCCCAACAGTTGAATAGGTCAACACAGTGGCCAATGAAAGCTTGACTTGGGCTAAATTACCATTCTAGGAAGGGCATGATAGTGTAGAGGGGTGGTGTAACAAGCCTCCTTGTCCATATGCGTTGCCAAATCTGAGAATGATCAAGAAGAAGCTGTGGAACTACCAAAAAAACATGTTGACATAACATGTTACATTGGTCCACACTACTTACTATTACACTATTTATATTTATTACCATTTCATGTTACATCGTCTATCGTTATGCTTCTTTGCCGCAACAGCCCAAAATGGCCTTAAACTATCATAGCCTAAAATGACCTTAAACTAGTTACAACCTACTACGGCCTAAAACTGGTAATTCTGTTTATTCTTTTCCATGTGTGATGGCTTGGCCCAAAATGTCCTTAAACTATCATAGCCTAAAATGGCCTTAAACTATCGCTGGCCTACAGTAGCCTAAAACGTGTATCTTTCGGACAAAGCATTTTCTTTATAAAAAATAAAATTAAAAACTTTCTTTCACAAAAACCATTAACTAACTTAAAAAATAAAAGATAAAAAGAATTTAAAAAATAAATGTTATTCTTTATTTTCTTTTATTACTAAAAAAATAGTTCCGTAGTTTACAAATCCATTAGGGAAAAAGAAAACAAAATCCTTGACTAGAATTTCTATGCTACACATCCCCCTTGTTACCACCTCCATCTGCTTCACCCAATTTCACATCCACCTCATGAAGATATTCTTCAAGTGGACCCTCTTCATGGGGGTGATCCTCTCTGTGAGGCTCCTCCTCATGGGGATCCTCTTCGTGGTGGTCCTACAATTTGACATGAGGTAGATGTTAGCATCGTAATCAAAATCATGCATAAGAAAAATACAATAGTCGCATAGCATACCTGTGATGGTCTTGCATTGGCTGCAAAAGGAATTTGTTCCAGGCTAATTGACAGGTGTCGCATAATTTCCTCCTTAATGAGCTCTACTCAAACACCATCTTCCAGGTTAGTTTCAACCTTGACCTTCCCCTTTTCCACAGGAGTCCATCGAGGTAGCCTAGGAGAAAAGGAAGGGATAGTGGTCTCCCAACCAGGGAAGGTCATATTTCTCTAAGGGGAGACACTCACTTTCACTTGTTCCAAGAACTTTTCATATGCTCCAAAAGCACTGATGACATCGAGGAACAACCAAAGGAACTGTGCTTCAACCGAAGAATCTCTGTAATGTCGATGGTAGGAAGCACATTCCTACTTATACCCATGTTTATGATTTTTTTATGCCTACTCCCATTCCTCGACATTTGTGCTATAGTCCTTCCATTCTTGGTTCTTCTAGGCTAGGAGATCCATTTGGATTTGTTTCTGGATAAGCTCACCGCTAGCTTGGACATTGTTCCTAATGACCGTCCAATAGCGAGTATAGTCAATCATAGCCAGCTACCAATTCTCATCATTGGTATCCCAAGCTTGTAGAAATTTTTTTTCTGGACTCAAGGTACTCCACCTTGATAACTAGGATGATTTTCTCTTTTTTTGATTTCTACAACCTCTTCTAGAGATCTTGATTGATGTTCTGACTCTCCCATAGAGAACATGTTGAGTGCAATGCACATTTACACATCTCATCGTAAATGAGGTGTGGCACTTCGGTCACTTTTGGTGAGGGTTCAGGGGTAGCGTCTACGTCGACAGGCTCTTTGGGATCGCATTTGAGGTGAGATGCTTTAATATGAAGATGAAAATTAGATGTGATAGGATGAAATAATGTGATAATTTCAGCAATTCTTGCATAACAATAGTGACATACCAATCTTAGGATCGATTCGCTCCAATTGATCGATCATATTGTTAACAATTCCCTCCATGAAGGAAAATTTGTCAGGGGCCTTAGCCCAACATTGAGTAGGGTTGCTAACAAATGTGTGCCACTATTATCAGAAGTGCATACTATGCAAAAAAAAATGAGTGAAACATAACATAGTAGACAAAGGTAAAATTTGAGACACTACAATGATGCAAAGCTTCTATCTAGCAAACCCTTAGGGGTAATAGCAGTAAGATTGCACATCGAAGAAATGCCAATAGACTAGTCAAACTCACTAGCAATGAGCCGTTCGTCCCTTCCCACCCCATCCAATAGGGCTGTGGTATCTTCTATGCTCATATTCCCTTTAGGAATAGGAGCCTACGTACTACCCACATTGTGAACAAGGGCCTTCTTTTCCAAACCTTGGGCCCCTTCCCCATGCTACAAGACTATGACCCCTGTTTCAAGCATCAATCTCTCCACATCTTTCCTTCTTCCTGTAGAACACACCACCAGTTAGCAAAACTTTACTCACTTCCCATGAGTGCTATGCGATGAAATGATGTTTATACGTATTGTAATATACATAAACTAATCACACATTACTTTACATACCATCTAGAGGATGGCTCCTGTGAAACTTAATGCGTATTCTCCTCCCCTCTTCATCGATCAGGCCAGGAGAATCCATGATCGAATGATGTTTTTTCTGCTTAACCGATGAGGGTACTATTTCTATTGATAGGAACTTCCCATTTGATGCACTACCAGTGTTAGAAGGGGGTCCCACATCCATGTTGTCTTGGCCATAGAGGACACGTGCCACCCGATCCTTAGTCGTTATTGAAAGCAACTTCCTGATACCTTCAGGGGATCTTGGGATTGGATGGTGTGGAAAACCTAGCAAATCCATGGCTTGGAGATTTGGTTATGATCCTACTCCACTCAGACTCCATCCTTGTGAATCACCAGGAATTCAGCAAAATGCCACTAGCAAGCTATGAAGAAGAAAAAATGCACGTTGAAATGGGACTTAAGCTTCTTGCAAAGCTTGACTATTTCAGCCTATAGGCCTTCAGCAAGGTAGTTGGCCCAGTTATATCATGTTCCCTCTTCCATAACCTCTTGCATGATCCAAGCCTACTCTATTCCAAGGATTTTTCCTTAGGAGAGTAGCTTGCAAAATGCATAAGCATGAAAGAAAGGGTAAAGGATGCCATCCACCTCTAGTCGAATCTTCTTAGCGTAGATACCTTTTGGCTCTTTTTTAGCCCCTAGCCACTCCTTCATGTCCTTTTGATGTTTAGAAACCATTTTTAATTTCCCTCCCACTCAGATTCCATCAGAAGGAACACCAAAAATGTCAGCAAATAGTTGAGCATTAATATCAAAACTCATGCACACTTTATGCATGTGCATGTGAAAATTCTCGGCTTGTTCCCTGAAGGAGTCGACTAAGGCCAACATTTCATCTACTGGTACATTGGGGGTTATAGCTAAAAATATCTCCATTAGTCCAACTTCATAGAGGTTATTAGTTATGGTAGCTAGGGCTGCTCCATGGCAAAGCCAACATTGCACCTCATTTATATCACCATAGCGGAAGAAGATGGTGGCTGCGTCATGCCTAGAGGCTATCACTATGACCTCCCATGATTTTGTAACTATAAACATAAAATACACAAAAATAGGTTAGAAAAAATAACAAACAATAAAATCTTAAACACTCTTTTCATCCTGTAGGGTCACATAGTTGATCAGTGTTGCATAACTTACTGTGTCTAAAAGATAAAGGAAACAGTGGGAGGTTCACTTACACGTCTTCAATGGTGATAGGATGGTATAAATTTCACTCCCGTCTAGAGTCTCTATAGTTGATAAAGAATTTGGCATACCAGATAGGGTATTTTTCGATTTCAAATCCTAGTTATCCCAAGACACTAGCACGTATGTTACTGATGGAAGTGAATTCCTTTATGGCTACGTTAGCCATGGATAACACGTCTGTATCACCCTAGAGACCACCCACATCAATAAAGAACCTATGCCATAGAATACATAAAACTATTTATGTCTAACACAAACTTAGATAGTAGTTAACAAATCATAGCACCTTGATAGCACTTACCCTATTGCATAATACACAGTACTAGGTTGGTTCTAAAAATAGGTGATGAGATGACAAGCTATAAACAAAATGTTTTAGGAGTGATAACAATTAAACCTAGGCATCTCCAAAATCCAAGAGAAGCACCTCAAGCCTTTGATGTGCTATTCATGATCCCTCTCACCTATGGCCTCGATTGACCCATCCACTAGACACATTAACATGGTCTATGTTGATCCAACCAGTAGCGTTTCTAGAATGATGCTGGCCATCTCGGCCAACAAATGCGACCAGAAAATTACGCTACAGTTATGCAACTAAAATTGCAGGAACTCCCATGTGCCTGTTTGAAACCAAGCCACCTTTCCCCCTACATGAGCATGGGGAGGAGGAACATTGGCCATGGGGACATTTAGATAGCATAGAATTCCCACAATGTCTAGAATGATCAAGATAGGCTTTAGCATGACCCTTTACAATAAAACACATTACCATTAGAAAATAGTTTATACATGCTAACAATGCCAAAACAAATAAAAAAAGCTCACAAAAATACATTACAAAACACTAAGGTTCTCGTTACCTTGACTTCCAGAACATTGCATGTTACGCTAGAGATGCATTACCAAAACTTCCTAAAACCTTGCAATGATGCAAGGTCTATCAATGAAAATGGTGATAAACATAATATGGCATATTTCCCTAGTGTAACATGTGACCATTACAAGCAAGACAATGGAATCTCACTTGTGCTATGCAAGGGTACAACACCTAGACTCCTGACCAGTTATGTGTTGTGTTTTTACAACATTACCCACGATCACCCAAACCCTTGTGATGGTCCAACGTCTATCTCTGACAATGGTAATAGGGGTAATATTATAAAATCCCATAGCGTAACTAGCATAGGAAAGTGTTGATACCTAGCACAGTGCACATTTTTGAAACAAATACAAATTATAGTGCAATGATAGTGAAAATGACCTAACGCATATATCACATAAGGAAGGTGAAGAATGACTTACTGGGAAGGTGGAGTAGTCTCTCGAGTTTTGACTTGGGCCTTCAAAATTTACCCCAGACATTCCTATACTTCATTGATCCTAGCAAACATGGCGTGTTTGCATTTAGTCTTCAGTGCCATTGTTATGCCTAAATAACCTATATGCAATTGTCAACTTACGCTTTTCTTCTTCTTTATCCCAAGTCAACTTCACAATGCTTGTAGTTTACCTCGAGGATGAACCATCTACTTATAAGCGTGATGGTGAAAACTTACTATTTTGATGTCCGATTGGTGTGAAAGCTACCTGAAGTGTAGTAATGTTAGATTGACATGAAGCATAAAGATTGCCCAATTAATCTTATAGATATCGCATTAACTAAGGTCCGAAAAGACCCTAAACTAACACATAGCTTATCATCTCATAATTCGATCGCATTAACTATGGTCCACTAAGACCTTAAACTGGTTACCTTTTTGACACGTACCTCTAAAGCCTTGTATCATTTCATCATGTTGACAAAAATAATTTAACTACTTCCTTTCTTGGTGGTTTTGCAAGCTGATTTGCAAATGGACAAAGCTTTGCTTGCACCCCTAGTCCTAATAAGCCCATACGGGGAAACCTTTAGACAACCTAATCTTGCAATGATAGGAATCGATGCCTCCTCCTGTGATGTAACCATAGTAGCCTTGGAAGTATCTCTAGATTGGCAAGAACATTTGGCCAAAACCCTAGACCTCGAGGCTGCTGATGTAACTGAGGATCCCCTCACTGAGGTCCCTATGGTAACACACAAAGGAGAAAGCAAAACCCTGAAGATCAATTGTCTCCTTCACCAATAAATGTAGAACAACATATCTCAAGTTCTCCAAGATAATATTGTGGTTTTTTCATGGTTTTATGAAGACATTCCAAGTTTAGACATGCCACTAATACAACACAAAATCTTATTAGACCTGCGTATCAAAGTGGTTAGATAGAGCATGAGAGATTAAGCCCAAAATCATGTTGGAAATGCATGATGAAATCACTAAGCTATATCAAGCTTGTTTCATTCGTGCAATTGATTACTCAGATTGGGTGTCAAAAATAGGAGGAATATGCATCTATATAGACTTCCATAATATGAATAAGGTAATGGTTAAAGACAATTTTCCATTACCTAGTATTGAACAACTTATCAATACAACAACTAGACACTCTTTACTATCCTTTATGGATGGGTTTTCTAGAATAAGCAGAATGCATGTCAATTATTTAAGAAAATTAAGTTGGTGTAGCTAGTGTAGATGGATGAATGCAAAGCCAATAAGTGGTAAATGTATAAAGGATGTTTACTAGGTAGAAAGTAGTCGGGTTGCTCCGCTATGTGTAACTACTTTCTAATCCATCAGGGGTTTGGTGAGATGCAGGGCTGAGATGCTTTGCTATGGCACTCATCTACATCATTGTCCTCCACTTTCAAGGGCACCTTGGCCCATGCATTTTTGTTTTCTGAGTTGGCGTGGTAGGATGGATCTTTTGCTAAACCATTAGCATCTATAGAGATAGGCACCTCGCTCTCAGAGGTTATGACCTTTGAACCCTGTTCCATATCTACATTATTGATTGCTTGCATTGTTACCTCATCACCATGGATTACCACCTCCTTGACTACATAGGGTAGATGAATCTCCCGATGTATGGGCGAAGAGACTACTCTAAGTTGTGCTAACCACAACCTCCCCAAGAACAGGTTAAATGTGGGCATCTCTTCCACCATGATATACATTGCATTCATGGGAAATTAGTCCCCTACCACAAAATCAATGTGAATACTTCCTTTCACCATAACCCATTCCCTGTTGAACGAATTCAAGCATGATGTCATCGTGGGTCTGATCTGGTCGACCAAACCTAGCTTATCCACTATAGGGAATGGGATGACATTTGTAGTAGCTCCATCAACAATGTGTACACTTCGGATCTTGTGTTGGTAACCTAAATTTTGATGAAAAGAGGCACTGTAGTCACTAGACCCTTCTCGGGGTCTTCCCTAATGGAATCATCATAAAACGTTAGTTTGGATGGCTTTGTTTCTGCAGACATAGAAGGAAGCATAACTGAGTGGACTGCTTTTTCTTCTACTAGCATGTTCTTGTCAACTAGAATTACCATTAACATGTCAACCAAAGCCTCAAAATGTGCATTCGAAGTCATAATTAGGTCATATAGGCTCAATGTTGTATTATTTTGTTTCAGAGCCTGCCTGACTTGAGTAAGAGTGTTTAACAAATCAGGGTGACCTTACTATTTACTACCTTTCTTCTCTTCCATTTGTCCCAGGAGATAAATTTTTCAAGGAGGGATAGTTTTGGGTCTGGGATCAGATCCTTTTGGGTGAGGTGATGGTGACTATGCATGTGTAGCAACATTATATTTCAATGATGAGGACGTAGATGCAGAGGGTGAGGACATAGGTTTAGAACTACTCAGAGTGGTATGTTCCATTGACACCTCACCTATCAAACATTCTTCTTGTTTCTTTGGATGAAAAGATTGTTGTGTTATCTTATCTAGGGTGGAGGTAGTTGAATGACTTGGCCCCTTCATGAAAAATGGTGCTACTGGTGGTAATGTTCATGACGATGATGTGGTTTAGCTAATAGGTGGTGTAGAGGTGGATGTTCGGGGAGGAACTCTCAGGACAAACAATTGATGTAGAGTTTGTCTAGCCACTAGTGGTGTTGGTGTGCTATGCTAAGGCACATGAACCATAAATAGCTACTTCAGTAGTTTAGGATTACTATCACTGCAGACAGTGTTGATAATGTAATTGACATTATTAGAGTTAAGAGGATTTGTGTAAACATGCAGAGATTGATTTTTGGGGCACATTGGGTTGTTCTCATCTAGAACAAGTTCCCCTTGATCAATCATTCTTTAGATGTCATCTTTCAAGGCCATGCAGTAATTCGTGTCATGACCACACTATTGATGGTAGTCATAAAACCATTTTAGCCTAAAATTCTTAGGAACTAGCAGCTAAGTGGGGAAGGCCATGGAGGGGTTCCTAAGAAGTTTGTAGTACCATTGATTTTTTTTTTGACTCCCTCCTTTAACATCCTCTTGTGTTGGATATACCCTACTGCCAGTAATTACTTCAAAAGTTCTTAAGGCTTAATGGGTAGTGGGGTATACTTGAAGCAATCTTTATGCTCAAATTTTGGATTAGGCGATGCAGATGCTTTGGATGTAGATGTGGAGGGTTGAGCTACATTTCCTTATTTGGTCATGGGGTTAGGTGTTGTGGTGGCCACTTTCGTTGTTCTTGTTGTTGTTAGGTTTGGATATGTTTTCCATAGTAGGCATTGTGGCTATTGCAACTTTTCCCTTATCCTTATCCCTCTTCATAAAGGTGTTCTTGTATGTAACATAGGCTGGGTGTTTACTTGCCTCAATCACATCTTGTATGATCTTTGTCTAGGTAAAAGCTTGACTAAGAGTCTAGGGAGTGAGATAGTATAGTTTGGACTTGATGAAGTCATTCACTACACCCTTAAAGATCACTAGCAAATGGGCCTATGCGATGGGCTCATAGATCTCGTTTAGGGTATTGCTCCACTATTGTATGAATTTCTAGACTAGCTCTAGTGGATCTTGCTTTATCCTCATTAGTTAATCCAGCATAACTTTCGATGTTAATTTGTACTTGAAACATGTTATGAACTAGGTCAAGAGCTCCTCTAGGGTTGAGATGGATTTCCACAAGTGTAGCCTCATGATTGTTTGGTAGGAAATGTAGGCATTGAAGTTAGACTATCTAGTCTAGCAAGTTTTCTATCTCTAGAGCTAATAGGCTTGATGGACTCTTTGGCTTGTCCACCTGGATAATTTACCCAGTTGACAGTTTCCGAGATTGCTTGGGATGAGCAAAATAGTTTGGCAAGTTTTCTAGTGAAGAATTCTACTATAGTACGCAACACTATGCAACATAGTAAGCCTTCAAAAAATCAATCAAGCATTCAAATACAAGTTTTAGCAAGATGTTCACACAAGGCAAAGTCAAAATTTAGCCAACACAGGGTGCTACACTATGCTACACTGCATAGCGTAGGAAGGGAGAAACACATAGAGACCCCTATGCAAAGCTATTTTAGCAAAAGAAATGAATCTAATAGCATTTTGGCTTCCAATACTACTCTGCCTCAATTAGCTCTTCGACCACAAGCAAATTTTTCTCGTAAAACATTGCATTTTTGACAAAAATGCAAGCTACATTGGCTACTATGCTATGGTATGCTACATAGCAGAGCATAGCATAGAAAAGATGCGCATCAATAAAAATGCTCCAAAGGTTAGCCCAGCATACATCAAGACTTTTAGTAGATGT
The DNA here is from genome assembly GCA_015680685.1 of Gnetum montanum. Classification (NCBI taxonomy): domain Eukaryota; kingdom Viridiplantae; phylum Streptophyta; class Gnetopsida; order Gnetales; family Gnetaceae; genus Gnetum; species Gnetum montanum. The sequence continues at coordinate 565,680 of MNCI01006411.1, forward strand.
TAGTGACTCCAACGCAAGTTTTCTATTTAAACCAGTGGGTATTCTATGCTACGCTACATAGTGTAGCATAGCATAGCAAGTAGCTATGCTACATCGATGAGCTATGCTATGTAGCATAGCACAATGTAGAAAGCAACTATTCTACTTCAATGTGCTCCATTTCATCTTGCATTGTTAGCACACTGGATTCCAACATCTCCAGTTTCAACAACATCGTTGTAGCATAGCAAGTTCATGACTAGCCTTACACATCTATGTAGTATGGACATGTCAGCAGCTTGTGCAGTCCAAGACACATGAAACCTAAATCACATTTCTCACCTTCTCTTGGCCCTATAAATACCTTGATGAATAATTCTCAAATGGTTTGCATTTTTTTTATCATTAGCACTTTCAAGTTGACAATTTTTTGTTGGCATTTTGGCATTAGCACTTTCAGTTTTCTTGTTGGAAATTTTCATTGTTGGATTTTAAGTTTGCATCCAAGAGCATAGTTGGAACATTTTGAGCATTCTAGTTACTTTCAAACTCTCTGTGTTCCTCCGACATTGTATTACTTGTTATACATCTTTCAAAACAAGGAAAATATTTGAACCCTAGACGTTGAGGTGGTGCATTTCTTACCTGAGTTCATTCTAATTATTTCTTTATTGTTATCGCTATTTGGCATTATTTCCTTCATTCCCAAATTTATTGATTATTAGTTTTACCTCTTGTATTTTGTAATGAAAAAAAATTTCATGTAAGATTAATTTACACTAATTAAGTCCCTATCTAATCAACTAGACCATTCAGGGTTCCTCATTTCCATTTTATCTAGCACAACCCTTGAATAGATCCAAGGTTAAAATATTTTCTTGGAAACCTCTTAGTGTTTCCAACCATAAATGTTTTTGGTCACTACAATTCTTCTATGCTAGGAGGTCCATTTTCATATGTTGTTTAATAATTTACCGACTAGCTTGGTTGTTATTTACTACAACTGTTCAGTATATGCCACACTCAATCACACTTGTGCACTAAATACCATCGCTGCTATCATGGGTCAACAAGAATTCATTCCTGGATCAAAGATCCTCCACCTCCATAGTTAGGTTAGCCTTCTCTTTTCTAAGTTTCTACACCCTTTTCTAGACGTCCTCATTCACATGCCTACACTCCCATAAGGACCATGCTGAGTACAATGCACATTTACTCGCTTTGTCATAAATGTGATGAGGTACCTTAGTCATCTCTATCGAAAGTTTTGGCACAACATCAACCTTGATAGCCTATCAATGGTTCCACTTTCTATGGGAGGCTACCATGGAGGGAATAACATTAGTCACACTCACACAAAAAAAATTGGGGGGGAGGGGGGGTAGGGAAGTAACAACAACAACAACCTAACATAGAAATTGTAGTGCACCCATCTCAAGATTGATCTACTTTAAACGATCGATCATGTCATCAACCACTCCCTCCATGAAGGTGAATTTTTCAAGGGTCTTGGTCCATGGATAAACATGGATGGAAGAAGAAGGTTCAAGGACATCAATGGTGGTGTCTACTACACAATAAACATGTTAGCCACAGTAGAGAGGATAACAACAGAGCTGATGTAAATGACATCATAGTGCAAAGCTTCTACCCAGAAAACCCTTAGGGGTGATAGTGGGGGGATCATCCATTGAGAAACTATCAAGCAATCATTCAAACTCACTAGCATCCAATTGTAGCCCCTCTCTTTCCAACTAATCTAAAATTGTGATGGCATCTTCAACACTCATCTGCCTTTTGGGCACCAAAGCAAATTCTGTGAAGGGGTCATCAGAAAGGGCCTTTTCCTAATCAATAGGAGCCTCTTCTTTTACCATTGAGGCCTCTTCATGCTCCCCTTTAGTAGGTCCCCCTACTTCATGAGCCAGAACCTCTTCTTCCCTTTGTTCTTCTACTCCTCATACAACATAATTTCTAGTTAGCAAAATATCCTGAGTTGAAACAGGCACCATGTTGGGCGATGCTATATAACATGGCACAGCGTAACAAGTACTATAGTAACAGAACAAGCTTGGCATACTTACCAAGTGGGGGTTGCACTCTATGAACTTTGATTCGTATTTTCTTTCCTTTCCTTTCATCTATGTGTAGAGTCTCTTTGGTAGGACGAGATATCTTACATTGCAGCTTGGTCTTTATAGTTTCTATAATGAGATGATTTTCCCTTAACACATTAACTATGTTGATGGGGGGCACCTCACCCACACTATCCTAGCCATGAAAGGTACTTCCCACCCAATCCCTTGTTGTTATCAAAAGTGATTCCCTGATAGCTTATGGGGTCTTGGGATGGGATGGTACAGAAAACCTAGCAGACCCATGGCTTTGATATCTAGTTAGAATCTTTCTATACCTAGACACCATTCTCACAGACTACCAAGAATTCCACAAGACATCATAGGTAAGCTACAAAGAAGGAATCATGCACGTTAAAATGGGACTCAAGCTTCTTGTGAAGTTTGACCATTTCAGCCTGCAAACCTTCAGAGAGGTGTAGTAAGTCCCTTCTTCCATGACCTCCCTCATTATCCAAGCCTACTCGACTCAAAGGATTTTCACTTGGGAGAGAAGCTTGGGGAAACCATAGGCACAAAAGAGAGGGTAAATCATTTTGGCCATCTTTAGCCTAACCTTCTCAATGTAGATCCCCTTTTGATCCTTAGTCATTCCTAGCCATATCTCAGTGTCCCCGTAATGGTTCGCATATTTCTTAGATTTTTCTCCTACAAGGAGATAATTAGATGGAACCTAGAAAAGGTATACAAAGGGTTGATCATTAATCTCAAATATCATCATCACATTGTGAACATGTGTATGGAAGCGCTCAGTCTTCTTGGTGAAGGAATTAGCTAGGGAAAGCATTTCAGTAGTTGGGACATTCGGGTTTATGGATAGGAATAAGTCCATGAGCTTAGCCTCTTGAATGTTATGAACAAGGATGGTTGGGGCCCCATGGTAGATCTAATGTTGAATCTCCTCCACCTCTCTGTACTTGAAGAAGAGGTTGGTATCATTATGCCTGGAGGTAACTAGAGTGACCTCTTGGTACTCCATTGCTACTGCAACAATTAATAGTACACAAAAAAATAAACAAAAAAATATGTTAGGAAAAAAACACAAAAAAATGAAAAAATGAAATTACATCATCATTTGAGCATAACAATGTACCAGGTTTGAATGGCATGGGGAACGATGGAAGTTCCACATGAACGTCATCAATGGTAATCGGTTGGTGCGATATCCATTCACTATCTAACCAGCCAACTTCCTCAAACCTGCCATAGAATTTGGAATACCTGGTTAGATAGCTTTTGAATTCAAATCCAAGTTTTTCTATGACACCAACACATGTTCCTGATGCAGGTGAACTCTTGTGGGACCGTCTAGGCCACCACCAATGCATATGTATTACCGTGAAGACTTCCTTTATCAATGTAAAACTTGTCAATATAGAAGAATATAGTAAGCATCCTTTTTCTAGCATAACTCAAGTCATACAATGCATTAAGATAACTTTATAGGACATACCCACAAGCATAGTAAACGGTCCCAAGTGGGTTCTAAAAGCAAGTACCCATGTGATAGACAATGTATAGTGTGTTGTATATATGATAGAATCTGTACTTAGGCATTGCCCAGATCCAACTCAAGCATCTCAAGCCCCTTGGGTGCTGGTTGGAGCTTCCTACCATTTTGCTCCCAATTGACCCATCAACCAATAATTTTAGAATGCCCCACTTCATCCCACAAAACAATATTTCTATAATTATTATAGTTTTCTTGGTCGATAGGTGTGACCACATGATCACACATAAGTAGAAAAGGAGGAATTATAGGAAGTCTCATGTGCCCTACCAGAACCAGACCACTTGTTTCACCACACATGCATGGGGTGGAGGGATGTTGGCCACAGGTTCATTGAGGTAGCACAGGACTCCTACAAGTTTAAGGACAATCAGGATGGGTCTCAACATGACCCTGCATGACAAATCACCTAAACATTAGCATTGTGATTTAAGTGATGATTACCTATATAGTGTATTATGACCCTTTATTTACATGTAGGATAGCATGATCAGCTAGTTACAAATTTCTCTTTAGCATAAAATAGAGTTAAACATTATAGGCAATGTAACAGAATGTCACCTATACCGTAGCATAGTCATCAAGCCCTGCACAGTGTAACAACAGTGGATGTATCCTAAGGTAACAATTACATTGTACATAGCACCACATATAAAATATGCAGCATAACAATTACACTCCCATATAGCTTTGACAACTGCAAAACACTTTGTGTAGAAAGATAACTTTAACAATGTAGTAATCTTACAGGGTTCATAGCATAGTAATATAATAGACTACAAATATAATGACCTAAGGGCCTCATGACATGATGGCACAACATAACAAAAATAAAAATATTATAGTCTTAATAGCATACATGAAATGAAATTCACAATGCCTCATTATCCTAATCCTATAACATAAAATATCCTATGCTATGGTATGTTAAATGTGCATCACACTGTCACAAAAACTTGGCAAACAAACAAACTTCCTAAGGGCAGCATGCTACGTCGATCATATGCTATGTTGCCTAGAACCACCCAAACCCCTACGATGACATAATAACCATTTTTAAGAAAGGTGGTGGGGTGATATGCAGCCCTAGTGTAACACCCATACACCATTGCAGATAGAGTAGTAATGATAGTAGCATAATGACAATAATAGAAAATAGAAAATGCTAGCAATAGTTGCAAAAATGATGATAGGAATGTCAATGAAAATCTAATCTAATACGTTGGCTAATGGAAGCAAGGATAGCATAGCAACTTACCAAGTAGATGGAACTACCTCCTACACCTTGATGTATGCCTTGGAGAGGTTTCCTATAGCCTCATTCACCTCATCTACCTTGGCAAGTCCCTTATTCTTACATTCACCCTTGCGAGTCATTACTATGCTCAAGAATTGACGTACTGGCTACTATGCTATAACTGTTTTCTCTCCCTCTCTATGTGATCATGCTATGCTCTAAGTATGGGCTCTGGGCTCTAACAATGAAAATGACAAGTTTACCAGGGGGTAATCCCCTATTTATAGCTGATGCCATAGAAAACTTGTCATTTTCATATCCTAAGTAATGCAGGACACCCCCACAGTGTAGCGCTATTATAGTGAAATCCCATTGCAATGTAACAGTCGTTGGTAGTATAGTAAGTGGGCCCACCAAATATTACATCATAAATGGTGTGCTAAGACCTTGAACTAGCAATTTTAATTTACAAAATATTCCATGGGATGTTAACCTACCATATAGCCTAATGATGGTCTGCTAAGACCTTAAACTAGACACTTGTAAACTTTGCATAGTAGTTGACAACTATTTCATGTTGCACTATTGCTTTACAAACATTCATCACATGTCATTACTAGAAATATGTATTTCTTAACTTGGTATTTTTTCTTATTGTGATAGGTTTAACAAAAATGGCCATGCATGTTGATATTCATTTGCTTTTGACCCTGATAAGCCCTCATGGTAGGCTCATAAGACACTTAAAATTAGAATCAATAGACTAGGAATTATCTACTGACAACACTGTAGCATCCCTAGAAACATCCCTAGATTGGCCCGAACATCAGGTCCAAGCCTTAGACCTAGAGGGTAGGGATGTGACTTAGGACGCTTTCATTGAAACACCTATAACTATCTCTAGGGGGGAAACGAAGACATCAAAAGTTAGCTTCCTCCTATATCCACAAATACAAAAATACATATCTAGGGTTCTCCAAGAAAATGTTAAAGTGTTTGCATGGTCCTATGATGACATGTCAAGCCTAGACCCATGACTCATACAACATAACATTGTCTTAGAGCCATGTATCAAGGAAATCAAGAAAAAGGATTGAAAAATCAAACCAAAAATTGCACTAGTTATATGTGATGAAATCACCAAGTTGTATTAAGATGGTCTCATTTGTGTGGTCAATTACTCAGAGTGGGTGTCAAACATTGTTGTAGTTATTAAGAAAATGGGAGGTATATGAATTTGTATAGATTTTTGAGATCTAAAAAAAGCAATGATTAAAGATGATTTCCCATTACAAAGTATCAATAAACTCATAGAGACTATGGCTAGTAATCCCTTACTATCCTTTATGGATGGGTTCTTAGGTTACAACCAGATCCACATCAACCTAGAGCATCAATTAACCACTACTTCCATGAACCCTTAGGGAACCTTTTATTACACCATGATGCCTTTTGGACTTAAAAACACTAGAGCAACCTATAAACAAGCCATGACATACATTTCTAGCAATTACCTCTTGGATAAATTAAATGATTACATGGATGATATAGCAATCAAGTCTAAGGAAGCTATTGATCATCCCAATGATCTAGATGTTGTTCTCAAATGTTGTCCCAGCTATGACTTGCATCTCAGCCCAAGGAAATGTGTTTTTAGAGTTAAAAATAGATACATGCTAGGGTTTGTAGTGTGAAAGGTAAGGATACAAGTGAATCCTAATAAGGTAAGGGCCATTTTCAAATTAGCATTGCCTATGAACCTTAAAGAGCTGCGTGGGTTGCAAGGTAGAGTATAGTTTATCTAGAGGTCTATCGCAAAGTTGATAGATAAATTACACCCCATGCAAAACTTACTTAAAAAGGGGGTCAAATTCGAGTGGATAGAACAATGTCAGAAAACCTTTGATAACCTAAAGAGAGATCTTTTTCACTTCCCAACTATTTGCCCACCACATAGGGATAAGTCTTTATACATCTACCTTGCCATCTTAGATACATCTATTGCAACATTTTTATGTCAAAAGAAAGATGATAGCTCTAAAATCATGGTTTAATACTTGAGCCATGCACTAATAGCTTATGAGGTAAAGTATAATGAAGTAGAAAGAAACTGTCTCGCCCTAGTATTTGCACTAAAAAAATGGAGACATTACCTCTTCAGCAAAAAAGCTAACATCATATGCAAGAGTAATGTACTTTAAGCTATCACAAACAATTTATACAAGTGCAGTACAATAACCTAATGGAAAGTTATAATGGTAGAATTTTATTTGCATTATTTTTCCCAATCATCAACAATGAAACAAGAAATAGCCACATAGCTCACAACCTCACACATCGAAGATCAGGAAATGATAGAGCTAAAGTTCCCTAACAAACATGTCAAGAACATCAATCTTGTGGAATTACACTTTGAATCCACTTTGCATTTTGATGGTGCCTCAATTATGCAAGGTGGTAGTGTTGTTGCCATAATTACATTATGGGAATGTAAATCTTTACATTCCTTGGTACAAACAATTTGGCTTATTACGAAGGACTCCTTAGACGCCTCTTAGTAGCCCAAGAACTAAGGATTCAACATTTGGAAATATGAGGTGACTCCCAACTCATCATAAACTAGGTTACTAAAGTCTATTCCTGTAAAGCTTCACACTTATAGCATTATTGTGACTTGGCCAAAGTTTTCTGAAATAGTTTACAATGATAGACATCCAACATGTGTGTTGCAATAAGAACAACATAGCAAATGCACTAGCCATGTTAGCATTGAATGTGCCACTAAATCTATTTGCAACTTTACCCACTTTAATGATAGAATAAACAGATCCTATGACTAAAGTAGTACGCATCGCATCTATAAGCATAACTGATTTTCAAGAATGGTATGCTAGCATGAAAGCTTACCTTCAACATGACGAACCCTCACATGGCTTAACATATGCCCAAAAGGATGCAATCTGAAAGAGAGTGTAGTAGTATGTACTTATAGGAGATAACACTTTATCAAAACACTTCTTTGGTGGGATATTACTAACTTGAGTTGGTGAAAAACAAGCATAGAAAATTGTTAATGAAGTCCATGAAGGACTGTGTGGAGGACACATAGCCCCTAGGGCTATGGTAGTGAAAATTAGATGCCTAGGGTACTACTAGGCTTACATTGAATGAGATTTCCTAGCCAAGTCAAGATGTGAAATGTATGTCAATGCCATGGAAATCTCATACATGTATCACCTAATGAATTACATCCTATGTAGATCATGTGTCCATTCCCATGATGGGGACTAGACATCATAGGACCCATCAAGCCTAAGTCTTTCATAGGACATAGATTCATCAACACTACCATCGAGTACTTTACAAAGTAGGTGGAGGCTATTCCCTTAAGGAAAGCTACATCTCAATAGGTTTTCCACTTTATCCTAGACAACATAGTAATAGGGTTTGGTCTTCCCATGACTATTGTGATAGAAAATGGGCATCAAGCACTCTTTTTCATCACCATACTACCCACAAGAAAAAGGTCAGGTAGAGGCAAAAAACAAGGCCATCACCATCCTACTCAAAATGATTCTTAGTAGTAGCAAGAGGTGATGGAATAATCAAATCCTCTACATGTTGTGGGCTTACCACACAACATGTAGAATGGCTATAGACAAAACTCCTTACAACATTGTTTACAGATTTGAAGTGGTGTTACCTCTTCAATTGTAGGCACCATCACTTCGAATGATCCTTTCAAGCATCACGAACAAGGCCCAAAATAATGAGTTAAGGATCATTGACCTTGACTTCATAGAGGAGGAGTGTGCCCAAACACATGATCACATTGAATGATACCAGGACAAGTAGCGGTGAAAGCACCATTGTAATCTACATTAATGGCTAATGAAAAAGAGGGAGGTAGTCATCAAGGCTATTTGTGAACATGTAAACAAGTTCTCAATAATCTAGGAAGGACCATTCATAGTAACGAAATCCTATGAGAAAGGGGCCTTCAAACTAGCTGATATGGATGGAAATGATTTTGCAAATCCCATGAACTAGTTGTACCTCAAGCCATGCTACATCTAATATAAAGCAAAGTGTCATAGTTCACTATGACTATAAATTGGCACAACATGTCTGCTACAATGTAAAACTGGTGCAGCACATTTGCTATGACATAAAACTAGCACAACAAGTCTGCTATGACTATAAACTAGCACAACACGTCTTTTCGCCATGACATAAAACTGGCACCCATAGTACAGTCCACTATGACCTTAAACTGGCCATCCACCATCCGCTACAATGATAAACTAGCACAATAGTTTTCTAGGACATTAAATTGGCACATTGATCTGTTGGGACCTTAAACTAGCACATTCGATAGTCTACTAGGACTTTAACATAGGTTCATGGTGCAAAGCTTCCTAGTGCACATGTGACTTTTGTAAGAAAGTGAGTATGCACCTTTCTAGATACCCTTGATAATATAGGGTGGGGCATTGCAATTCCACAATATAGTTCACAATGCTAAGGAAACACCCTCTGGGACACATGCAGTGTCACCACCCTTAGCATCTTGCTAACCTTTTGGAGATGTCGTTTGACATCTTGCTAACTTTTTGGAGCTATCACTACCCTTGCCACTCATCCTAGTAGTAGCCCTTGCCATCAGTGCCTACTGCTGGAGTTCTAGCACTATTGTGGTTGAGCTAGAAAGTTTCCACCCTCCAGCCCTCACCACCATCTAGGCCTAAAAGATATTCAGTTATTAAGCTTCTCACCTTACAGCTAAACTACATGATGTTTTCCTTGGGTGAGGAATCTTGAGCACTCGCATCACCACCACTTGTAGTCTCTTCAGTGCTAACCTCTCTAGCCAGTGGTAGTTGGAAGCCAAGTTGACCTTCCTACTTTGGACATCACGCAACTCCAAAAATGTTGAAAGTAGGCGAGATTTTTTTCTCACTTCATTTCATGGTTGTTTCTTCTAGTTTTCTCTTTGCTGTGTTTGCAGGATATAGGCCAAGGTGGCACTGTTCATAGATTTGTTTCGCTAGGAGAGCAAGACACTACATAGTTTCTAAGTGATCACTTAGACTAGCTTGGCTACTTGGGAGTGCACATCCTACCCTCCCTTTTAATCCTCTTGATCTCATTTCTTATACTCATAGTTTTTCACATCTCTTTTACAAGCTTTCCCAATGCATATAAATCCCTCCACATGCCCAACCACCAATTCCATGATGACTATAATGCAACTTTCCACATGGGAAGCATTTGTAGGTAGTTCAAAGCCCCACATGGATATAACACAACTCATCTCAGGGAGGAAACACCTGTCTTGCAACAACAAGGTTGTTTACAAGTGAACGTGGCTAAAAAATAGAAGAAAAGCACAAAATCGTAAAAGAGTAGAAAAGCTTAAGAAAAAAAAGGGACAAGTGCCCAAAACAAATGGAATTATGGCTATTTCAAAATTACCATCTCTAAATACTTTGACTCAAGATTGAAATTCAAAAAAATAAATATGCCCATGCATGTCAACTCCCTCACAAGAACTGTGATGAGGGATTCGCTATGTTACATCTTTTCCTTTTCCCAACCTATTTCCTCAAAATCCATATTTTGACCCTTTCTCTACATGACTATTTCAATACTCCCATGCATAGCAAAGAGACATCTGAGCAATCATTCAAGAGTGATGTTGGTATCTTGTTTTTCATTGTGCTTTGTATTCTTTGATGACATCTCTTGGGTAGGTCGTCCAGACATCAACAAAGAGGGGCCATTGAAACACCATAAAATTTTAGGATCCTAAAGCTTGAGCAAAGTCTTGGAATTTCGGCAAGGACTTCCACAAGTGTAGAATCATGATGGGCGATCAAGACAGTGTAGGAATTAAGGATATGTTATAAAATTTGGAAATTTTTCTATTTCCTAGACTGATAGGCTTTCTTAACTCTCTAGCCTGCCCAAATTGACAATTGACCTAGTTAATAGTATAGCCAAAGACCATGCTAGGATTTTTTGAAAATGTTTAGGATGAGATAAATAGTTTGGCAAGTTTTCTAATGGAGAAACCTGCTACATTGCATAGCGTAGCAAGACTCAAGGACATTAATTAGATGTCCAAGATCCAAATTGATAACAAGCTAGTCTTCTAGAGAATTTGCCTTGTTTCACCTCTAAAACATGAGTGATATAGCACAAAGAAATGTAGCAAATTTTATCAAGAATCATATCAATCTGAGTGGTATGTTGTGCTACACTATGTAGTGTAGCTCAGCGTAGTGGAGATGTACTTCGACAACACTCCTACTCAGATGACTTCATCAAAGATTCAACCAATATGGGGTGCTACACTATGCTATGCTATGTAGTGTAGCAAAATGTAGCAAGGATAGAATGCATAAAGGCCCCTTCACCAATTGACTCTAACAGGAGGATTTCACTTGGCAACACTTTGGCCTCCAAAACTACCTATTCAACTTAGCCCTCAGGCCTCAAGAAAAGTTTCACATTAGCTACTATGCTATGCTATGTTGCATAGTGTAGCATAGCATAGAATAGTAGAGCAAAGATGCAAAACAACAAAATGCCCCAAGGATGAACTCTGTAGGTCCATTGGCTTTCTAGCACAAATGATGAGATTCCAGTTGCTTGCCTAACCAAGCCTTAGATAGATGCTCTTGGCTTTTAGATAAGACTTCTTTCAAGAGAAACGTTTATGCTATGCTATGCTAGAATGATGTAGCATGTAGTTACTTATGCTATGCCAACATGCTGGATAGCATAAGTAGTGCAACACTTGCATGGAGGCATTATGATGTCTTCATTTAGCCCTAGAACTTTTAAATAATGATCATTCTCATCCTAGCACCTCTTCAGTGATAAAATTAGCAAGTTTTCTTTATCTTGCATACTTCTGGTCAATCCCCAAAATTCTCCCTATGCTTGACCTTGCTTGCAAGAGTAGGAAAGACGTAGTCCTGGAGCATAGGCTCCATTTGACTTTCATTATTAGTATGCTTTCTAGAATTTGGCACATAAAATTTTAGTGATATGCTCACAATGTAGCAACAATACATAGCAAAATAACATGGTCAAATTTGCATTTTGTGGGACCCAGCACACCTAGCATCTAAACCACATTCCTCTCCTGCATCTAGCTTTATAAATACCTTGATGAACAACATTCAAAGGGTTGGCTTCTGAAGAGCATAGGTGGGAATTCTTGGCATTCGAGTTGGCTTTGAGCATTTTGATTAACTTCAAACATCCTTTTGTGGGTTTAGCATTTTGGCATCTCAGTGAGTGGATTGGCAAGCAGAAGAATCTTGAGTAGCAAGATATCAACTATAGTTCAGGGACCTACCCCCATACTACTCTATTGTAAGCTATGCCTCTCTAGTGTTGCATATTCAATCCTAAACCTTTACAAAATAAGGTTCAAATCCATGACCTTGGGGTAGTGCACTTTCTCACCCAACTTTTTTTTATCCTTTGTTTACTATCATCATATTTTACACTATTTTTATCATTTTAAATTTATTGATCATCACTTCACTCACATAAATCGTTTCTAAAAAAATTGTTTGTGAAAGGTTAAGTTACACCAATTAAGTTCCTATTTGATCAACTAGACTATTCAGGGCACCCTATTTCCATTTCTCTCTAGCATGGTCCTCGCATGGATTTGGGGTTAGGCTGTATGCCCAGCAACCTCTCAGTGTTCTAGCCATTGACATTTTTTATCACTAAGAGGGGGGGGGGGGGGGGGGGGTCTGCNGCCAACATCTAAGGGGATTGAGGTACCTAAGTTGGATCTATGATATGCCTAAATACAAATGCTACCACTTATACAACACGTTGTATGTTACCCATCACATGGACACCTATTTTCATAACCCACCTAGAACCATTTACTATGGTGGTAGGTGAGTCCTATGAAGGTATTTTAATGTGTTATGCTAGAAAAAAATGCTTACCATTTTTTTATGTTGTTAGGTTTTATATCAATAGGAGAAGTCTTCATGGTAACACGAAGATGCTGGCATTGGTCCAAATAGTCCTGCAAAAGTTCTCCTCTAGTGGGAATGTGTGTGTTGGTGTGATTTACCCTATCTTCTATTCCTGTGCCTTTCCCAAGTTACTCTCTCAAAGGAAAATCCTTGGAGTAGAGTAGGCTTGGATAATGAGGGAGGTCATGGAGGAAGGGACCTATTACAACTAGGCTAGGTACATTTCAGAAGGCTTGCACACTGAGATGGTCAAGCTTCATGAGAAGATTGAGTCCCATCTCAATGTGCACTACACCTTTTTTGTAGCTTTCTTGTGAAATTTTGTGGAGTTCATGGTGGTATTTGAAAATGGAATATGGGTATAGCAAGATCATAAGTAGATATCAAAGCAATGGATCTAGCAAGTCTTCCATACCACCAGATCCCAAGACACCCTAGAAGCTATTTGGAAATCATTTTCCATAACAACAAGGGATGAGGTGACACATCCCTTTCATGCATAGGATAGTGTAGGAGAGGCTCCTCCTATTAACATAGGTAACATGTTAAGGGAAAAATGCCTCATTGCAGAAAAAATGAAGACTAGACTACAATGTAAGAAGTCTTATCTTGCAAAATGGAGGTGGAAAAAGCTACACATCAAAGTCTACAGAGTGCAACCCCTAGTTGGTAAGTATGCTTGACTATTTTGTTAGCATAGCATTTTCTATGCTGTGCTATTCTATGTAGCATTGTACAACATGGCACCTATTTCAATTTGGAGTACCTCACTTACCATGATTACATTTTGTCAGTAGAGGAAGAAGAAGAAGAGGAAGAGGCCATAGCCCCTGCAATAAGGGCATTTGTCAAAGAGGAGGAACAGGCCCTAGCCATAGATAAAGAGGTCCCATACATAGAGGAAGAGGCCCCAAATGATGACCCTTTTGCTAAATGTGATTTAGTACTCAAGGGGAAGATAAGTGTTGAGGATGCTACCAAATTTTTGGGTCAGCTAGAAAGAGAGGGGCTTCAATTTGATACTAGTGAGTTCAATTGCTTATTTGATAGTGTGCCGATGGGTGACGCCCCTAGTATTACCCCTAAGGTTTTTCTGGGTAGGCATTTTGCACTATCATTTACATTACTCACCAGCTTTTTTTTTGTCCTATCGAACATGACTAACATGTTTTATTGTGTAGTGGACACCACTATTGATGCCCCTGGTCCTTCTTCTTCAATCTACCTCTAACCCTAGACTGAAACTATTGAGAAGTTTACTTTTATGGAGGGGGTGGTTGATGACATGATCTACCATTTAAGGTAAATTAATCCAAAGATTGGTATGTTAAAGTTGATATGCTAGGATTTCTATGTTATTACAATTTTTCTAGGTCACTATGACTAATGCTCTCCCATGTGTGGTTGGCAGCCTCCCATCTCATGTGGGATCCTAAGCAAGCTGTTGAGGTTGACACCATGCCTAAACTTCCACTAGAGGTAGCCAAGGTACCTCATCACATATACGATGAAGTAAGTAAATGTGTGTTGTACTAGGTGTGCTCCTTATGGGAGTGTAGGCATGTGAATGAAGAGCTCTAGAAGTGAGTAGAAAAGGTTGAGAAGGAAAAGGTGAACCAAACCACCAAGCTAGAGGATCTCCAATCCAAGAATGAATTCTTGCTGGCCTAGGATACTCACAATGGAAATTTTTGTACAACCATCATTGACTACGCAAGGTATTGAATGGCCATGTGAAACCAAAATGAACCCACACATGAGATCATTGAACAATGCATGCAAATGGACCTTTTAACCTAGAAGCACCAATATTGGAAGCCTTATAGTGCCAAGGTTTATGAGTGGGGGTAGGCACAAAAAAATCATAAGCACATGTATAAGATAGAATGTGCCACTTATTGTAAAGAGTACAAGGATGCTTTGGTCAAGTTGCATACCCATGAGCTATTCCTTAATGTTATTGGTGCTTCCGAGGCTTATAAAAAGTTCATGCAATAGGTGATGGTCAGTTAGTATCCTAAAAGGGAAATGAATCTTCCTATTGATGAGACCACCATCTCCACCTTTTCCCTAGGAGCACCAAGATGGATAGCTATATAAAAATGGAAGGTTGCATCAAGTGTTGATCTAGGAGATAGGAAGTAGTCCAGTGTTACTAAGGAGGAGATCCTGTGACGTCTTGTAGGTGGCATTGATAGGATACTCCCTGAAATGGATGTGAGGCCATCTTGGGTTAGTCAATTTTTATTGTCATAATTTATTTAATAAAATCCTTTGTTCAACTTTAATTCATTTTTTTATTTTGTTTTTCCTGTAGTGTCCGAATGAACATGTAGGACCTAGTGGAACAGGCAATGACAATGCCGGTGAAGACTCATAATGTAGCAGCGCAGAATTTTTATTCTTGTTTCTAAACTTAAAATATTTTGTAAACATTATTGGTCGAAATTTAATAAAGAATATAATATGTAGGAATTCATCTCATTTGGATTAATGTGTTATATTTATTTCTTATTTTGTATATTTTTAGGCCCCTTGTGGGCCTCTTATTTTAGTTTTAGGCCATTTCAGACCACAAAAATAGTTTAAGGCCATTTTTGGCCATCACTTAATGATAAAATATTTTCTTTTGTTTTATGTTTTTAAGATGTTGAATAACTAGTTTTAGGCCTTGGTGGGCCAAAATGGTAGTTTAAGGCCATTCTAGATCATTGTTAGTCTTAGGCCATTTTAGGCTACTATTAGTTTTAGGCCATTTTGGGCCTTTGTTTGTTTTAGGCCATTTTAGGCCTTTGTTAGTTTTAGGCCATTTTGGGCCTCTATTAGTTTTTGACCATTTTGGGCCTTATCCATTGTATTAGTGACAAGGAAAATGTAGTAAACAAGCTTAACATAAAATGCAAATTAGCAAACAGTTGACTTGATGTAAAAAGAAAATTCATTATGAAATGTAAATGATGCACATAGTGGACTTAATGTGGAAAATGCAAATTACACAAGTAGTGGACTTTAATCTAAAACAATGGCATTACAATGAACTAGATGTAAACACATGAACTATGCATACAATAGAATGTAAAATACAACGTATAATATTGGATGGGAAATTTTAATTATGTAATTATTTCCTAACTCGATGTGGGTTCGGCAAGGCATAGGGCTAGGTAAACCTACATTGGTACTCTTCTATGTTATCATTTGTAGCTTGGAAGGGTAACTCAGCTCACATTCTTTCTTTGTTTGGAGTGGTTTTAGCCTATTCAAGCATTTTAGTTTCAACAAGGATTTGGTTTTTAGAGATTTCAATATTTGAACCTTGTTCCACTCCTATGTTGTTTATGGATTGGGAAGCCACCTCATTCCCATGGATTACCACTTCCCCTCCTATGTAGGGTAAGTAGATTTCGTTGTGTATGGGTGAAGAAATGGCCCTCAATTGTGCCAACCATGATCTCCCTAGAATCATGTTGAACCCAGGCATTTCCTTTACCATGATAAGCACTACAATTTTGGGGAACTAGTCCCTACTACAAAGTTAATGTCGATAGTTCCCTTTACCACTACTTGCACTCCATTGAACTATTTTAGCCAAGAGGTTTCCATGGACTTGATCTGATCAATCAAACCTAATTTTTCTACTATTGGAAATGGAATGAAATTTACAATGGCCCCATCATCAACGTGTACCCTTCAGATCTTGTACTAGCTAACCCGAATTGTGATGAACATGGGCACTGTTGTCACCTGACCCTTTTTAAGGTCATCCTTAATGGACTTTCCATGAAACATCAACTGAGTTGGCTATGGTTCCTTGGCTATAGAGGGAAGCATGATAGCATGTATTACTTTCTCCTTTGTTAGCATGTTTTTGTTATAGAGCTTATTTAGCTTGGGTGAGAGCATTAAGAAGATCCTGCCTGGCATCTTGTTGTTTGTTACCTCTTTCCTCCTCCAATCATCCTAGGAGATGAATCTCCCAAGAAGGGGTAGTTTTAGGTTGAGAACTATGTTTTCTTGGGAGCTGATGATGGTTTATTTTATGTGGCATTATCAGTTACTGATGATGAGGGGGCCATGGGCACTGAGGACAAGGGTGTAGGCTTAAGGGGAGCTAATGTGGTCCGTTCCCTAGCCATCTTGTCCACCAAATGCTCTTCCCATTTTTTTGAATGGGGAGCCTAAAGTGTTGCTTTCATTGCTTGGATTTTTGAAGTAGAGGTGCTTGATTATTTTAGCACCTTAATAATGAATGGTGCCTATGGTGTTGGTGTAGGAAATGCAACTTTGAGCACAAAGGGTGTAGAGGTGGATGTCTACGGAGGGACCTTAAGGAAAAATGGTGGTTGTGGCATCATTTTTGTCATTGTCAGGGTTGCTACATTTTGAGGAGGGACATGCATGACAAATGGTTGTTGTGTTGGTTATGAGTTTCCATCAATGCCAATGAAATTGATTATATAGCTTATGCTATTGGCATTTAGGGGGTCCTTGTAAATGTGCATTAACAAGTTTTCAAGGTGAAAAGGACTACTTTTATCTAGGACTAGCTTTCCCTAATCAATCATGCATTAGATATTGTCTTTCAATGCTAGACTGTAGTCTATATCGTGACCACACAGTTGGTGATAGTCATAGAAATGTTCTAGAATGAAGTTCTTAGGAACTAACAGCTCATTGGGCATGGCCGAGGGGTTCCTAATAATTTTGCAATACCATTGATTTCATTTAATCACTTCCTCGGACATATGTTTATGTTGTATGCACCTATCTCCCAATAGTTGCTTCAGAAGTTTTGAAGGCTTAATAGGTAAAGGGATGTATTTTGAGTAATTCTTGAGCTCGAAGTTGGGCTTAGGCTATGTTGACACCTCAGGTCCTAATGTTGATTGCTGACACATGTTACTAAAGCTAGATGTGGCATTAGCAGGTGCTATGTCCATCCTTTTGTTGTTGTTATTGTTGGATTTGGTCTTGTTAGCCACAACAACCACCATGGTTGTTGTAGTCTTACCCTTTTATTTTTTCTTATTAAAGTGTGTGTTCTTGTAAGTGACATAGGTTGGGTATTTTTTTTCTTTGGCCATGTCTTGGATGCTCTTGGTCTAAGAGAAAGCTTGACTAAGGGAGTGCGAGGCTAGTTAGTAAAGCTTTGACATGATGAAGTCATTTTCTTCCCCCTTGAAGATGGACAACAGGTGGGCTTTAGCGATAGGCTCATGTATTTCATTCAAGGTGGTGCTCCACCACTATATGAATCTTTGTACAAACTTGAGTAGATCTTACTTGATGCTCATTAGTTGGTCGAGTGCAACTTCTAGCTTTAAGTTATACTTGAAATGGATTGTAAAATAACTTAGTAGCCTCTCCAAAGTTGAGATGGAGCTGCATGGGAGTGCATGCTACCAGTCTAAATCCTTACCTGTCAAGGACATGGCATAGATCCATATGATAGTGTGTGGCAATTTCTACAAAAATAGAGATTCAGATCTAAATGTTATAAAATGTGTATTCAAATCACCCTCCCTGTTGTAAATTGGGAGAGTGGCACCCCAAGGGGTAATGTAAGCATGGGAATGGCTAGGATGATGGAATCATGATGGTAAAATTCCATGGTCTGTACCATGTCAGAACTAGTGACTTTGAGGTGTTTGATTTCCTTAGTGAGGGTCTAGATAAGTTGAAAAGCTTGATCCAAACTTGATGACATTGGAGATGATTGTGCACCTACTTGAGAAGTTGTCATATGCTTCGATGGGGTTTGTGATGTAGGGGCAGTGGCCTAGCCCATGGGGGACACTATTGCTGCCACTCTTACGAATGGTGTTTCGTAGTCCATCCACCACCTAGTAGGTGGTGCTATTAGTTCAGCAACCATTGGTGGGGCTGTGGGGTTGATAGCTTGCCTGATTGGTAGGACCGTCCATAGCCTTGCATTGGGTTGTGCTATGCATGGAAGATGGTGCACTTGGGGTTGCACATAGTATGATACCTAAGAGGGTTGTGTCATAGGTAAGGAAGGGATTGGTGCCCACCATGTGGTTGAGACTAGGTTAGCCACTAGTGGTGGGACAGGTGCAGATGAGGGATCAAAGGTGAAGTATGCATGCGAGTGAGACATGGGTAGAGTGTGGACATATGACAGTGTAGCCATGAATAATGTTGTGTATGCTATTGGGGTAGACTAAGAAGGAAAGGTGACTGGGAATGGAGTTGAAGGGACCCTTTACTGATACATATAACATATGAGATGGATGCCCATGGCTAATAAAGGTGTAGATTTTGGCAAGATTGTGGTAACCACAAAGGGGGTAGAAGCAAAGAGTGAATTTAATGGAAAGATAGTAGTGGGAGGGATGACTGTAGTGTAGGTCTAGCCACCACCCTCAGAGTGGGAATACATGTCTTCTTATCCATCTTGGAATGCTTTGTCATAATGAGATGCTATGTCCCATTCCTTGAAGCTACTAACTTGCATCAACTAGTCTAGGACCCATTGATATTATTCAGTTAGTGGGATGATGATGTTAGGGGTAGGGATGAACTATATTCTATTGTAGTAGAGGAACTCAAAGTTACATTTTTCTTCAAGTTCCTAATTGTCCAAGAATAGATTTTCTTGGACTTTTGCATAGAGCAAGTCATATAGCTCTACGTCTTGCAGCAAGCACTCAGGTAACAGGTGCCTCAGTCTAAGGGATTGCTGTGGTGCCACCACCAGGCTAAGTGGTTGCTTGGGACCTATCATGTTTTGGAGAAAACAGTGAACTTTTAGGTTTAAGGTGGTGGTGATAGTGGCTGTAGGAATCATCTTTTGTTGTAAGTTGAAAATTGTAAAAGAGAGAGAATGAGATTGGGTACACTAAGTAGTTATGCCTGCTATTCTAAGTAGAAGTGTTACGCTTGAGGATTTGCTACATCACACGAGATGTAGGTAATGTGGGGTAGTAAACAAAGTAAATGTGGTAAGGTGAGCAATTGGTTAGAGGCTTTAGTCCTGTTGTGTCCCAAAGGAACCATCATTGTGACTAGTCTACACCACACAGTGCATAGACAACCACAACGGTGTCACATCTACGCTATCAAGTGACAAGGTATAGATAGCATGCAGGAGTACCTATGATATGTAGAAATGGAATAAATGGTCCACTTTCTATTGCCAGAAAATTGTAGCAACCAAAAATGTTGGTGGTTGGAACACCGAGCAGTCACTAGGCATACAACCTAACCCTAGATCCATGCAAGGGCTGTGTTGCATGTAAATAGTTGCGCAATGCCCTGAACAATCTAGTCAGTCAGATAGGGACTTACTTGGTGTACAATAACCTTTTGAAAACAATTGTTTTGAAGATGTTATATGTGCATTGAACAAGAAGCAGCAAATATGAATTGACTAAGAATAATGCAAACCATGAAAATAACAAAACAAAATGAAGCAGGTTTGGGTGAGAAAGTGCACCACCCAAAGATAAGGGGATCTGATCTTTGCTTGAATGAAGTAGGTGTACAAAAAATGGTAGTGGGGACAATCATAGTTTGCAACAAAGTAGTATGGTCATAGCCCCTTGAACTACTGTCAACAGCTTACTTACAAGATCCTTCTACTTACCAGTCTAGTTGCCAAGACTAATTTCCAAGGGAGCCAAAATGCCAAAATTTCAAACATGCTTAGAAGTCAAGTACACTAAAGAATGTTAGAACCCAAGCACATGAAAGATGAATCCAAAAGCCAACCATTTGAACATTATTCACTAGGGTATTTATAGGGCCAAGAGGAGGAGTAAAGTGTGGTTTGGATGACACATGTCTTGGGTTCTACAAAGTGCAAACATGACTATGCCATGTTGTTGTATAATGTTGGATGTGGAAGCTGCTACATTGTGACCATTTCGTTCATGCTGCATGTGCTAAAGTCTAGTGGGCTGCAATGTTTGTTGCAAAGAAAACTACCAATCGGTAAATGCAAAGTGCAGCTTCTGCTCCAGGACTACATCTTCCCTACTCTTGCGAGTATGGTCAAGAATAGGGACAACTTTGGGGATAGTTAGGGGGTGCAAAACAAAGAAAACTTGCTAATTTCTCCTATTGGAGAGGTCTTGGGATGAGAGAAACCATTGTTAACAAATTCTATAGCTAACTGAAGATGTCTTGAGGTTTCTATGCGAGTGTTACGCTATTTACACTATCCAGCATATTATTGTAACATAAATACATACATGCTATGCAGTGTAGCCATCGGTCTTAGACGAAATCTTTCCTATAAGCCAAAAATACCTATATGAGGCCTGGCTAAGCAAGCAACTACAACCCTTTCTTTTATGCTAAAAGGTCTTGGGACCTACTAAGTTCGTCCTTGGGACACTTTGGTGTTTTAAATCCTTGCTATGTTGTGCTACATTGGGTAGCATAGCATAGTATAGTAGCCAATACAACATGCATCCTCAACTGATTTTGCAATGCTTTGTCAAGAAACTTTCTTTGGAGCTTGAGGGTGAAGTGGGATAGTCAGTCTTTATGGCCAAGTGTAACCCTTGGGACACTTTGGTGTTTTAAATCCTTGCTATGTTGTGCTACATTGGGTAGCATAGCATAGTATAGTAGCCAATACAACATGCATCCTCAACTGATTTTGCAATGCTTTGTCAAGAAACTTTCTTTGGAGCTTGAGGGTGAAGTGGGATAGTCAGTCTTTATGGCCAAGTGTAACCCTTGGGACACTTTGGTGTTTTAAATCCTTGCTATGTTGTGCTACATTGGGTAGCATAGCATAGTATAGTAGCCAATACAACATGCATCCTCAACTGATTTTGCAATGCTTTGTCAAGAAACTTTCTTTGGAGCTTGAGGGTGAAGTGGGATAGTCAGTCTTTATGGCCAAGTGTAACCCTTGGGACACTTTGGTGTTTTAAATCCTTGCTATGTTGTGCTACATTGGGTAGCATAGCATAGTATAGTAGCCAATACAACATGCATCCTCAACTGATTTTGCAATGCTTTGTCAAGAAACTTTCTTTGGAGCTTGAGGGTGAAGTGGGATAGTCAGTCTTTATGGCCAAGTGTAACCCTTGGGACACTTTGGTGTTTTAAATCCTTGCTATGTTGTGCTACATTGGGTAGCATAGCATAGTATAGTAGCCAATACAACATGCATCCTCAACTGATTTTGCAATGCTTTGTCAAGAAACTTTCTTTGGAGCTTGAGGGTGAAGTGGGATAGTCAGTCTTTATGGCCAAGTTTAACCCTCTTGCTAAAACAACTTAGCATAGAGCCTTCATGTGTTCTATCCTTGCTATGCTATGCTACACTACATAGTGTAGCACAACATAGCACCGAGCTCAACTTGGATTTTGACTTAATCTTGGAAACATTTTATCATAGGATGTTAATCATGTCCTAGTGTGTTAGTAGAGCAAACCTATTTGTTGGTTGAAACATGCGCAAATGTGCCTACTCCATCATAGCCATCTAAGTGGAAGTGTTTCTAGAGTCTATCCCTGCTACGCTATGCTATGCTATGTAGAATAGCACAATGTAGCACTTAAGTGAAGAGGACCTGTGACAAAATTTACTACATTTTTGCTATGTCATGTTGCTCATGCATCAAGGATGAAGTGGGGTAGATATCTTGAAGGACTAAATTGTGGTCAACCTGCAACTTTTGGTTGAAATCAGTCTTCCCAAGGCCTACTACGCTATGCAGCATAGCATAGCATAGTAGGATCTCGTAGTTAGAAAACTTGCTAAACTATTTTTTTCATCTTGAGTAGTTTTGTAGCTCCTTGCCTAGTCCCTAGGTAAATCATCAGCTGGGCCAAGTTTCAAGCTGGGCAAGCTAGAGGGTGTATGAAGGCTATCAACCTGGAAGATAGAAATTTTTTTGAACTGTACAGTCTACCCCCAGTGCCTCTTTCATGCAAACTAGCCTTGTGACTAGATGCCATGTCGACTATGCCATAGACGACATTATCTACATGGTCCAACATGACACCATGCTTGTGGGGATGCTTGTTCAAATTCTAGGATTACTGAATCATGAGAATCCTAAAATCTATGGTGTTTCACCAATCTTGTTTTCTAATGATGTTAAAGGGGAGCTCTCTACAAAGTGTATTCCTAAGTCCATCATCATTGGTTTTGACCTCTTCTTCTTTGTCAAGTTGCTTGAATTTGTATCTAAGTGTTTCTTTCTGAAGCTCCACTTCTGATCCCTATTCCTGGTTTATGTTGTTGACTAGTAATGGAACCACATTGTCACCATGAATAATTATTTTACCTCCCTCATAAGGTAGATGAACTCCTAGATGGATAGGTAAGGAAACAACTTGTAATTAAGATAGCCAAGAGCATTCTTGGATAAGGTTGAATCTTGGTGTTTCCTCTACCACTGAGAAGTCGGACATTATGGGGAATTATTCCCTTATTACAAAGCCTAAATAAATAGATCCCTTGATAGCAACTCATAATCCATTGAAGGATTTAAGAGCTGATGTTTGTAGTTAGACCTAAATACTTAAAAATGATCTAGGGTGTCATGTTCATTGTTACTCCATCACCTACATGTACTCTATGCATTTTATATTGTCATACTATTATTATTATAATGAAGGAAGCCTAAGTTACCTTATTATTTTGGGAACTGATTTTGATTTTATTGCTGAGAAATACTAGTGATGTTGACTTCACTTATTTCCTTGGTAAACATGATACCATCATTGCATGGGTGGATTATTCACTAGCAAATATGTTTTGGCTACTATGAATGAAGGTCAACATCTTTACTAATGCTTCAAAATTTGTAGTAGAGGTCATGACAGGGTCATATAGGCTAAGGATTATATTATTTTTCTTTAGTGACTATTTAACCTATCGCATTACATTAAGGAAGTATTTTTTGTTGGCTATAGACATTGTATTCCTATTTTTTCTATCTTCCATCTGCCCAAAAGTGTTTCTTTCATGTTTTAGTTTTTGTGGCTCTAACACATTCCCCTTTCTTTGGGGCTTTGAGTCCTTCTTGTAGCAACCAAAAATGTTGGTGGCTGGAAAAAATGAGAGGTTGTTTATTGGATATTCCTAACCTTGGATCTGTGTGAGGGCTATGCTAGATTAAAAATGGAAATGGGATGCCTTGAATAGTCTGGTCAATCAAACAGGGACTTAGTGAGTGTCACTAAACCTTGTGCAAATGTTTAATATGGAAACAATGTTTATAGCATTGAATAATAATTTTTAAATTTGAGGAAGTGAAAATAATGTAAAATGCAATGATAAGTAGGAAAATAAAGCAAACTAGAGTTAAGAAATGCACTGCTTCAAGATTATGGCTTTACATTGTCTTGGTGGATACAATCAGTTACACCACACTCAGAAGTACATAGATTCCAAAAGTAACCAAGATGTTCAATGCAAGCCAACTATGCTCTTGAAGATAGAGTTAAGAGCAAATAATGCAAAATTCTACAAAGCCAACTTGTTAATTTTTTTCACAAATTGATAAATTTTTCCAAACAAATTTTGCCAACGTTTTCCAACCAAATTGCGAAAAGCTAAAATTTTTGTCAAACACTAGGATTCCTAATTTGGAAAAGTTGTCAAGCCTTCAAGCATTTCTCATCAGGTAATTTATAGGGCTAGGACGATGTAAGAAATGAGGCTTGGATGACACATGTCCTGGACCCACAAGATGTTGACGTGTCCATGCTACATGGACATGAAAACCTAATTTGATGAGCCTACCATGCTACAATTATGCTATTAGAACTAGAGATGCTAGGATCAGGGGTGCTAATGATGTAGAAAATGAGTTAGGCATGCTGATGTAGCGTAGCTACCTACTATGCTCTACTATGTTGTAGAGCATTGCATGTTAGTGTGACGTAGCTACTTGCTATGCTATGCTACTCTATGTAGCATAGCATAGCGTAGCCACCAATTCAATGAAGAAATTTGTGTTGGAGATAATTGCATGTGCTAGAAGCCTTTGAAGTATATTGGTTGATTTTGCATATTTGCTACACTATGCTATGCTACGTAGTGTAGCATAGCGTAACAGCTGGCCTTAGTTGGGATTTGCATTTGAGTTGTAAACGTTTGTCTGAATATCATGCTATCAATCTACAACCTTTGCTATTTGCAATGTGAAGCTTTTGAACTTGCTAATCTTGCATTTTGAGATTCCTTTTTTCATTCTTGCATTGTCACTAGGCTGTGCTATGCTACGTAGCGTAGCAACCACCATAACATGTTTTTTTCTTAATTTGCTATTTTTCTAGTAAGAGGAGCTTTGCTCAATGAATTGAAGTCAAGAAAGGCAACTGGTTTTGAAGGCTAGAGGTGCTTACCAAGTGCAATTGGAATCACTAGAAAAGCTAGGACTTTCTTTCATACCTTTACTATGATGTGCTATACTGCACAGCGTAGCATAGTGTAGCACTTTATCTTGCAATAGTTCACAGTTGATTACTTGAACAAGTATCTTTTGAGGCTTACTATGCTACATAATGTAGCGTCGTGTAGCAAACATTTTAACTAGAAAACTTGCCAACCTATTTTACGCATCCTAAGGACTTCCAAAAACTCCATATGTGATTTTTTAGTAAACTATTAGCCAGATGAATTGTCCATAAGGGTAGGCTGAAGAGTCCATTGGGCATGTCAACATTGGATGTAGAAAAATTTCCAAACTAGATAATCTAAACTCAGAGCATCCATTTCCTGCCAAACTACCATGACACTGCCTAAATTCCAAGAACCTGGTAAAGCAAGAATGCCTTGAAAATTTTAGGGTGCTTCATTGGCCCCTCTTTGTCGACGTCTTCAGGATGGACCCGAGAGACACCAACAAAGAATATGAAACACCATAGAAGAAAAGATGCTAACATTGCTCTTCGATGACCACCGAGATGTCACTTAGCTATGCTTGAGAGTGTTGCATTGGTTACATGAGGAAAAGGGAAGGGTTAAGCAGGGAGGGAGGAGGTTCAAGAGAATGGTAAAGATGAAACTTAGTATAATCCCTCATCAAAGTGCTTGTGAGCGAGTTGTTTGCATGGTCATCTTTGCTTTTGCTAGCCTTCAACCTATCATTCAAATTCTTAGAGAGGATGAATGCAAAATAGTTGATGTGCCATTTGTTTTAGGAACGCTTTTTTTTTGCGTGAGCTTTTCTCTTTTACACTCTTTCTTTTGCTATTTTTGCTTTTACATTTGCAAACAACCTAGTTGTTTCAAGACAAGTGTTTCTTTCTCAGGATAAGTTGTGTTACATTAACATGGGGATTTAACCCACCTACAGATGCTTCCCATGCAGCAATTTTTGTTACATGTATCATGGACTTTGTGGTTGAGCATATGGAATGGTCTTAATAGGCGTTAAAAAATTCGTAAAAGAGATGAGTAGAAGTTGTGGTTGTAAGGAATGAAGTAAAAGAGGTTAAGGGGGAGGATAGGGTGTGCACTCTACAATAGCTAAGCTAGTTAGGATGACCACCTTTGAATGATGTAGTGTCCTACCTCTATGATGAAATGCACCTCTGACTGACACCCCTCTAGTATGCATCCTACCAACACAATAGAAAGAAAACTAGGAGAAGAAACCATAATGAAAAATGAAGGCAAAGGTCTTACTTGCTATGGAAGTTGTTGGAGCTTTGGGCATTGTTGTCGAGGCATGTGACATCCAAACTAGGAAGGCCAATAGTGGCCTTGGTAGCATCAGTGTGGAGGAGCTACCATCGAGGAGGCTAGGAATTGCTATGAATGCAGATGCTTAGGAATCCCTGCCCAAGGTAAACATTATGTAATTCAGCAATAAGATGGGCTACCCAATAGCTAATCATCTCTTGAGCTTGAAAGCTAGTGGGGGTTGGAGGATAACAATATTGTGGCTGGGCCACAATACTGCTGGAACTCGAACAATAGGCGCTAACTGGGGAAGCTACTGCTTGGGTGATGAGCCATGGTAGTAGTAGCTTCGAAGGGTCAGCAAGATGTCATATGACATATCTAGAGGATCAACAAGATTCCAAGGGTAGTGACATTGCACATATTCCTGAGGGTGTTTTCTTCACATTATGAACTACATTTAGGAAGTGCAACATCCCACCCTGTGTTGGCACGATACACGCTCGCTTGTTCATATGGTCGTAGATGCATGTTGGGTATGTGTCGCAAAGCTACATTAATGTCTTGGTAGACAATGATGTGTTGGTTTAAGGTCTCTGCAGACCATGGTGTGCTAGTTTAAGGTCCTAGTAGACCGCTCTACTAGTTTAATGTCCTAGCAAACCACTGTGCTAGTTTATTATCGTAGCAGATGGTGGCTATGCTTGTTTAAGATCCTAGTAGACCATTATGCTAGTTTAGGGTCCTAGTAGACTAATATGCTAGTTTATCATCATAGCAGACTATCACTGTACTAGTTTAAGATCCCAGCAGATCATGCTTCACTAGTTGTATGTCATGATGGATGATCTGTGCTAGTTTATAGTCATAGAAGATTGTTTGTGTGCTAGTTTAAGGTCCTAGTAGACCATTTGTGCCAGTTTAATGTCATGGTAAACTATCTGTGATAGTTTATAATCATGTCAGACTACTTTTCCAATTTTACATTGTAGTAGATGAGCTTTGTGAGTTTTATGTCATAGTAGACGTTCTTTGCCAATTTTACATCGTACTGGATGTTTTCTTGCCTTTGCAAGTTTTACGTCATAGTGGATGTTTGCTTATCTACTTCATGAATTAGATGTAGTAAAATTTGAGATATGAGTGGTTCATTAAACCCATTTCTATCCATGTTTGCTAGCTTCAAGGCCCCATTCCCATAGGCTTTTGTGACTGTGTATGGACCTTCCCAATTTGCTAAGAATTTGTTCATATGCTGATGGATAGCCTTGAGGACAAGGTATCCCTTTTGTATTGGCCATTGATGTAGATTTTCATGATATTTTTTCCATTTCTTGTTTTGATAATGCTCTATGCAAGTTGGTGTTTGTGCACACTCCTCCTCTATTGAGTCACAGTTGATGATCCTCAACTCGTTATTCTAGGCTTTGCTCATGACATTCAATAGGATCATATGGAGTGATGGTACCAACAACTCAAGAGGTAATACTGCTTTAGATCCATAAATAAGACTATAAGGTTTCTTGCCTATCATAATCCTACATGTCATCTTGTATGCCCACAACACAGAGGATTTGCTCATGCCATTGCCTCTTGCTATTTTTAAGCATTTTCTTCAACAAGTTGATGATGGGCTTGTTTGTAGCCTCTACCTCTCCATTCATCTGTGGGTAGTATGGTGAGGAGAATGATTGCCTGATGCCAAGATTTCTATAAAACTTTTGGGTCTATGCACTACTGAACCGTGGTCCATTATTAGTCAGAATAGTCATTAGAAGCTCAAACCTTATCATGATGTTGTCCAAGATGAAGTGGAAAATCTCCTGAGATGTAGTCTTCCTCAAGGGAATAGCCTCAAAAAACTTGGTAAAATACTCAGTGGTGGTGATGATGAAGCTATGCGCTATGGAAGACTTAGGCATGATAGGTCTAATGATGACTAGTCCCCATCGCTAGAAAGTCCATGTTATCTATGTCGGATGCAACTCTATAGGTGAAATGTGTAGAAGATTTGCGTATCGTTGGCATGTATCACTTGTCTTAACTTTGGCCAGGCAATCACACTCCATGTGAGGCCAATAGTACCCTAAACATATAATTTTTGTAGCCATGGCCCTAGGTGTAGTGACTGAAAATGTTGGTGGCTTGAAAACACCGACAAGTCATTGGTTGGTGATAGTCTCAACCCTAAATCCATGGGAGGGTCGTGGTAGATGGAATGGATACGGGGCACCCTAAACGGTCTGGTTGATCAAATGGGAACTTAGTCAATGTCTATATAAACTTTTGCAACATGTGATTTGAAAACAAGGCTGATAGCGTAGAGTAATGCTTAAATGTAAAATAAATAGAAAACAATGTAAAATGCAATAGTAAATAAGAGATAAAATGAAATAAAGTTAGAAAAGTGCACTGCTTCAAAGCCACAACTTTGCTTTGTCAATATAGATATAGTCAGTTGCATAGCACTGGGAAATGCAGAGATATCAAGAGTAACCGAGACATGCAGAGCAAGATGGCTATGTGCTTCAACGTAGGCTCAGGTGTTATCAATGTAAATTGCTACCAAGGTGGTAGAAAAGGGCAAAAAAAATGCCAATAGAGAGTGCTAACTATTTATAGTATCAAATAGAAAGCTCATAATGCTCAAGGTTACAGTGCTAGCCTTTTTGCTTGTCAGCCAACAAAATTGTTAAGAAACTAGAATGCCAAAGAAAACTCCTTTGGAAAAAGCCCAAAAGCCAAAAAAAATCCTTTGAATGTTGCTCGTTGGGGTATTTATAGGACCAAGGGCATGAAAAAGGGAAAGTTTAGATATCATATGCCTTAGGCCCATGTTAACTTTTCTATGCTACACATGCCTACATGATCATTATACATGCTTGACCATTATAATTATGAGCCTACCATGCCGTAATTTTGAGCTTCCTGAATCATAATTGCATCATCAGCATCTGGAGACATTTGCCAACAGTGCAATTAGGTGAAGTGCATTGATGTCACATAACCACCCATCATGCTTTGTTGTGCTTTCTACCATAGCATGTTCAGTGTAGCACAACATCTTGTCACATATTTCCATACATGTGTGTTCCACATTTGTTGTGCTATGCTATGCTATGTAGTGTAGCGGCTAGCCTTAGTAACAAAAGCTTTTCCAATCTGCAAACTTTTCCTTTTGCACTACGAAACCTATGAAGTTGCTAATCCTACCCTTTGAGTTGCCTTTTGTCACTTCCGCAGAATTGCTACACCTCGTTGTACCATGTAGCTCAGCATAGCGTAGTAGTAGACCTAGCCCATTTTTTGCCAACTTTGCCGCTTTCTGACAGAAGGAAACATTGCCAAAGGACTTGAAGTCATGCGAAGGGACCAACCATCTAGCTTTTGCTATGCTATGTTATGCTACGTAGTGTAGCATAGCACTTCACTTTTGCAAATGTATTCTAAAGCCTACTATGCTACTTAGTTTTAACTCCATATCCTTTGGAGGGCTATGCTAGATGGAATGGATATGAGGCACCCTAAACAATTTGGTCAATCAGATAGGGACTTAGTCAGCATCTATATAGCCTTTTGCAATGTGTTGTTTGAAAATGGAAATAGGAAATAGAGAATATTGTAAAACGTAGTAATAAGAATGACACAAAGTAAAATGTAGTTAAGAAAAATGCACCACTCTGAAGCTATAAGTTTGCTTTATCAAGATGGATACATTTGGTCGCACAGTGTTGAGGAGTGCAAAGATCCCGAGAGTAACCAAGATGTGTAGAGAAAAGATAGCTATGCACTTGGGCATGAACTCAGGAGTAGATGATGTGGAAATTCTACCAAGGTGGTAGAAATGGGGAAGAACAAAATGCCAGCTGAGAATGCTAACTATTTGTAGTTTCAAATAGAAAGCTAACAATGCTCAAGGTTACAATGCTAACTTGTTTTTCTTTTGCCAAAGAACATGAGGGACAAACCTTTTGAGCATTGCTCATCATTGTATTGATAGGGATAAGGGCATGCAAAAGGGGTAGTTTGGATGCCACGTGGCTTGGGCCCACATTGACTTGCCTATAATTCATGTGCCAGCATGACTACTAGACATGCATGACCATTCTAATGCGAGTTTTCCATGCCATAAATGTGAGACTACGACACTATAATTGTGTTGTCAGCGTTTGGAGACCTATGGAAATGGTTCAATTAGGTGAAGTGCATTGATGTTGCACAACCACCTATCATGCTTTACTGTGCTTCATAGCATAGCACGTTCGGCATAGCGTAGCATCTTGTCATGTGTGAAACATCCCAAAAAATGTGAGGTCATTCTTGCATCACTAGGAATTGCAATTAGCACAACGCTAAGATAGTTCTTTGGGAGGAGAACACTTTGAATTCAGGATGGCTAGTTCGAAAAATTTTCTACTTTGGGTATGAATAGGCTCTAGGAATCATCCTCCCTATCTACCTAAGTATTCTTCCTAGTCGATAGCCTACTTAGAAGTGATGCACAGAGTTGGCAATAACATTCTGGATCCATGAAACAATTTGGCAGGTTTTCTTAGTAACGAAGTCTACTAAGCTACACTATGCCTCGTTATGTAGCATAGCAAGCTTCAGAAAAAATTTGCAGAACGAAGTGCCACGCTACGCTATGCTACGTAGCATAGCATACCATGGCAACAACGATACACCCAGCTTCATTGCCCAACTTCAAGTCCTTCAATAATGTCCCTTTCCATCATGAAGCAACAGACCATGTCCTCTACTACACTATGATGAGCTATATGGCACAGGGAGGTGTAGAAATCCTGCGAAAGAGACAAGAGGCAACTCAAAGAGTAAGATCAGCAAGTTTGCAAGTTCCACAATGTAGAAAGCAAAGTTTGTAGATTGGAAAAGTTTTCACAACTAAGGCCAGTCGCTACACTACATAGCATAACATAGCATAGAAATTATGTAGCATACATGTGAAGAAATGTGGGACAACATGCTACGCTATGCTGAGCATGCTATGCTACAAAGCACAGTAAAGCATGCATGTGGTTGTGCGGCCTCAATGCACTTCACCTAATTGAACCATTGGCACACATCTCCAAATGTTGATGACACAATTATGGCATGGTAGGCTCACAGTTGTGGCATGGCAGATTCACAGTCACAACAGTTATGCACGTCTAATAGTCATGCTGGCACATGCAGCACAAGTAAGTTAATGAAGGCCCAAGGAACGTGGCATCCAAACTGCCCCTTTCGTGCACCATTGGTCCTATAAATACCCCAATGAGCAGCATTCAAAGGGTTGAAATTTTTTTTTGATTTTTCAACTTTCCCTCTCTCTCTGGCACTTAAGCTCTCTTCCTGGCACTTTGTAACATCGAGGATTGCATAATATTTCTGTTTGACACTACAAATAGTTAGCATTCTCGGCTGGCATTTTTTTCTATTTCCCTTCTACCACCTTGGTAGAACCCCAGTGTGATCAGCACCTAAGTCCATGCCCAAGCACATAGTCATCCTTGCCCTACACGTCTTAGTTACTCTCAGGATCTCTGCACTCCATAACATTCTGCAACCAACCATATTCATCTTAATAGGGTAGACTTGTAAATTTAGAGTGGTGCATTTTTATAAATGAATTTTACTTTTTTTGCTACTTGATACTATCTTTTACATTATTTTCTACCTTATTTACAATTGAGCATTACTTAGCGCTTTGGCCCCCCCATCGTTTTCAAATTATATATTGCAAAAGGCTATATAGATGTCGATTAATTCCCTATCTGATCGAATAGACCATTCAAGGTGCCTCATATTTGCACATACCTAGCACAACCCTCCCATGGATACGGGGTCAAAATTGTCACACCTACCGACCCCTCGATGTTTTTCAGCCATTGACGTTTTCAGTTGCTATAGTTTTCTAGTGCTAGAAGGAGCATCTTTTGGTGCCTTTTCCACATGTCATGGTAGTTCTATAAGCCTTCTACACCCGAATACACATAAGTGTAAATGTGATACCCTCTTGTAGTTGTTTACGCTTTGTGTGGTGTAGATTGGTCACCTTGATGGTTCCTCGGGATCCCTATAGAACACAAGGCCTCTGATTGCTAGTTAACTAGCTTGTCTAATGATATTCTTGCATGTGCTCTTGTGTGTGGTACAATTTGGTTGCTTTGATGGTTCCTCTAGAGCCTTGTGAGACATAAATCCTTTTTCTTCACTAGTTAACTTGCCCATCCTACGGTAGTCTTGTATGCACTCTGTACCTCATTGTGCATTAGCATATCGTGTGGTATAGATCGATTGCTTCGATGGTTCCTCCAAACCCCTGCGAAACATAAAGCCTTTTGATCGCCAGTTGATTTATCTACCTTACAGTGGTCTTGCACGTGCTTTGTACCCTATCATGTACTAGCATAAACATGATACCATTTTACGGTTTTTTATGCTTTGTGAAGTAAAGATCGCTCACCTCGATGGTTCCTCGGCAATCTATCAAGATGTAAAGCCTTCTTTTTTGTTGCTTTTTCAGTCTCTTTTTTATTTTTGCACTTTTTGCACTCTTTTTCAAAACTACTCAACTTACAATGGCTTTTTCAACTACCACAACTAATGCCTTCAACATGGAAGTTCCCTTCAATGTTGAAGTTTCCATCATGGTTCAAGGCACTAGTAGTGCTGAACAACTGCTAAACCTGATGTTGGAAACATGATGATTCCTCAAAATCCAAAATTGGGGACTTGAGGGATTAGCCTAGCAACATGAGCATTATAGTTTCCTCTATGAAAAGCTGCAAGCTAATCTGGCCTTGGAAGTACATGAACGCGAGGACAAACATAGCTTCGAGTTCACTTACTGCAATGGAAAGGAATTCATTTCTACTACAGGTGTTTCTTTACCTTTAACAGAAGCATATCAATGGCCGCTAGACTGGCTAATCCAAATGGTTAGGATTAGGGAGAAACAAGACATAACATCCAACCAAGATGATTCTTTCCAAGATGGACAAGAGGAACTTGATTCCCAATCAAATGAGGGAGGTCCAATCGACTCTGCTCCTGTCCCTTCTAGCTAGTCCTTCTGGACCAAGCTATCATCTATTACTACTCCCTTTGTAATCACACCTACACTTCTACAACTCATGATTACAACTGCTATGGGTAGCCATGACAATTCTATGGTGTTTTAATTCCCACTCTTACCTATTTTGCCTATTTTATTTGCATCTACTGTTCCTTTGCAAGTTTTTTAGTAGTCTATTCCTATGGCACATAATATGCCAATCATAGCTACCCTACCAAATTTTCATACTATACCTACTTTACAATCGTACGTGACTTTTGTTCCTATTTCTACATTTACATCTGTTCCATCCACTATGGTGGGCCTTGGCCCATCCACATGGTGGACCACATTTGCTTCTTTGCCTACCCCACAACCATCGTAGATGTCTCACTATGTGTGCTCTCAAATACACCAAGCATCGTAGTTAGTACAACCTAAGATGGGCCTATGGTCTATGCTGTGGATGACACAAGCGGTCTATCTAACAGCCCAACCCATGGTCACTACCTTAACAACACCACAATCTAGGTGGTGGACAACATAGGAAGCACCACTGGTGGTGGTGTTCCAATAGTACCGTTGATGGATCACATCGCCACTGCCACCATACCATAGACGGGGGCTACCTCTACAACTCCCCAATGACCTACAACATCACCAAGTCTGGACTAACCACTCTAGCTTATCCAAACCCTCACTAAGGAAATAAAATGCCTCAAAGCTACCAGGTTTGACCTGATACAAGTCATGAACTTTTACTAGGATGATCCTATCAACCCTGTAATTCCCACGTTGACACTACCTCTAGGGATGTCACTCCCACACTTCATGAAGTATGATGGGGAGGGAGATCCTAACGCATATCATTTTAGCTTTAGGTTCAATTCTTTGCTACTGAAGTAATGGCCACACATGATTATTCATGTCTTTTCCATGTCCTTAGTTGGAAAATCCTTGGATTGGTACCATGCGCTACCACACTCATCCATTTCAACTCTAGAAGAGAAACTGATCTAATTCATGGCACGCTTCAAGTACAACTTGAAGCCAAAATCCACATTGGATTAGTTGATGAGTGTGAAACAAGACCCCCTAGAACTAGTCCAAAATTTCATCCAGTGTTGGAGTGCAACCCTTAACGAGATTCGCAAGCCTATCATGGAGGCACACTTGCTAGCCATCTTTAAGGGTGCAGTGAATGACTTCATCAAGTTCAAACTATACTACCTTACTCCTCTCTCTCTTAGTCAGTCCTTCGCTCAGACTAAGAGCATACAAGATGCAGTTGATGAAAGCAAAGAGCTAGCTTACATCACTTACAAAAGCACCTTCGAAAAAAAGGAAAAGGGCAAGGCCTCAACAACCATAGCGGCCATTGTGGCAACCGAGGCCAAGCCTAAACCTAGCAACAATAATAGAAAGAACAATAAGAAAAAATCCATACCCACACCTAACCTTATGCCCAAATAGGACAACTTGCTATACCTATATCTAAGACATCTGCACAACCCAAACCTAGCTTTGTGTGCAAAGACCACTCAAAGTACACCCCACTACCTCTCAAGACTTCAATGTTTTTGAAGCAATTGTTGGCAGTGAGATACATCCAACACAAAAATATTTTGGAAGAAGCAAACACAAGATATCAACACTATTCCAAGCTCCTTAGAAACCCCTCTTTGGCCCTACCCAATGAGCCTCCAGTTCCTAGGGGTTTCATGTTCGATAGTTTTTCTGACTACCAGCAATAGTGTGGTCACAACATGGATTACGTTCTAGCATTACAAGATGACATACAGAGGTTAATCGACTAGGGGAAGCTGGGGCTAGATGAGAGAAAACTAGTGCACCTTGAAAACCAATTTATGTATGTCTATATAGATCACCTTAAGGCCAACAATGCTAGTTACATAATCAACACCATTGGCATTGAGAGTGATCCTAGGCCACCCTAGTAGGCATTTGTGGTCTGTGTGCCTTAGTGTAGTGCACTAGCACCACTAGTGGCTACTTGAAGCTCACAGCAACCATTTGTTCTGAAAGTCCCTCCATGGGCATGCACCTTTGCATCACCTATTGCGGGAGCCACATGGTAGTTCCTGTTAACACCACTAGCTTCATTCTTCATTAGGGGTCTGGTGCCCTTGATGGTCCCTATCTTCCACAAAATAGTTGAATAGCCTTCTTGGCTAGCAAGGCAAGAAGTCCACTTCTTGGATGAAATGTCAAAAGGGAGTACTATCCAAGGTACTCGTAGGCCTATGTATTCACTCCCTACATTTGTGCCTTCACCACCAAAGATGAAGGTCAACATGACCATGTAGCCTGCATCACTCTACCAAAAAGGGTCTAAACCCAAATCCAAAGTTTCCCCTCCTCAGGAAATTTGTCTCCTAGGACGAATAGAAGAGGAGGAAAGCATCAAACAAGGGGGTGGGCAAGACCTTTTAGATGTTCTCACATAGGTCAAAAAAGCTCCAAAAAAAAATGCTACCCTGAGCTTGTATGACCTGATCATGACATCTACCCCACACTGCAAGGCTCTAACTTGCATGTGGATAGCAACTCTAGTCAACGAAGACATGCTAGCAAAGGAGAAAGCAATCTACTCGGTCATGCTTCCCTCTATGCCTACAGGGTCAGAACATCCTCAACTAACCTTTCATGATGACATCATTAGGGAAGATCCTGAAAAGGGTCAAGTGACTATAGCACCCCTTTTCATCACAATTTAGGTTAACTAACACTAGATCCAAAGGGTACACATTGATAATGGGGCCACCATGAATGTCATCCCTTTCCCCATCGTAGAAAAGATGGTATTGGTCGACCAAATTAAGCCCACAATAACGTCATGCCTAAGGTCATTCAATGGGATGTGAGTCATGATGAAGGGCATAGTTCACATAAGCTTCATAGCAGGGGATTAGCTCCCCACAAATGCAACATTTATCATGGTCAAGGAAATGCCCAGGATGAACTTGATCTTGGAGACATCATGGTTAGCACAACTTAGGGTTGTCTCCTCACCCATGCACCATGAGATCCACCTACCTTACACAGGCACAGAAGTGGTGATCCATGGTGATGAAGTAGCAATGCAAGCGATTCAGAACATAGACGTGGAAAAAGGCTCAGAGGTCATAACTTCTGAGAATGAAGTGCCTATTGCAACTTACACTAATTACTCGGTAGAGGCGTCAGCTCAGCAAGTTGACCTCATAAATGAAAATGCATGGATAGAGTTTCCCTTCCAAGCAGTAGGTGATGATGCAGATGAAGGCCTTGGCGGAGTGCCTCAGCCTTACATCTCACTCAACCCGCGATAGGTCAGGAAGCACCTTTACCTAGCATAGCAACCTCACTACCTCCTACATACACATTGCTCATATGTTTCTATGCCACAACCCAAAATGGCCTAAAACTAACGATGCGTAACTACTCGAAATGGCCTAAAACTAGCAATATGCATCTATGCAATGGCCTGAAATGGCCTAAAACTAGCATAAGCTACTAGTTAGCCGTTGTGCAATTTTTTGATGCATCATCCCTTTGGCATATTACGAAATGGCCCAAAATGGCCTAAAACTAGCACATGGAAGCATGATCATTCTACACAAAATGCACGTATGCGATATACAAGTTAGCAAACAATCGTCTTTCTTTATTCAAAAATATTATCTTTCATACAATGTTTGCAAAATTGATTACATAAAAATTTCAAAAAAAATCCAAAGTTTCAAATCTTTGAAAAAAAAATCCCATGCTATCATGGATCATTTCTGTTTGCATCATCTCCACCATTCGTTCCTACATCATCTCCCTTCACACTACCTTCCTCTACTTGGTCCCTCGTCAGCTCTTCATTTCCTCCCTCTACAGGTGCTACACCATCACCTAGGGTTTGCATCATAGGGGTAAAGTGGATAGTTAGGGTAACAAATGCAAACTACAATCAAGCGTAAACATTTACATGGTAGAACACAACTAACCAGAGAAGGGCCTGCATCTGTCTAGAAAGGTATCTAGTCTAGACCAAGCCCAAGGTGACGCCAGGCCTCCTCTACCATGATATCTACTAAAAATCTTCTATTTAGTACAGTATCTACTATAGTAGATCTCTTCCTCTTAACGTGTATCCACATGGATGGCCCCAGAGAAAAGGAGACGATCACGGTCTCTCCTATAGGAAGGGCCATCTTCTAGTCGGGAGATTTTGTGACCTTGACCTACTCTTTAAACTTGGCATAGGCCTCAAAAGCATCAATGGAATTTAAAAATTGTTCATACATAAATTCCTCCATAGTATCGCCTTCATATAACGTATGATGGTCGACATTTTCTAGTTTATATAGATGCTTATGGTTTCTTTGGGCCTTCCCCAATGCATAAACCTTGGTGCTAGATTCTTTTACGTCCTGAAACTTCTGATCTAGTAGGTCCATCTACATGGACTAATCTATCATTTCACAAGTATTCTTGACATTTTTGCATACAATTGTCCAAAACCTAGCATGTTCTACCACAACTATACACCAGTCCTCATTGTTAGTCACCCGAGCCATGAGGAACTCGTTCCTTGACTTGAGGTCCTCCACCTCGGTTCTCAGGTTAACTTCTTCTTCCTCAACCTTCTGGACCCATTTCCATAGGTTCTTGTTGGTACTCTTGTACTACCACAAGGAGCACACCAAGTGCAAAGTGCATTTGCAAAACTCGTTGTATGCACGACGAGACACCTTGGTCATTTTTTGTGGGAATGTGGACATGGTGCTAACTTTCAAAGGTCGTGTCAAGTCCCACTTAAGTTAAGAGGCTACCATGATACAAAGAATGTACCAATCACATTAGCGTAATACAAGTAGAAAACACAAGAAATTTTAGCATGAGAGTGTGAAAGCAAACAACACTACTACTTACCCACTTCTAGGTCCACCTACTGAAGGTGGTGAATCATGTCGTCAATAATCCCCTACATATATGCAAACTTGTCAGGGGTTTAGCCCCATGATTCTCTACAAATTAGAGAAGGTCCTATGGCATTAGTAGTAGTACTTGATGCCTAACCAAACACATTAGCAACAACCAAAGGAGACTACGATGAGGAAGACATATTGTCAAAACTCACCAACATCCAATGGTTGTCTCTCTTCTTGTGAATCCAAGACAATGGTAGTGGCCTGACCAAATGTTCCTACTAGGTCTGTACGAACCTCCTCTTCATGCACTGGTGCTTTTCCTTTGAGGAGACTAGCATCTTATTTATTTATGGGAGACTCCTCAGTAGGGGGATTCTCCCTAATGATGAGAGCTCCTTCCTTAGCTACAGGAGCTCTCTTCTTGTGGACTAGGGCCCTCGTCACCAGGGTTGGGGCCACCATGCCTTTATTCATCATCCCCATCCTAGGGGTTAACACCTCTTCATCATCTACTTCCTCTTCTTTTCTTTCTTCTTATAGTCACACACGTTTGCATTAGCTCAAAGCAAGTAGCCTAAGGTAGATGCTACACTATGCTATGCCATATAACATAGCATAGCATAGCAAACAACAACAAAGTAAGCACTAAATAAAACACTTACCAATAGGAGGCTATGTCCTCTATAGTTTAAGCCACATTCTTCATCCCTCCTCCTCCACACAAAGGACTTTCTTACCTGGGAGAGGTCTCTTTTGTTGCAATGTGCTAGCCACTGTTTTAGCTATGAAACGTTCACCCCATGATATGCTACCATCCATAGCAGGGGGCGTCTTTCCTACGCTATCCTAGCCATGAACGTTGTGGGCCACCCGATCCTTAGTCATTATAGAAAATGACTCCCCAACTATTTTTAGGGGATCTTGGGCTCAGATGGTCTAGAAGACTTGGTGAATCCATGGTTTGGAAATTAGGTCATTATTTTACATGATCCATTTTCCTTTCTCCTAAGCCACTAGGAACTCCGTGAAGAACTTAAGGAAGCCTATATAAAATGTGTAGTGGATGTTGGAATGGGAT
The DNA here is from genome assembly GCA_015680685.1 of Gnetum montanum. Lineage (NCBI taxonomy): Eukaryota > Viridiplantae > Streptophyta > Gnetopsida > Gnetales > Gnetaceae > Gnetum > Gnetum montanum. The sequence goes on from MNCI01006411.1 coordinate 605,234, forward strand.
TCCATTTTCACATAGTGCCCCAAGATCTTAGTTTGCAAGCCTTTACATAGAGACTTAGCCCAGTTGTAACAAGTCCCCTCTTCCATGACCTCACACATTACCCAAGCCTACTCAAGCCCCAGGACCTTCCCCTAGGTAAGTAGTTGGGGGAATGTGCAAGTACGAAAAAGAGCATAAAACTCCTTGGTGGGTCCCTCCTTGAGTTTATCCTTAGGGAGCCACTTGCGCTTCTTGGTAAGTCCTAGCCACTCCTGGAGGTCCTCCTTCTAAAGGGTCAACTTCGTCTTGGATTTTAACCCTATTAGAATGCCTTTAGCGGGGATGTCGAATGGATCCATGAATAGCTGGTCATTGATGTTAATGACCACTAGCACACCATGCACATGCAAGTGAAAGAGGCTCACTTTGTCAAAACAGGATTCGACCAGGGTGAGAATCTCGACCATAGGAATGTTCAGATTCAAGGTCAGGAATAGATTCATAATTCCATCATCTTTGATGTTCTTTCCCAGGGAGTCTGAGGCCCCACTATTCAGCAAGCATTGGCTCTTCTCTACCTCCTCATACTTGAAGTAGACATGCACCCCCTGTGTCTTGGAGGTCACCACTATCACCTCTTGAGGCTTTCTTGCCCCTACAACAGTTTCAAAAAACATTTAGCACAACAACCCAGGGATTTCACAAATCACAAAGACATTTAAACATGTGACACTTACCACTCAACCTACTAGGTCAGTATGGTAGTGTGAACTATGGGAGTTCAACTAGAACTTATTCAACCATGATCGGTTTAAAGTCCACTCCTCATCCAACCAGCCCTACCCCTTCCACTGATTGTAGATGGGCCAATACACATCTAGGTAGGTTTTGTATTCATGCTCACATTGACAGATCACACCTACCTATAGGTTCTCAGTAGAAGAGCCCTCCTATAGGGCTAGCTGTGTGGTGGCCAATAGATTCGGTAGGTCATGGACACCATCATCGTTGAGAAAGAACGTAGTAGCAAATGCATACTATTAAGATTAGGCCACTATGGTCAACGTTCCACAAACATAGCAAAACAAGGTTGTAAGGCTCACCCGTTGAAAAATTAGATAGTTCGTTGAGGGTTTTGGAAGAATGTCATCATTAAATGTGCAAGGAACAATGTGTTGAAATGGTGGTAGCAGTTATAATTGATCATCTCCCAGATCTAGGCCAAGCTCCTTAACCCTATTTGGAAATGACTGGATCCTTTCCCCTACCCACCTATGATTTCCCAATCAGTCAGAAACCTCAAAATGTCTCGACTTGCCAAGAGAAAAATGGCTTCTTTTATGGTGACCGCCTCCCCTTCCTCAAGGGAGGACCAAACTATCACACTGAAGTGGTCAAGGAGGAATCATAGGAAGTATTGTGTCCTTGGCCTAAACCAGGCCCCTCACTCTCCCATACATATATGGAGAGGAGAAGCATTAGCCATAGGTTTGCTCAGATGACACAGGACCCCTCTAAGTTCCAAAACAATTAGCCTGGTCCTTAACCTTGCCCTTCGCAACACAATTTGCAAGTGTTAGCATCATATCTAAGGGTAATACATGTGTAACGTAGCAACAACTAGTAGTCTAGGCATATAGTGTAGCATAACCATTGAAACACCACGAAATTTTGGCATAGCATTTTTAGATAAGAATCAAGCTAAATCATGCTGCTACCAAACATGAGTACAGCGTCACCAAACTTGGAGGCCTCCAAAACAACCCTTGATGGTTCACAATTCAATAGGAAAAGTTTCCTAAAGGTACAAAAGTGACTCCACCAAATTTTTTCATCTAGAATCAAATTTTCTGGGCTCAATATTCTTGGTTTTAGCTAAGTATACTTTGGCTACATTTTTAGATGTTGCACAACGTAAGGATCAACGTCACCAGCTTTTGTAGCCCCAAAATTGAGTAAAAAAAGGTCAAAATCAAGAAAAAAATCCACCATTACCTTCACCAAGGTCCCCAGTAGGTCCCAGCCTCTAGAAAACTAAGATTTGGGCCTCAAATATGCCACTTTAACTTGGTCACACTAGGGTTATTTTTCAGATGGTGCTCAACGTAAGGCTCAACATCACCAACATTTGGAGCCCCAAAAATGAGTCAACAGAGCACTAAATTGAGCACCAGGAGCCCCCATGACCTTCACCAAGGTCCCCAATAGGTCCTATCCTCTATAAAATCAAGATTTGGGCTTGAAATATGCCACTTTGACTTGATGACGGTGGGGTTATTTTTCAAATGTTGCTTAGCGTAAGGATCATTGTGACAAACTTTTGGAGCCCAAAAAATGAGTCAAAATAGGCTAAAATCAAGCATAAGGACCCCCCATGGCCTTCAAAAGGGTTACCAATAGGTTCTAGTCTCTAAAAAATCTAGATGTTGGCCTCAAATATGCCACTTTGACTTGGTAACACTCGGGTTATTTTTCAAATGTTTCTCAGCGTCACCAACTTTTGGAGCCCCAAAACCAAGTCAAAATAGGCCAAAATCAAGCACAGGGACCTTCCATGACCTTCACCAAGGACCCTAGAAGGTCCCAACCTCTAGAAAATCAAGATTTTACCTCAAATTTCCATTTTGACTTGGTGACGCTGGGGTTATTTTTGAGATGCTACTTAGCGTAAGGCTCAACATCATCAACCAAAACAAGGCTAGAATGATATCAAAATCAGCCCAAATTTGGCACATAGAACCATCATGACCCATGGCATGTGGATCCACTCTGAAAATGGATCTCACAAGTGAAAAATAGGTTCAAAATGCACTATTTTCAGGTCATACACTATTAGTCATGAAGTCGAGTGAGGGGACTGATTGTATAGCCTTTGCTATGTTACCCTATGTTGCATAGCATAGCATAGCACTTCACTTCTATAAATATCTTCTAAAGCTTGCTATACTACATAGCAAGGCATAGCATAGTGTAGCAAACTTCATGACTTAGAAAATTAGATCAACTGTTTTGCACATTTTGAGCATCGCCAACAGTTCCACATGTCACTTCTAAGTGTACAGTAGACTGGGTAAACTACTTAAGTGGGTATGTTGGGAAATACATTTAGTCTCTAGAAAACTAAGATTTGGGCCTCAAATATGCCACTTTAACTTGGTCACACCAGGGTTATTTTTCAGATGGTGCTCAACGTAAGGCTCAGCATCACCAACATTTGGAGCCCCAAAAATGAGTCAAAAGAGGCCTAAATTGAGCACCAGGAGCCCCCATGACCTTCACCAAGGTCCCCAATAAGTCCTATCCTCTATAAAATCAAGATTTGGGCTTGAAATATGCCACTTTGACTTGATGACGGTGGGGTTATTTTTCAAATGTTGCTTAGTGTAAGGATCATTGTGACAAACTTTTGGAGCCCAAAAAATGAGTCAAAATAGGCTAAAATCATGTAAAAGGACCCCCCATGACCTTCAAAAGGGTTACCAATAGGTTCTAGTCTCTAAAAAATCTAGATGTTGGCCTCAAATATGCCACTTTGACTTGGTAACACCTGGGTTATTTTTCAAATGTTGCTGAGCGTCACCAACTTTTGGAGCCCCAAAACCAAGTCAAAATAGGCAAAAATCAAGCACAGGGACCTTCCATGACCTTCACCAAGGTCCCTAGAAGGTCCCAATCTCTAGAAAATCAAGATTTTACCTTAAATTTTCAGTTTGACTTGGTGATGCTGGGGTTATTTTTGAGATGCTACTTAGCGTAAGGCTCAACATCACCAACCAAAACAAGGCTAGAATGATATCAAAATCAGCCCAAATTTGGCACATAGAACCATCATGACCCATGGCATGTGGATCCACTCTGAAAATGGATCTCACAAGTGAAAAATAGGTTCAAAATGCACTATTTTCAGGTCATACACTGTTAGTCATGAAGTTGAGTGAGGGGACTGATTGTATAGCCTTTGCTATGTTACACTATGTTGCATAGCATAGCATAGCACTTCACTTCTATAAATATCTTCTAAAGCTTGCTATACTACATAGCAATGCATAGCATAGTGTAGCAAACTTCATGACTTAGAAAATTAGATCAAGTGTTTTGCACATTTTGAGCATCGCCAACAGTTCCACATGTCACTTCTAAGTGTACAGTAGACTGGGTAAACTACTTAAGTGGGTATGTTGGGAAATACATTTAGTCTATTAACACCTAGGATAGAAGACTTGCTAAATCTGGATGGTCTAAAAATCAAAGCATCCATCTCGTGAAGAACTTCCATGATGTTGCACGAATTTCAAAGGCCTAGTAAATTAAGCATGCCTTCAAATTTTTTGGGGTGTTTCATTGGTCCCTCTTTGTTAACATCTAGAGAATGGGTTCAATAGATGTTGAAAAAGAATACAAAACACCATAGCAAAAAAAATGCTAACATTATTACTTGGTATGTGTCAAGATGTCACTTGGCTACACTTGAGACTATTGCATTGGAAGGAAAAGGAAAAGTAGGGAGGAAGGAAGCATAGGAGAAGGGCATAGATGAGGTTTAGCTAAATCCCTCATCAGAGTGCTCATGAGGGAGTCATCTACATTTTCATCTTTTCTTTCACTGACCTTTGACCTCCCATAGGATAGCTGTCTTTCCCAGGATGAGTTGTGTTACATCCGTGTAGGGTTTTGACCTGCCTATAGATGCTTTCCATGTAGTGAGCTATGTTACCCATGTCATGAAGTTTGCACTGATTTTTCCCATGTAGCGAGCTATGTTACATACATCATGGACATTGCACTCTGAAGTAGCTAGGCTAGTCGAGGCACTCACTTTGTGATGTCGTAGCATTTGCTACTATTGCAAGGCATGCCCTTGGCCGGTGAGGGCAAAGGTCTTGTTGGCTGCAGGCATTGTTGAAGCTCTTGGACATCATTATTGGTGTACGATGTCCAAAGTAGAAAGGTTAGTAGTGGCCTTAACAGCATTGGTGTGAAGGAACTATCCTCGAGGATGTTACTTTGACTACAAATGCTTTGGAATCCCTACCAAGGGCATGCATTCTTAGTTCAACTATGGGATCAGCTACCACATAGTCGAACACCATTGGTAGGGGGTTGGAGGATAACAATATCATGGCTAGGATACAATACTATGAAAATCCAACTACAAGCACTAGCCGAGGAACTACCATCAAGACAAGGGACTATGGCAATGGTAGGTCTCGAGGGCCAGTGCAATGTCATACAACATCTCTAGAGGGTCAGCACAATGCCAAGGGTGACAACATCGCATGCATTCAAAAACATGTCCCCATTGCATCGTGGACCATGTTCTAGAACTGCAACATCCCACCCGTGTGTTAGCACTGTGCACACTTGTTCAATGTGTACTTGGCACAAATGCATGCTAGGGAACTGACGTGAACCTAGTTTAAGGTCCTCATAGACCATGTGCTTGTTTAAGGTCCCAACTGACCACTGTGCTAGTTTAAGGTCCCAATAGATTGTACATGTTAGTTTAATGTGATAGCAGATGTGCCATACTAGTTTGTAGTCATAACGACCTAGTTGTACTAGTTTTACATCATAGTGGACAATGCTAGTTGTTGTTGCTAATTTATCGTCATAGCAGATGCTACTGTAGCCATGCTGGTTTAATGTCGTAGTGGATGCTCACTTGCCTATGCCATTTTTATGTCATACTAGACAGTTTCTTGTTCTTGCTAGTTTAACACTGTAGGGGACGATGCTCATTCCTGCCATAATTTAGATGTAGTACAGCTTGAGCTACAAGTTATTCACAAGGTTGGTGAACACATTGTCATCCATGCCTACTAGCTTGAATGCTCCATTCCTGAAGTCTTTATTGACCATGTAAGGCCCTTCCCAGTTGGTTGAGAATTTTCTCACATGCTCGCAGATGGCCTTGAGGACAAGGTCTCCCTTCTTCACTGGTTGCTGATGTGGGTCTACATGGTGCTTTTGCTACTACTTACTCTAGTAGTACTTGATGTGGCTCAACTTTTTCATGCGCTCCTTCTCTATTGAGTTGAGGTTGATGATCCATGACTCATTGGTCTAGGCTTCACTCACAATGTTAGATATGATCATTTGGAGTGATGGTACATACAACTCAAGAGGCAACAGAGTTTCAAATCCATAAACAAGGTTGTAGGGAGTCTTACTTTTTGTGGTTCTACAAGTCATTCTGTAGACCCATAGAACGTAAAGGATTTTCTCGTGCCACTACCTCTTGGTATTGCTAAGCATCCAGTTTAGCAAGTTGATGATGGACTTATTTGTAGCCTCCGCCTATCCATTTGCCTGCAGATAATATGGGGAGGAGAATGATTTCCTAATGCCTAGATTGTTTCAAAATCTTTAGGTTTCTGTACTACTAAACTATGGCCCATTATCAATCACAATAGTGATTGGAAGCGAAAATCTCGTTATGATGTTGTCCAAGATGAAGTGGAAGATTTGCTAAGACGTCCACTTCCTCAGGGGGATGGCTTTCATCAACTTAGTAAAATACTCAATCTTAGTGATAATGAAACTATGCCTTGCGGAGGACTTAGGCGTGATGGGTCATATGAGTTCTAGCCCCCATCATTGGAAAGGCCATGTTATCTATGTTGGATGTAGGTCCATGGGTGAGACATGTATGAGATTTTCGTATCTCTGGCATGTGTCACACATATTGAGTTTTGACTGCTATTCACACTTCATGTGGGGCCAATAGTACCCTAGGTGTCTAATTTTCATAGTCATAGCCCTAGGTGCTCTATGTCCACCACACAACCCCTCATGCACTTCATTAACTACCTTTTATGCCTGCCTCCCATCCACACATGCCAGCAATATCCCATTGTAGGAATGTCAGCATAGGACGTCATTTCCCATGAGTACGTATTGTCGGGCATGCTTACAGATTGCATCTCTATGGGTAGATGTCAATCCACCTAGGGGTTCTCCATGTTTTAGGTAAGATTTAATGTTTTCATACCACTCCTAGCTATCTGTAGTGCTGAAATAGGCCACATGTTCCAGTTGAATGATACGTTTAGCCCATTTGATAATCGAAGTTGGCAAGTTCATGAATGAGTGTGGTTGAATGTTTAGTGCTAGCATAGCTAAGGCATTTTCCATGGTGTTCTCGTTGCGTGGAACATGTTGTGCATATGTGGTTGCAAATTGCTAAAGCAAGATTTTTGCTAGGTTGCAGTAGGGTTGTAGATGTGTAGCCTTGTAGGCATAGGCCTCAATGGTTTGATTTACAACTAGTTCTGAATCTTCGCAGATCGCTAGGTGTTGTATGCACAGTGCTTGGGCAGTTAAGAGCCCTATGAGTAACCCCTCATACTCTACCACATGATTGGTGTAGGGGAACACAACATAATAAGTAGAAGGGTGCATTTACCCAGAGGGGAATGAGATGATGCTAGCTGCACTACCTCCTCATGCGGTTGAGACATCGTCAAAGTGTAAAGTGGCTTTGAGATGCAACGGGATGGTGTTGATAATGATAACATGTTTGTCTGGGAATTTAGGGTCTATGGTTGCTTGGTCATCGATTGGAAAGGCTGTGAGTTGGGTAACTATGGCTTGACCCTTTGTTGATGATTGACTTACATAGTATAAATTCAACTCCATAGTTATTTCTTTCCATCGGGCTATCCTGCTATTTTTGTATAGGTTGTTAGTGATATCCTGGAGTATGTTTCTCCTGGAAATGATGTTGGGTGTACTGTGAAATAGGTAATGCCTACACTTTTCTAGTGTCAACACTAAAGCAAGGCAATTCCTCTCCACTTCATTGTATTTATCTTCATGTGCTATTAGTGCATGAATTAGATAATACAATGGTATCTTAGACCCATCGTCTTGTTTCTAACATAGTAGTGTCGCAATAGATGTATTGGAGGTGGCAAGATAGATGAAGAAGGGTTTATCCCTTTGTGGAAGATGCATAGTTGGGAGGTGTAAAAGCTTCTTTTTCAGGTCACTGAAGGCCTCTTGACATTGGGTTGTCCACTTGAAGTTAATCCCTTTCTTTTGAAGATGTTGCATGAGGTGTAACTTATTAGTCAACCTTGCTATAAACCTTCAAATGAATTGCATCCTACCTTGCAAACCACATAACTCCTTAAGGTTTTTGGGAGGTTCTAGGTTGATGATAGCCTTAACTTTTTTAGGGTCCACCCGTATTTCAGCCTCTGACATGAAAAATGTTAACATATGCCTGGTTTTCATCTTGAAGGTGCACTTCTTAGGATTGATGCATAAATCATGCATTTGACAACACTTGAGGACTACCCCTAGATCGCATGGGTGATCAACTGCCTTCTTGGACTTTGTAGCTATATCATCCACATAGTAATTTAATGTTTCTATGATATAGTCACTGAAAATGTAGGTCATTGCTCATTGGTAGGTTTCTCCAACATTCTTAAGCCTAAAAGGCATCATGGTGTAGCAAAATTTACCCCATGGGATCATGAAGGTTATTGTTAGCTAATGCTATGGGTTAATGCAAATTTTGTTGTATCCAGAGAAACCATCCATGAAGGATAACAGGGCATGACTAGCCATGGTGTTAATGAGCTGATCAATTCTTGGAAGTGGAAAATTATCCTTGATCACTGCCTTCTTTAGATATTGGAAGTTTATACAGATTTGTATCCCTCCCATTTTCTTCAAAACCAAAATGATGTTGGACACCCATTCTGAGTAGTCAACCACGTGGATGAAACCAGCTTCCTAGAGCTTGGTGATTTCATCCCTCAGGGCTAGTGCGATCTCCAGCTTAACTTTGTGAGCCTTCTACTTAACTAGCTTCATTCGTGGGTCTACAATGATGTTGTGTTGTATCAGCTGCAAATCTAGACTTGGCATGTCACTATATGACCATGAAAAGACATTCATGTTATCTTGTAGAATCTTGGCTACATTTTCATGCATCTATGTATCTAGTAGCGAGCTAAGTTTTAACTTTTTTGCCTCCCCCTTAGACATGGTCATAGGTGTCTCAATGAGAGGATCCTTGGTTACATCCTTGGCTTCTAAGTCTAGGGCATGGACCAAATGCTCAGGCCAGTCTGGGGATGGTTCTAAGGCTACTATAGTGTTGGTTGTGGTTGATCCCTGGTCGATCAGGTTGGGGTTCAACTGCCTCACAAGTTTGCCATGTGGACCTACTAATGTTAAGGGTGTGGAGAGATTGCAATAGATTTCCATCTCTTGCTTGACCTACTAAAATGAGGTGAAAGCCTAGTTAAGAGGTACTTGTTTGTAGTGATTATGTATAATGAAAACTTGCAAAATAGTAATGAGATGCAACTTGTGAAGTATGATGACATAAAGATTAAAATCTTTCTAGTTTAAGGTTATTGTGGACTGCCAATGCATAAGAATGTGAAGCTTGTTAGAAATGCAAACTACTTACATGAAAATGTGAAACTGCTAAAAATTCCAAAACTACCAATGCGAAAGTGCGAAATTGCTAGTTTAACATCATTGCAGATTGCGAACATATAACAGGTTGAAACTACTATTTTAAGGTCTTTTGGACCATTAAAGGTGCGACTTCGCTAGGATTTCTAGTTTAACGTCTTTTCAGACCGGTAACGCTACAATTGCTGGATTTTCTAGTTTAAGGTCTTTTCAGACCCATAAAAAATATATATATTTTTCGTTTTTGGGAAAAGAAAAAGTTGGCTTGAAGCATGTCAAGGTTTTAATGTCAATAGTGCTATGATTTCATGGTAGTCATGCTATCCTATACGGCGCACTCTGCATTAAACGGAGAGAGAGAGCAACAAGCTTTTCTGTCTTACCATTATAGCCATAAATAGGGGTTAAACTCTAGTAATCTTTTCATTCTCACCATAAGAGCATAGAGCTGACATTCAAATCACAATGTGATTTCGATGCATGGAGCAGTTATGCTAACAATGAGCAAGGTATTTTTTGCATAGCAAATAGGGGAAGTCTGGAAGCAGGACGATGGCTCCTAAGAAGGAACGTACTTATTTGGCACTAGAAAAGGTTGAGGCGAAGAGAACCCTAGGACATGTGACATAAGTGAGTGTTGTAGCACAGGAGGACATGTTGTTCACCTGGCAGGTTACTAAGCTTCTTCTATTTTTTCGCAATTCTATTACCATTTTGTTTTCTATTTTTATTGTGTATCCTAGTCTTAGTCATTTGTGTTTTCTGTCATCACATTGTTTTGGCCTTTACATTGCCGTTGTTGTAGTTTTGGCCTTGGAAAATGCATAAACGCTACACCATCATTGCATGCAAGGTCGGTTAAACTTCCACCATCGTAGTTGTCATGACTGCAGGGGTTCAAATAATTTAAGTTACTTGGTTTTCGAATGGCATAGGATCCTCAAGAGAGCTAGGCCATGTGTGATGTAATAATATGACATGTATTTTATTAGGGCTTGTTGATAATTGCCCTGTTAGGATCAATTGCGTTGTTGCTATGCTAGGCTATTCTCACTACGCTAGCACTATCATGTTCTTGCTACACTATGTGCTAGAAGAGGGTTATGTTATGCTATATGGAAAGATTGCTAGGTATTGCTATGTTGCATGCGTATTTCACTTAGACATGATGCTAACACTTGCTAATTGTGTTGTGTAGGGTGGCGTTGAGGCCAATTCTGATTATCTTAGAAATTTTAGGGGTCTTGTGTCACACATGCAAATCTGTGGCCAATGTCCCTTGTCCCCAGATACGTATGGGAGAGTGAGGGGTATGGATTTAGGAAGGAGAACAAGAGTTTTTACAATACCTCCTCCAATGCTTTAGAGTGATTGTTTGGTCATACCTAGAGGAGGAAGAGGCGACCATCATAGCAAGAAGCCATATTTTCTGGGGAAAGTTGGGGAGTCCTAAGGTTTCTAATAGATGGATAAGTCTTTAGCAAGTAGGGAGAAGGATCTAGTCAATTCCCAATAGGGTTGAGGAGTTTATCCTAGATCTGGGATATGCCTGAGTACGATTGCTACCATTCTTAAAAAATACTATTCATCATGCGTCATATGGTAATGTGCTTCTGGAACCCACATTGGACTTTCTATTGTGCTAGCGGGTGAGTTTCTTATAACCTTGTTCCATTGTGTAGTGTGATGCTTGCTATATTGGAAAAATGCTAATAGTATGACTTTTTTTTACTACCAAGTTTAGGGTCAACCAGAACGGGGTTCATAACTGACCAAGTCTACTAACTATGGTATGGATAGTCCTACAGAAGTTCTCTTCTACTAAGAACCTATATGCAGGGGTGATTGGTCAATGTGGGGGTAAATATGCCTCCTACCACTACCTGTTCCGCACTCCCTATAATCAATGCAAGGGAATTGGTTCGCTGGATAAGGGGTGGGTAGAACCCTTTAAATCGATCACCATTGATCAAGTTTAGGTTAGTCTTACATCATTCCTACTGCTATACCATCCTTGTATGGTGAATAGTATGTTTTGGATGCTTAAGTTTCTTTGCAATCTTTGAATTTTCTATGTTTTTATGGTAAACATTTTTTGCAAAAACTGTTCTAGGGATGAAGAAGCCCCAAGAGGTGATGGTGGTAACCACTAAGAAATAAGGGCAAATATATACTTCATGTATGGAGAATTAAAGATGAGCCAATGTTGGATAAATGAGATAGCCTTAGACTCCTTGGTCCAGAACATTGAAAAGGTGGGGCTTTTGGATCTATTCCTGGCCTCGAATCCAAATGTTCCTACCATTGGGATGCTTTCCCTAGTTGAATCCTTTTTTGACAAGGAGAAATGCTTCCATGTGCACATATAGGGCATGTGGATGATCATTAATATCAATGACCAGCTATTCGTGGACCTCTTTGGTGTCACTATCGATGGCGTCCTAATAAGGTCAAAGTCCAAGACCAAGTTGATCCTTCAGAAGAAGGACCTCCAGGATTGGTTAGGACTTAACAAGGAGCTTAAGGGGCTCCCCATGGAGAAGCTCAAAGATGCACCTACCAAGGGGGTTTACCCTATCTTTCATAATCATGCATTCTCCCAGCTTCTCTCCCAAGGGAAGGTCATGGGGATTGAGCAAGCCTAGGCGACACATGAAGTTATGAAAGAGGGGGCTCATTACAATTGGGGCAAGTTTCTATGTAAAGGCTTTTAGACTGAGATCTTGGGGCTCCATAAGAAAATGAAGTCCCATTTCAACATCCATTATGCCTTTTACATAGCTTGCCTAAAGCGTTTCGTGGAGTTCCTGGTGGTTTAGGAGAATAGAGTCTGGATCATGCGAAATTGTGACTAGATTTTGAGACAGTGGATTTTTCAGATCCTTTGGATCACCCAAGCCCATGATCCCCTAGAAATAATTGGGAAGTCATTTTTTATAAAGACTAAGGATTAGGTGGTCCACAATGTTTGTGGCTAGGACAACATAGGAGAGACTCCCCCCCACAATAGACAGTAGCATGTCATGGGGTGAAAATCTTATAGCTAAGACTATGGCTAGCAAGTTTGGTGGAAAAGCCCTCCTCTAGCTAAGGAAACCCTTCACATAGAGGAAGAGGAGGGGAAAAGGCTATAGCTTAAAATGTATAGGATGTAGCCCCATATTGGTAAGCGCTTTCATTTAGTGCTTACTTTGCTATTGTCCGCTACACTAGGTGGCATAGCGTAGCACCTACCTTAGGCTAACTTGATTTGAGTTAATGCAAACACATTTATTAACTATCAAAAGAAGAAGAGGAAGAAGAAGAAGCTGATAAAGAGATGTCAGCCCTTAAGACAGGGGTGACAAATAAAGACATAGAGGCTCTAGTCTCAGAGAGAAGGCTCCTGGTTGAAAGGAAGGAAGCTCCTGCTGCTAAGGTAGGGGCTCTTATTATTAGGGAGAACCATCCTACTGAGGAGTCTCCCTTAAATAAAAAATATGCTAGTCTCCTAAAAGGGAAGGCACTAGCACATGAAGAGGAGTTCTTTAGGGACCCAGTAAGAACCTATAGCCAGGTTACCATCATCTTTGCATTAGTAAGAAGACAGATGGCAATTGGACACTAGTGAGTTCACAAATATGTTTGCCTTGTCATAGCCCATTTTTTCCATTACTAACATGTTTGGTTATGTGACAGATGCTGCTACTGATGCCTTAGGACCTCCTCTGATTCATGTGGAATCATGTGCTAAAGTCCCTGAGAAGTTCACATTCATACAGGGAATTATCAATGACATGATAAGCTATCTTCAGTAGGTGGACCCTGAAGTGGGTGAGTAGTAGTGTTAGAAGCTCTCACGTTGCTATGCTAGAATTTCTTAACTTTTCTACTTTTTCTATACTAATGTGACTGGTGTGCTCTTCATGTCACAGTAGCCTCTTAACTCAAATGGGACTTGGGATGACCTTTGAAAGTCGATGCTATGTCTATATTACTAAATGAAGTGATCAAGGTGTCTTGTCAAGCGTACGACAAGGTTTGTAAATGCGCTTGTCATTTGGAACACTCCATGTGGAAGTATAAGTGCATCAACAAGGACCTATGGAAATGGGTCCAAAAGGATGAGCAAAGGAAGTCTGACCTCAAGGCTAAGGTGAAGAATCTCAAGTCAAGGAATGAGTTCCTTATAGCCCACGACACTAATAATGAGGATTGGTGCATGGCTATGATAGACTACACCTAATTTTGAATAGTTGCACATCAGAACATCAAGGACACCCATGAAATAATAGAGTAATGGATGTATATGGACATCTTAGCCCAAAAGTGTTAGGATTTAAAATAATTTAGTGCCAAGGTTTACAAATTGGGATAGTCCCAAAGAAACCATAAACATATGTATAAATGGGAAAATGCTGCCCATCGTAAGCTATACCGAGACACTTTTGTGGAGGTGTTTATGTATAAGGTATTTATGAATGCCATTGATGCTTCTGAGGCTTATGCTAGGTTCAAAGAGTAGGTAAAGGTCATGGAATCTCCTAACTGGAAAGTGAACCTTCCCACAGGAGAGACCATGTCTATCTCCTTTTCTCCGGGGCTGCCAAGGTGGATGAACACCAAAAGGGAGAGAGCTATTGTAGTAGACAGTAAACCAAGCAAAAGGCATTGGGTGGATATCATGGTAGAGGAGGTCTAGCATCACCTTAGGCTTAGTTTATATTAGATACCCTTTGAGATGGATGCAAGCCCTTCTCAGGCTAGTTGATTGCTACCGTATTCTTATGCTTACACTTTGTTGTGACTTTCATGCATTGCTTTAGCTGACTACTTCACTCCTATAATTCAGGCTCTAGATGAGGGTGCATTGATCGTAGAGGAAGGGAATCAAGGACTGGTGGAGGAAAACACAAGGGAAGGCAATGCCAAGGAAGATGATTCAAGAGAAAATGGTGAAGATGATGTAGATGGGGACAACCCATGACAGCATGGGATCCCACCCTTTTTTTTGAGATTTTGAACTATTGTAAGACTTTGAAACATTGGCTAGAAGGCCAAAATTTTGAATAAAGGGATGGATTAGTTCTCATGCTAACCCATATGTTGTGTATGTGTTTAGCATCATGCTAGACTTTTGCTCTCTTGCACTAGTTTTGGGCCATTTCAGACCTTTGCTAGTTTTGGACGATTTTGGGCCATGGCATAACTGCACATTGCTAGTCTTAGATCGTTTTGGGCCATTTCACATTGCTAGTTTTAGGTCATTTTAGGCCATATCATACCATTTCTAGTTTTTCACAAGGATGATACATGCATAGGAAGCAGTGGGGTTGCTATGCTAGGTGTAGCTACTTCTTGACCCAATGCTAGTTGAGCGAAACATAAGGACAATACATAAATGCACCTTGCTAGTTTTAGGCCATTTCAGACCGTTGCATAAATGTACTGCTATTTTTATGCCATTTCGAATCATTGCATTTTAGGCCATTTCAGGCCATTGCACATTACTAGTTTTAGGCCGTTTTGGGCCATAGCGTAGCATTGCTAGTTTTGCACAAGGATGGTGCATGGGAAGGAAGCTATGGGGTTGCTACACTAGGTATAGCTACTTATTGATCCAACATAGCTTGAGAAAAACATAAGGATGATACAAAAATGCACATTGCTAGTTTTAGGCCATTTCGGGCCATTGTGTAAATGCACTTCTCATTTTAGGCCATCTTAGGCCATTGCATAAATGCACATTGCTAGTTTTAGGCCATTTTGGGCCATTGCGTGAATTCACAAGGGTGGTGCGTGGGTAGGAAATAGTGGTGTTGCTACTCTAGGCATAGCTGCTGCTTCACCTAGTATAGGTTGAGCAGAGCATAAGGCTGAGGCATTTTGCCAGTGCCTTTGTCTACATCATTGCCCCCCACATGGAAGGGCAACTCAGCCCATGCATTTTTTCAGGATCATCTTGTTGAGCCGATCCCTCTGCCAAAAGGTCAATGTAAGCTATGATAGGAACTTTGTTATCAAAAGATACAACCTCTAAGACCTGTTCCATGTCTACGTTGTGGATTGTTTATGTTGCTACTTCATCACCGTAGATCATCACCTTCCTACCTACGTAAGGCAGGTGGATCTCCTGGTGTATGGATGAGGAGACAACCCTAAGTTGTGCTAACCACCATCACCCCAAGATTATGTTAAACCTAGGCATTTCCTTGACCATGATGAATGTTGCATTTGTGGGGAACTAGTCCCCTACTACGAAGTCTACATGGATTGTGTCCTTCACCTGAACCTGTGCCCCATTGAAAAACCTCAGGAATGACGTGGTTTTGGAATTGATCTAGTCGACCAAGCATAACTTGTTCACAATAGGGAAGGGGATGACATTTGTAGTAACCCCATCATCAACATGTATCCTTCGGATCTAGTGTTGGCTAACCCGAATTGTGATGAAAAGTGGTGTTGTAGTCCCCTAACCCCTTTTGGGATCTTCCCTAATGGCATCATTGCAAAAAGTTAGTTGAGGCAATTTTGGCTCTATAGGCGCAGAGGGAAGCATGACCAAGTAGATCACTTCCTCTTCCACTGGCATGTATTTACTGAATGGAGTTGTTGTCAACATGCAGATCCAAGGTTCATGATGTGGGATGGATGTCATGATTAGGTTGTAAAAGCTCAATGTAGTATTTTTTCATTTTAAAGTTTGTTTGACCTAAGTGATGGCACTCAAGAGGTCTTGGCCACCCCCTTTTTAATGCTTTACTCTTCTTCTATTCAGCCCAGAAGCTGAATTTCCCAAGGAGGGACAACTTCAGATATGGGTTCAGATCATTTCTGGTAGAGCAGCATAGGTTGTGTGGTTGTGTCAACATTTGTCCTTGGTGATGAAGGCACAAATGTAGGGGGTGAAGGTGTAGGCTTTGGAATACCTTGAGTAGTACTTCCCTTTGATGTCTTACTTGGGAAGTTTAATTCTCACCTTTTAGGATGATAAGGTTGTTGGCTATTGAAGGTGTTGGCCCCATAATGAAAAATGGAGCTAGAGGTGTTAATGGGTAGGGTAGCATAGTTTTGCTAGTAGGTGGCATGGAAATGGTTTCCTGTGAAGGGACTCTCAGGATGAATGGTTGTTGCAAGCTTCAACTAGCCATCGAAGGTGCTGGTGCATCATGTTGAGGCACACGGACCACGAATGGCTGCTAGGATGGCCTACGATAACTATCAATATTGATGGAATTGATGACATAACCAAAATTATTAGCATTGAGGGGCTCTATGTAGAAATGCATAGATTGGTTCTCAGGGTATACTAGGTTGCTTTCATCCAACACTAGTTTTCATTGATCAGTCAACCTCTAGATGTCATTCTGCAATGCTAGGCAGTAATTTGTGTTGTGACCACACTATTGGTGATAATGACAAAACCTTTCCAGCTTCAAGAGGGGGATCATTGGACAATGCCAAAGAGAGGTTCCTAAGGAGCTTGTCGTAGCATTGATGTCTCCTAATTCCTTCTTACAACATCTACTTGTGTTGGATATTCCCCAATGCCCATAGCTACTTCAAAAGCTCAGAAGGCTTGAGAGGCAACAGGGTACTCTTTGAGCAATCTTTATGCTCAAAGTTCAGTTTGGATTGAATAGATGTCTTAGGTGTGAGTATAGCAGATTGTAGTGCATGGCCTTGTTTGGGAGTGGGGTTAGCTGTGGGTGCATCTGGATTTCGTTAAGGGATGCACTCTAACATTGAATGAACTTTTGGACTAGCTCTAGAGGGTCTTGATTCATGCTCATCAACTAATCAAGCATGGTTTTAGGCTTCAAGTTGTAGTTGAAGCATGTCATGAACTAGGTCAGAAGCTCTTCTAGATTTGAAATAGATGAGCATGGCAGCACGCAGTACCAATCCAAGGCTTTTCCAACTAGGGACATAGCAAAGACATGAATAATTGTATGTGGCCATTGTTGTAGAAACAGGGATTTAGATCTAAAAGTGACATGTTATGCATTGGGATCTCCTTTGCCATCATACTTTGTGAAGTGGGGGAGGGACATCCCTGGGGGTAATGTTAGAGCAAGGATTGTAGGGCTAATGGGGTTATCTTGGTAAAAGTCCATGACTTGTACCATGTCAGACCCAGCAGCTTTGAGGTTCTTTATTTTCTTTGTGAGGGTTTGGATATGCTAGAATGCTTGGTCCAAACCCTACAACTTTGTGAATGGTTGGGGGACTACAGAGGTAGCTCCCACCTATGGCATGGTAGGGGTGGTGGTGTGACCCATTTGTGGTACCATTGGGATAACCCCCATGGATGGTGCTACTTGCACTATCCACCACCTGGTAGGTGGTGTTGTTGGAGAAGCAACCGTAAGTTGGACTATTGGATAGACAGCTTGTATTTCCAACAGAATAAACCATAGCTCCATGTTGGGTTGTACTATTTGTGGGGTTTGGTAGGTCTGAGGGTCAACATAATGAGACATCTGGAATGGTTGTGGAATAGGTGATGGAGCAAATGAGGTCCACCTTATGGATGGACCTAGGCCCATTATGATGGGTGGAACAGACATGAACGTAGGAATGGGAATGGAAGTTGTGTATGATTGTGAAGTAGGTACAGTATGAACAGGGTAGCCATGTTTGGTGTGTGATGTGCTACTGGAATGGACTAATGAACAATTTGTGGAGGCATAGTTGCTACAAATGAAACAGGTGAAATAGATGAGAAAGGGTATTGAAACACTACATGGTTGATGTGGATACCCATGGAAGTTGTAATTGTGGGTTGCGGAGGTGTAGGAATGATCACAAAGAGAGTGGTGATAGACAACAGATTGTCCTAGAAGGATTGGGTAGAAGGGATCGTGATATGGTTGGCCTAACCTTCCCTATCAAAATGGGAATCAAGTTCCTCTTGTCTATCTTGGAAGATTTCATCCTAGTTGGACGTTGTGTCCTATTACTCCCTAAGCTTAGAAAACTAGATTAACTAGTCTAGAAGCCATTGATTCATCTATGTCAAAGGTATGAAAGCATCGAGAGTGGGAACAAACTCTGTCTCATTGTAGTAAGTGAACTTGAAGCTACATTTTTCTTTGAGTTCGTGCACATCCAAGGGTAGATTTTCTTACACCTTTGCACAGAGGAAGTTATAGCACTAATTTTTCTAGGCAAAGCCCTCAGGTCCTTGATTTGGATCTTGAGGGATTGATGTGTTTTCAGTGTCGAGTTCAGTAGTTGTTTGGCACCTGCAATGG
Organism: Gnetum montanum; assembly: GCA_015680685.1. Classification (NCBI taxonomy): domain Eukaryota; kingdom Viridiplantae; phylum Streptophyta; class Gnetopsida; order Gnetales; family Gnetaceae; genus Gnetum; species Gnetum montanum. Next base: position 623,887 of record MNCI01006411.1, read on the forward strand.
CTTGAACCATGATAGGAACCTCAACATTTAATGTATTAGCAGTAGTAGTCATGGAATCCATTGTTACTAAGCTAGGAAGTTTTACAAATAGAAGAAAGCAAGGAAATTGGAAATGTAAACAATTTTGCAGATAATAAGAATGAAGGAATTGGAAAGTAATAAAAAAGGCTTTATGTCTAGCCAGGCTCCTAAGGAACCATCAAGCTAACCGATCTGTACCACATGATGCATAAAAAACCACAAAGGGGTATCACATTTATGCTAGTGTGTGATAGGGTATAGAACGCATGCGAGACTACCATAAGATAAGCAAGTCAACTGGCGATCCAAGGATTTATGTTTTGTAGGGTTCCTGAGGAACTGTTGAGGTAACCAATCTACACCACACAATGCATAAACAACCACAAATGGGTGTTAAGTTTACGTTAATGCATATCAAGGTGTAGAAGGCTTACAAAACTACCATGACATGTGAAAAGGGTACCAAAGGGCCCTCCTTCTAGCACTAGAAAATTGTAGCAACTAGAAATGTCAATGGCTGGAAAATTCCTACAGGTCGTCGATTGGTGACAATCTCAACCTTGAATCCATGGCAGGGTCATGCTGAATGGAACAGATATGGGGAGCCCTGAATGGTCTAGTCGATTAGACAAGGACTTAGTGGGTGTTTATATAACCTTTCACAAGATGTAATTTTAAAATGAGGTTGATAGTGCGGAGTAATGCTTAAATGTAAAAGAAGCAAAAAACAATGTAAAATTCAATAGTAAACAGGATACAAAATGCAATAGTAAATAGGATACAAAATGAAATATAGTTAGAAAAGTGCACTACTTCAAAGACATGACTTTGCTCTATCAAAATGGATATAGTCAGTTGCATAGTGTTGGGAAATGCAAAGATCCCAAGAGTAACGAAGATGTTTAGAGCAAGATGGCTATGTGCTTCAACATGATCTTAGGCATTAACAATGCAAAGTGCTACCAAGGTGGTAGAAAAGAGCAGAACAGAATTCCAATAGAAAGTGCTAACTATTTATGGTGTCAAACAGAAAGCTTACAATGCTCAAGGTTATAGTGCTAACCTTTTTTCTTGTTAGCCAAAAAAATTGTTCATTGACCAGAATGCCAAAGAAAAATGAAACTGAATTTCCAAAAGAGGAAAAAATCCCAAAAGCTGAAAAAAGTCCTTTCAATGTTGCTTGTTGGGGTATTTATAAGACCAAAGGCATGTGAAACGGATCATTTGGATGCCATGTTCCTTGGACCCACATAGACTTGTCTACACTACACATGCCTACATGACTATTGGACATGCCTTACCATTATAATTATGAGCCTACCATGCCTTAATTGTGAGCCTAGCACACCGTAATTACACCGTCAATGTCTGGATACATGTGCCAATGGTGCAATTAGGTGAACTACATTAATGTCGAACAACCACCTATCATTCTTTGCTTTGTGAAGTGCCAATGGTGTTTTGTAGCATAGCATGTTTGGTGTAGCGTAGCATCTTGTCATGCATTTTTCTACATGTGTGTTGCACATTTGCTACACTATGTAGCGTAGCAGCTGGCCTTAGTCACAAAAACAATGCCAATCTATGAACTTCTTCTTTTGCAATGTGAAACCTAGAAACTTGCTAATCCTACCCTTTGAGTTACCTTCTATCACTTCCATAGAATTGGTATGCCTCGTTGTGCCATATAGCTTAGCGTAGCATAGCAGCAGACCTGGCCTATTTTTTGCCAAGTCTATTATAACGAAGGAAAATGTCAGTTGCTAGAAATACCAAACGAAAGTTCCTGTACATAGCTCTAACTCCAGATCCTTGCGAGGAGAGTGCTGGAGAGAAAAAATGAATCTGAGGTGCCACGAATGATCTTTTCGATTAAATAGGAACTTATTTAATCAGTAAAATATTTCGTAATAATTTTATGGCAAAATGAAGATTCTTTATAAGATAATGCAAATGTTGTTAGTCCCGAAAGCAATTCAAGACAATGCAAACAATTTAGATGAGATCTCCAAATCTATATAACTAAGATGAAAGGGATTATATTTTGTAGAGAATATGATCATAAGATCTGAGATTTAATTTATGAAAAACAATATGTTTGATAGAATGATTTCAAGTGGGCTTCGGTTTGGACGAAGCACATGCCAGTAACAAGAAAGTTATCTAAAGATGAAACAAGAGAGGATCAATCTGCCTTGATCTAGCCAAACTAGGCACAAGGAAGTTAGACCCGGAGGAGAATATCCAGTAGCCGATTGTTTTTGATCAAGAGTTCTTGCCAATCACCTCCGATGTTCTCACGATCATTGATTCTCTTTTGCTCTTTTGCCAACCTTGAAAGAAAAATTTTTCCAAGACCTTTGATCTTCATCAACTAGAGCATTTATAAGGTTAGGGTCAGGAGAAAAACATGGTTTAAGTGATGCGTGCCCTAAACTTATAAAATTTCATTGACTTAATGTGTTGTCATTGAAGCTTACAATGCTATGCTGCGTAACGCATCGTAAACTAACCTCGTGTGGGCTTTGGCAATAGACTTTCATTTGATTACGCTATAATACACTAGAGAGTGTATTTTCACATATGAACTATTAATGTCTGAATTGTGCTTGTTGTTACTTGAGTTATGCTACATTACACTAAATTACACATCATAGTGTAATTGAGAATAAAATAACGAAATCGCAAAAGTTAAAGTATTCTTCCATGCTTCCTTTGTTTCTATCTCTTTCAAGGTTTTTACTACACCGCACTGTGTAAAGTAATGTAATGGACCCCTTAACCAGGAAAGAAAACTCGCTAAAATGCATGTCATGCTACAGATCGTTGCTTAGGCCTTGAGATTTTTACTAGGCTATTGAAGTCTTGCATGTTTGTTGTCCTTGATGTTGTGGTGAGTTGTCTTTAATATTACTCTATGCTACGTGGCATTATGCTATGTTGCACAATGCAATGTAATATGTTAAATGTTGAGATTTTGAAAGATGGAAAATTCACGAAGTCAAAGGCTTGCCACCATGCACCTATTGTTTCATTTTGTCTCCTAAAGTTCATCTGTACTGTGTTGTGCCTTGTTGCGACTTCCTGCTTGGGTCGCTAGATTTTGCCGATCCATCGAGGCTTCGAAAATTTTATGGTGTTTCAATGGTCCCTCTTTGTTGACATTTAGAGGGCTTTCTCAAAGGACGTCGACAAAGAATACGAAACACCAGAGAGGTAAAGGAAATTGTGGGGTGAAAACCTAAATGTGTGGGCTTGATGTAACAAAAGTGACCCCAAGCATTTGCACTAGCGGCATGTACTAGATGGACATGGATGTGGGTAGTCCATGTTGGGATGTCGGTGCTTGCATGCTTGTTGATGCATGGTCAATGGTCGTCTATCCTATGGGAGGGTGGAATGATGGGTTCACGTAGGCATGGGGACTAAGGATGTGGTATGAATCCTTAGGTTTAGATTGTTCCTCAAAGTAATCTACATCATGTTGATTTTGGGGCTCCTCAGTGGGTCTCCATGTGTTTTGGCTCCTTACCAGAAGGAGCTGAGAGATGAGTTAGTGATGAGGCTCAGAAAGGAGGATGATGTCATATACAGAGGGGACGAATTCATGACCTTCCATGTATATGCACTCGAAGTTTCATTTTGCCTCCTGTTCTATGGTGTCAAGGGGAAGGTTGGCCTGAATCTTCACACAGATAAAGTTGTATTATTCCTATGTGAGGATTATGAAGGTGCATACATTAGAATTCTGAGATGACTCCATGATGATGTGTGACGGGGTAGTGTACGAGCTAGCTAATAGTTGCCGAGTGTGTTTTGGACTAAGTGTGTAAAGTGTTCAATGTGCAAATACTGAAAATTTTTCTAAGTGTCCAGCATGTGAACACTGAAAAATTTTCTAAGTGTCCAACGTGTGAACACTAAAAATTTTCTAAGTGTTTTCAGCGTGTATGGTGTAAATAGGAGAAAAATTTGGCTAAGTGTGAAATTATGAATAGTGTACTCAGCGTATAACCCTGTATGCTCAGCATGTGAGGGTTATACATAGCATGTGAAGACTAGTTAAGTGTACAGACCACTCTCATAGTGTACAGGCACTGTTGTTAACGTATAGGAACTAATCATAGCATGTGAACTAGGTTCACAACATATAGATTGCAATAGTCAGCATCTAGACATAGTGGTAAGCATGCTGAAAATGATGGAAGCATGTAGACAGGGTATGCAATGTGCAAGAAAATAGGGCAACGTGTAGATAGGGTCTACAATGTGCAAGAAAACAAGGCAATGTGTAGATAGGGTCTACAGCATGCAGTAAAATAAGGTAGCATGTAGACAAGGTCTATAATGTGTAGGAAAATAAGATAGTATGTAGACAGGGTCTACAACATGCAGGAAAATAAGGTAGCATGTAGACAAGGTCTATAGCGTGTAGGAAAACAAGGCATCATGTAGATAGGGTCTGCAACGTGTAGGAAAATAGGGTAGCATGTAGATAGGTTCTACAGCATGCAAGAAAACAAGGCAACATGTAGACAGGGTCTAAAGCATGCAAGAAAAGAATGTAGTGTGTAGAGAGGGTCTACAGCATGCAGGAAAACAAGGTAGTATGTAGACAGGGTCTACAACGTGTAGGAAAAAAAGGCAGCATGTAGACAGGGTCTACAGCATGCAAAGTAAGTGGTCAACATATACCAAGGGTGAAGTATAGCATGCAACCTTATAGGAAAGAAAAACTAAGTGTTTTAAGATAAAAATGGAAGAATAAGATAGCGTGTATCCTAGAAAAATGAAAATTTTGCAAAGGGAAAGGCTAAGTCACAGCGTATACCTAGTACAACATGCAAATCTGGTTGAAGAAGGTGTAGATATGGATGAGGAAAACTCAAATCTAGAGCTGATGAAGGTAAATCTGATGGAACCAAGAGTAGATCCAGGACCATGAGGAGCAGATTTACAGAGATTGGGCCTAGATTGAAGTAGATCTAAGAAATGATGAAGAAGGGGCCTCCTTCTAGTGCCAGAAACTATACTATCTAAAATCTTCGGTGCAAGGCTAGAATGAAACAGACACTGAGAGATCTATAGACATGCACAGAAGACTCTACCTTTGCTTGAGGGCAAGCTAGAATGGATGAAGGAAGAGTGCCTTGAATGGTCCACATGTAGATCAAACGAGGACTTTCCCAACATACACACTTTGCAATGCGTTGGGTTATATGTAAATGATGCACATTAAATGTAAACCGTAATGTAAATAGGCAAAATAATATAAACTGTAATGTAAACATAAACTAGAAAAACAAAGAAAACTGCAATAAATCTAGGAAAAATTTAAACTGTTTTGTATTGAAAAAGTGATTATAGTGTGCACCGGTGAGAACACAGTTGTGGATTAATCACAAGGCAGACATTTAGCCCTGATGGGTGATGATGGGTACTAGAAGATGTAGGTTTTTGATTGCAAGGAAATGTAGGGTCCAAGTCTAATGCGCCAGCGTACAGAGGTTGATGCCCAGATTTGCTAAGTGTTTTTTATTCAGTTTTTGTGTCTGTTTGTAAAAATTGTAAACCCCCAATCTAGTAAAAAATTGTAGTTTTTATGAGATCTTGGGTGTTAGATTTGGATCTAGAAGGGTATGAATGGTCATGGCTAAAAACAATTTAGGTTAGACAACATGTGGCTATGTTGCTCGAGTGCAAAGAATATTACAACTGTGCAGCATGCTACATGCCAGCAGGTACACGTTGGACGTGCAGAGTATGTATGCTTAGCATATAGATCATGGAAGTGCATCATTTCAAGATTGAATCTTCATTTTTAGGAGCCTGGGATGATGCTTTATAATTTCCTTACCTCTAAGAGGTGATTGTAGGTAGAGATCCTATTCTGGGGTGCCTGTTTTGAGAGGTCCTTGATGGTGCACACTAGGTNGTTCTGGGGTGCCTGTTTTGAGAGGTCCTTGATGGTGCACACTAGGTGTACACACTGGGCGTTTAGGAATGAAAACCCATCATTTGGAGCCCAAAACTTGATTTTCAGGAGCTTGAGAGCTACTAGGGACCTTTTGATTTTTCCTGGGAGGTCTAGAAGCTCAATTATGGCATGTTTTGGCTCATTTTTGGGGCCTGAAATTTGCTGCACGCTTAGCTACACGCTAGGCGTGCAAGCCTGTGTGCAAGAAGTATACTCAGTAAAAACTAAGTGTTTTGAGTTTGAAACTTACAATTCTTGTTGCCAGATGTTGATGTAGTCTCCAATGGATCTCAGTGAACTTTTACTTGCTTGATTTAACTCTGTTTGATGCTTTTTGTGAAGTTTGCAAGTTTCGTTCATGCTAGGAAGCATCATGACTTCGCTCGATTCTTGTCTAAAAGTGTTAGGTCCAAATTTTTGTGGTGTTTTAGAGTTATCGTCATGAAATGTAAAATAAACAATGTAATGCAATGAAATGTAAACATGAATATAAAGTGGAAATGTAAATAGAATATGTAGAAACATGCAATAAAATAGGATGACATAGACAATGAACTAGAACAACCAATGGAAAGCGAAAATGAAACCGTATTTGTATTAATTGACAAAATGTGCACCGGTCAAAACATAGTTGCGTGTCTGGATTGCTAGTAAGACATTAATCTCTAATGTGAGGTGTTTATAGGTGTTGGGGATCATGTGCATCTAGGCTCAGGATTACAAGTTTTCTTATTTCAAAATTTCCAATCCTATTTATGTCAATGAATAGGGTATTTATTCATTTCGCTGGGTTCAAAAGTAGGATTTGTGAATGACATGAATGGCTTAGAGGTGAGCAAAAATAGATCATGTGATAGGTGTACATGGGTAGACTACATTTTTGATTGGATGCACTGTATCTTACAATTTCAAGATGCCATATGCCCATGGATGTAGCAGAAGAGCTTGAAAAGCTCATAGATGGTGAGGATTACAATGCAAATTTACAATGGATTCCAAGAGGGATTGACACTAGCTCACTTGAAACTTCATGATCCTTTGAATCAACTAGTGTAGGATTTCGATTTCAGTGGTTCGGTGGATGTTTGAGGCATCTCTGCTTCATCGGGGATCCCAGCATGAGTTAATTTGATCTTGTCATGTCATCAACATGCATTTGGAGTGCTTTTGTTTGAGCATGAATAGTACTCATGTTGATGAATAGTGATCATGCTAGACTCACACTAAATTCACACTGCAACATTGCCTGGGCATGAGCTAGGCATTTGTAAGCTAGAATGGTTCATTTCACAGCAAATTTTGATTTTTGAGATCTATTTTTCAAGTGTAACTACTACCTGCCCTTGGGGGCTATATGAACTTAGATTTTGAGCCTATTTCTGCTTAGATTTGGGCCACCCTTGGCAGCTCACGCTAGGCTCCCATTGCCAGCGTGACCTTATCATGACCCTAATGTTACCTCAGCATGACCAAGCTAGAATGCTATGTTTCATGCCCAAATTTTGATTTTCTGGAGCCTATGAACAAGTAGAACTATTGCCTATCCTTTGGGATTGAATTGATGATAGAAATTTTGCTTAGGACTACTTGATTTGAATTGTTTCTGTTTGTTCATGCTGGGCTCACACTGTTAGCATGATCCCAGTGTTACCTCAGCATGACCTAGGCGTGAGTAAACAAATCATGTAATTTTTAGCTTTATTTTTGAGGTTCCAGAGGCAGGGAGCTGCAATGAATGTCAATGAAACTCAAGGGGACTCTACATGGTCAAATTTAGATTGTTTATACTTGGTTTTAGGTTCTTAAATTTGGTTAAGCTATGCTCACATTGTACTCATGTTGGGTAGCGTGACCTCAGTGTGAGTGGCAAGATTCGTGTGATTCTAACTTGAAATATTGGGTTTTGGTTGTTGAAACTTGGAGCGATCATAAGTGGACCCCAAGGGGGCCTTGCCCATTCAAATTAGGATTTTTTTAACATGATTTGGAAGCTCTGAAGGGTTGGAAATGTTGATGGTAAGCTAGCTTGATAGCATGAGCAAGCTGGCTTGACCAGTTGAGTGTGTGTTTCATGCCTTAATCAGATTTTTACCTCCCAAAATTGAAGAGGCTCTAAATTGTTCTTGTTTCAAAGTGTTGAGCTGAAATTTTGTTGTGTTTCACTTAGCTCTAGCATAGATTTCTTCAATGAACTAGTGGCTATGCTATGCCAAACATGCTACACTACCCAGTGTAGCACAATGTAGTAGGCGGTTGGCCATAGCATAGCGTAGAAAGTAGCCATGCTACATCCCATAGCATAGAATAGTGTAGAAGGTGGCGACACTACACTGGTGTGCTTCACTTTTTCTTATCTACATTCATGACACAACTAATTACAATATCTCTAGTTTTGACAACATAATTGCAGTGTGGCAAGCTCATCACTCAGCTTTGCATGTTCATGCAGCATAGACACATCAACATCTGGTAGGTCTAGGACACATGGCATCAAAACCACATCTTTCGTGTGTTCCTAGCCCTATAAATATCTTGATGAGCAATGCTCAAAGGGTTGGAAAATTTTGGTTTGGTTGGAAAATCTGGGGTGAGTTGGCAATTTTAAGTAGCTTTGAGCATTGTTGGCATTTGTTATTGGCAAACCAATTCAAAAAGCTGTTAGCAAAACTATTTGCATTTCCATTTTTCATATTGTTAGCTCTTTTCCATTACCTTTGTAGCATTTCACATTGTTAGATCTTGAGTATGCGTTCAAGCATATGGTTGGATTGCTTTGAATGTCTCTGGTTACTTTTGGGATCTTTGTGCTTCCTAGTGTCATGGAACTGATTATATCCACTTTGACAAAGTAAAGCCGTAATCTTGAACTGGTGCATTTCTTAACCTCATTTTACTTTATTCTCATGCTTATCATTGTATTTTACATCATTTTCATTCCCTCACATATAATAATCAATATTTTACATTATCAAGATTATGTTCATACATTTGCAAAAGGTTTAGTGACATTGATTAAGTCCTTGTTTGATCGACCAGACTATTCAAGGCATCCGATTTTCACTTTATTCAACAAGGCCCTCACATGGATCTAGGGTTAAGACTATCATGACTGAAAAATTCTTGGTGTTTTCTAACTGTTGACATTTTTGGTTGCTACAGTTTTCTGGCGCTAGAAGGATGGCCTTTAAGTGACTTTTCCATGTTTTACAGTAGTCTTGTGAGCATTCTGCACCTTGATATGCACTAGTATAAACTTGAGATCCTTTTGTAATTGTTTACACATCATGTGGTGTATATTGGTCACCTCGACGATTTCTTTAGAGCCCTGCAAGATATAAAGCCTTCAATCACCATTTGACCCTTTTGTTTTATAGTAGTTTTACACATGTTTTGTACGTTGTCACACACTAGCATAAATGTGACACCCTTTTGCAATTCTTTACATATTGTGTGGTATAGATTAGTCACTTCGATGATTCCTTTGGAATTTGACAAGACATAAAGCCTTTGATTACTTCCCTATCCCCTTGTTTTTCTCGTTTACACACCAATTGTATTTCTTGTTTGTACACTCATTTAGTTTTACAACAATGACTTCGCCAAGAACCATTGCTAACACCTCCAATGTTGAGGTCCCCTTCATGGTTCAAGGCATAATAAGTGCTAAAAAACCACTAAACCCAAGTCTGGGGCCACATCGATCCCTTAGGATTCAAGACTGGGGACCTAAGGGCTTGGCTCAACAACATGAGTGATACAACTTTCTTTGTGCTAAAGTGTAGGCAAACCTACCCTTAGGTGTGCAAGAGTCTGAAGAGAAGCATAACTTTGAGTTTGCCTACTACAATAGGAGGGAATTTATTCCCACTCCTGGCATCTCCATCCCTTTAATGCAAATTAACAAATGGCTTCTAGATCAACTGATCCAAGTCCTTAGGCCTGGGGAGTTGCAGGACATGGTGTCTCATCATAATGAAGCTTTCCATAGATGGGAGCTAACTTGGTAGTTCCCCAAACATCTACATCATCCCTTGGTCTATATCAATATTTTTAGCTTATTTAGACCCTTAATGATGAAATAAAACACCTCAAGGCTATCAGGTCTGACATGGTTCAAGTCATGGATTTCTACGAGGATGACCCCATCAACCTAGCAGTCCATACATTAATGTTACCCCCTGGGATGTCGCTCTTGCACTTCACGAAATACAATGGGGAAGGGTATCCCAATGCACATCTTGTTATATTTAGTTTAGATTCCCTTCTTCTCCAAAATTGGCTTCACACAATCATCCATGTTTTTGCTATGTCTTTATCTAGAAAAGCTCTAGATTAGTACCGTGCACTTCCATGCTTCATATCAATCCTAGAGGAGCTTCTGACCTAGTTTGTGATGCATTTCAAGTACAACTTGAGACTAGACATCATGCTAGATCAGTTGATGAGCATGGATCAAGACCCATTTGAACCAGTTCAAAAGTTCATCCAACACTGTAGCATGACCCTTAACAAAATTTGCAAGCCCATCGCAGAGGCCCACCTGCTGGCCATTTTTAAGGGTGTATTGAACGAATTTATTATGTCTAAGCTATATTATCTTGTTCCACACACTCTTAGTTAGGCTTTCTCCTAAACTAAGAGCATATAGGATGTGGTTGAGGTAAGCAAAGACCTGGCCTATGTGGCATACAAGAACACCTTTACAAAGAAGGACAAGGGTAAGGCCACAATAGCCACAGTGACTGCTATGGAAAACAAGGCCAAACCCAAGCCTAACAACAATAGTAACAAAAACAACAAGAAGCCATCCACACTTGCAGTAAACCCTATTCCCAAATAGGACAATGCACCACAACTTCCAACATTTGCTCTTGAGATAGCTACTCTACCAAAACCAAACTTCAAGCATAAAGATCGCTCAAAGTATACTCCATTACCTCTCAAAACTTCAGATCTTCTGAAGCAACTACTGGCAATGGGGTACATCCAACATTAGAAGATGTTATAAGAGAGATCTAGGAAGCACCAGTGGTACTGTGAACTCCTTAGGAACCCCTCCTTGGATTTTCCAAATGATCCCCTAGTTCCTAAGGGTTTCAAGCTTGAGCGGTTATGTGACTACCATCAACAATATGATCATGACATAGATTACTACATGGCACTGAAGGAAAACATCCAAAGGTTCATTGATTAGGGGAAACTAGTTATAGCTGAAAGAAATCCCTACACATCTACAGTAACCCCCTCAATTCCATCAACATTGATTACACTATCAACACCATTGGCATTAAAAGTAATCCTAGATCATCCTAGTAGCCGTTTGTGGTTCATGTGCCTCGATGTAGTGCACTAGTAACACCAGTGGTTAATCAAAGTCTGCAACAACCTTATGTCTTGAGAGTCTCTCCATGGAAATATTCCCTTGCACCACTTGTCCCTAGGGCATCTTCCCTTGCATCACCTATTAGCAGAAGTGCACCACCACCTCTCACATTAACACCGTTAGCTCCATTTATTATCAAGGGGTCAAGCCATTCAACAACCCCTGCTAGGTAGCTATGTAGGCAAGGAGGTAGTAATCAATGGCAACGAGGTAGCAACATAAGCTATCAACAATGTGGATATGAAATAGGGTTCAAAGGTCGTAACCTTTGAGAGTGAAGCACCCGTCTCTATAAACACTAACTATTTGACAAGAGAACTAGCTTAGCATGTTGGTTCATAAAAAAATGTGTGGACAGAGTTGCCCTTCCAAGAGGAGGACAACAATGTAGGTGAATGTTGAGGAAAAGTGTCTTGACCTTATGCCTCACCCAATCCACGATGGGTCAAGAAGTAGTTATACCTAGTGTAGCAACCCCACTACTCCTTGCCCAGTTAGCATTCCTTGTACATTTACCACCTTTTGTTTTGCATCCATATTTCTAAGCTAGGAATTAATTATCACTTCCTTACTACTCAATGGCCTGAAATGGCCTCAAAATATGTTACTTCATGGCCCAAAATGGCCTAAAACCATGCAGGGGCACAAAATGCTCTAAAATTAGCAGGGGCCTAAAATGGCCTAAAACTAGCGAGTGCCCAAAACAGCCTAAAACTAGCAAGGGTCCAAAATGGCATAAAACTAGCAAGGGCTCAAAATGGCCTAAAACTAAAACATAAAAAAGAAAAAAACATAGTGTTAGTTCCCTTTGAGCTCCTGATGCCAAGGCTCATGTGTAGGTGTGCACGAGCTACGATTGGTCCACACCCAGGGTGTGCAAAGTCATCTATTCTCTACATATGACTTGTGGAATGAGCATGTAGCAGTGTGCTAGGTAGCTAGAGTTACCTAAACAGATGGATCTAGGGGCAACGCATGCAAAGAGGCTATAGCTAAACTCATCCAAACGTAGTGCATGCACATCTATTACTATTCGGTGTGGCGTAGGTGAGGGGCTACATCTGGAGACATCCTAACATATCTTCACATTCATGCACATCCAAGGGCAAGTTTGCCTGCACCTTTGGACAAAGGAAGTTATGGCATTCATGATGCTGGGCCAAGCCCTCAGGATCTAGGTTTTGGATCCGTAGGAATTGATGTGGCTCTAGCACTAGGCTGAATGATTGCTTGAAAACTGTGATGCCTTCAACCATGAAAGGAACCTCAACATTGAAGGTGTTAGCAACAATGCTCAAGGAAGCCATTGTTAAGCTAAACAATTTTGAAAATGGAAAAAAATCAAAGAAATTGGAAAGCTAAATAGTTTTACAAACAAGAAGAGCAAAGAAATTGGAAGGAATCAAAAGAATTTATGTCTCATAGGTTTCCCAAGGAATGGTCAAAGTGACTAATCTGTACCATATGTTGTGTAAAAAACCATAAAAGGGTGTCACATTTAAGCTAGTTCATGATAGGGTATAGAGCACATGCAAGACTACCAAAAGATAGGCAAGTAAACTGGTGATTGAAGGCTTTACATCCAGTAGGGTTCCCAAGGAACTGTTGAGGTGACCAATTTGCATTGCACGACGCATAAACAACCACAAATGGGTGTCAAGTTTATGCTAATGTGTATCAGGGTGTAGAAGGCTTACAGGACTATTGTGACATGTGGAAAGGGCACCAAAAGGCCCTCCTTTTAGCACCAAAAAATTATTGTGACTAAAAACATCGATGACTAGAAAACACCAAGAGATCGTTAGTTGTGATATTCGTAACCCTAAATTTGTGGGAGGGACGTGTTGGTTAAATGAAAATGGGGTGCCATGAATGGTCTGGTCGATTAGACAGGGACCTATTTGGTGTTAATATAACCTTTTTCAATGTATGATTTGAAAGGAAGGTTTATTAGCATAAAAATGGTATGTTAAACATAAAAAATGCAGAAAATAATGTAAAATATGATGATAAATGGGAAAGAAAAGTAGAATGTAGTTAGAGAAATGCACTATTTCAATATTATGACTTTACTCTGTTAAGATGGATACAATTGGTTGTGTGACGCCGGGAAGCATAGAGATCCCAAAGGTAACCAAGATGTTTAGAACAAGATAGTTGGATGCTTGAATGTGGACTTGGGAACCAACAATGCAAAGTGCTACCAAGATGGTAGCGGGAAGAAGAACAAAATGCCAAATGGGAGTGCTAACTACTTACAATGCCAAATAGAGAGCTCACAATGCTCAAGGTTACAGTGCTAACTTGCTTGCTTGTAAAACCACATGAGGGACCAACCCTTCAAGCATTGCTCATCAGGGTATTTATAGGGCTAGGGGCATGCAAAAGATGTAGTTTGAATGCCACATTTCCTAGGTTGGTGTTAACGGATCTATGCTATAATTGTGAGCTTGCCACACTATAATTATGAGCTTGTTGCACCATAATTACACTGTTAGAATTTGGAGGTGTGCACCAATGGTGAAAATGGCTAACATGCACTAAAGTAGTGTAACGGCTTGCCACACTTGTGCCATGCTTTGTAGTGTAGCATGTGGGCATATCGTAGAATCTTGCTATGCTATGCTACGCTATGCAGTGTAGTGTAGCATAGCCATCAATTTGAAGCAAAAGCTAGCATTGCATCTTGCTGCATGTTTTTTCAAGAACTTTGAAATGCTTTGACTACTTTCTATATACTTGCTACACTGCATAGTGTAGCAATTGGCCTTAGTCACAAAAACATTATCAATCTACTAACTTTTCCTTTTGCATTATGAAGCTTGCAGACTTGCTGATCTTGCACCCCGAGATGCCTTTGTTTCTTCTCCCAAGTTACTATGTTGTGCTACGCTATGTGGCGTAGTGTAGCGTAGCATCCAACATGGCCTACTTTTTGCTAACTTTGCCTTTTTTTGATGGAAAGATCCATCGCCGAAGGATTTGGAGTTGGGTGAAGGGACTATCTTTTTGGCTATGTTATGTACCATGGAACTTTGTTCTACAATAGTCTTTTAAAGCTTGCTACGCTACATGGAATAGTGTGGCATAGTGTAGAAAACTTCGTGACTTGAAGGAATTTGTTTTGGAACTGTTTTCTAAAGCTTGCTATGCTAGATGGCATACTGTAGCATAGCAAACTTCTTAACTTAGAAAACATGGCAAACTGCGTTATGCATCCTAAGCACTACCTACAACTCCACTTATTTTCTCTAAGCAGGCTGTTGGCTGAGTGAACTACTTAGGTAGGCAAGCAGGAATATTTGTTGAACCTACCGACACTGAGAGTAGAAAACTTTCCAAATTGGACAACCTGAACTTTAGAGCATCCATCTCTCGAAGAACTACCATGATGCTATTGAAATTATGAAGGCCTAGTGAAGAAAGCATGCCTTGGAAATTTGTGATATTTTAGACTCCCCAATAGCTTCTGGGGAATCTTGGGCTTAGGTGGTGCAAAGTATTTGACAAATCCATGGTTTTGAAATCTGGTTACAATCTCGTATAACCCAGACTCCATTCTCACAGACTACTAAGAACTCTGCGAAATGCCACAAGTAGGCTATGTAAAAGACATGGTGCATGTTGAAACTAAACTCATGCTTCTTATGAAGTATGATCCTCTTAGCTTGAAAGCCATTGAATTGATGCCTAGCCCAATTGTAGTAGGGCCCCTCTTCCATGACCTCCAGCATCACCCAGGCTTTCTCAATGCCAATAATTTTTTCTTGGAAAAGAAGCCTGGGGAACGCATGTCCATGAAAGATGCAATAAACATCTTTGGTGGCTCTCAGCTTGACCTTCTCCATGAGAATCCCTTTTCACCGTTTTGTAAATCCCTAGCCACTCCTCAATGTTCCTCTAATGGTTTACCTCTTAGTATTTGACCCTACGAGAAGACCATCAACAGGGACACCAAAAAGGACTACGAATAGTTGGTTGTTGATTTCAAGGACCACCCATACACTATGTACGTGTGTGTGGGAGTGATCTACCTTTTCAGAAAACGAGTCATCTAGGATGAGCATCTCAGTAGCAGGGATGCTCAGGTTTAGGGCTAGGAACAAATCCAGAAGCCCAGCATCCTAAAGATGCTTGATGAGGGATTCGAATGCCATGTTGCATAACCAACATTGGCTCTCGTATACCCCCTATACTTGAAGTAGATGTTGGCCTCTTGATTGCTGGAGGTGATTAACATCACCTCTTCATACTTCTTCACCCCTATAGCAGTTTGCAAAAGAAATACAAAAGGAAAAAAAACAAGTTAGATAAGGCATAAGTAGCAGAAAAAAATAATAATAGGAATAACATTTTAACATGCAATAGTTTACTGTCTAGCTTACTAGGTCTAAACAGTGATAGGAATGGCGGAAGATCAACCAAGACATCTTCAATGGTGATTAGTTTAAAGGGTGCCCATCCCCCATCCAACCAACATAATTGCTTGCATCTATTATAGAACTTGGAATATTGGGTTTGGTAGGTTTTGTACTCACCCTTGCATTGGCCTATCACACCTATGCACATATTCTCAATGAAAGAAAACTCCTGCAGTGCCATCTTTGCTAAGGACAACACATCCGTATCATCATGAAGCCCATTCTCATTGATGAAAAACCTAGTAACAAGAACACATGGATAAAATTACCTTAGCATAGCAAACACTTCACAGTCTAGCAAAACATGTCTACAAAACTCACTTACTGGCAAAGTAAATGGTTCATGGTGGGTTCTAGAAGCATGTTTCCATATGATGCACAATAACTAGATGTTGTATGGGTGGTAGCAATTATATCTGACCATCTCCCATATCCAAGCCAAATGCCTCAAATTTTTTGGGCATTGATTGGATCCTTCTCCTTGCTCATTGCTAATTGCTCCATCCATCAAAAATCTCAAAATAACCAAATCTACCCCAGGCAACAAGGTTTCTATTATGATGACCACTAGCTCCTCCACCAAGTGTGACCAAACCATCACACTAAATCACTGGAGGAGATATTGCAGAAATTCCTGCGCTCCTTCTTAGAACTAGACCGCCTACTATCCCACACATGCATAGGGAAAAGGAACATTGGCTACTGGCTCACTTACATAGCATAGGACCCCTACGATTTCTAGGATAATCAACATTGGCCTTAGCACCACCCTACACAACACAATTGCAAATGTTAACAACATGTTCAAGTGGAGTTCAAACATAGTGTAGAAGAGTTACCACTTAGCAAATAGTGTAGCATGATTCTCTTCATGGATATAGCATAGAAAAAAATATGAAGGCAATAGTGTAGCAGGATTAGCTTAGAGTAGCAACAATGAAACTAAAGAAAAATATTTAAACAAGGAAGAATTAAATGCACTATATCCATTCAAAAAATATTCCTGACAAAGCAATTAGCATCATGCTGTGACAGAACATGTGTCACTATCACATCACACATGGCCAAACCCTCCTAAGGATCGTATGCTGCATTATTTTCATGACAAGTAGCTCAAAATGTTTGAGCCTTTACAACAATGATGGCCATAGTGATGGTGGTCTGGGGGACATTTCATGCAACTTTAGCGTAGTGTCAATACATCCTTTGCAATCGAAACGGAAACAACAATGACATAAGGGCCAAAACAATGACAACAAGATGACAAAAAATAGAGATTGCAAAATAAAAATCACAGAAAGAAGAAAAATCAAGGAAAGCAGAAATATTAATAAAGGCATAGGAAAAATAGATGAAGCATAGTAGCCTACCAAGCCAACGATGTGTCCTTTCATACTATGATGCATGCCTACGATACACGCCCTAGGGTTTTCCTCACTTCATTGACCTTGGCAAGTGCTAGGTGCTTGCATTCCTTCTTGGGATCCATCGTCTTGCTTGCTAACTCTCTCTTTATTGCTACATCAAATTGCCTTGCTCTCTATTTATACAATTGCTCTACGCTCCAAATGTGAGCTCTGCACTGTTATGGAAAAAATGATGAGTTTACCAGGGGTTAATCCCTATTTATAGCTACAATGGTGAAAAGGAAAGTTATCATTCTCTCTCCTTGTTTAATGTAGAGTATTCTATGTAGCATAGCATGCCCACCATGGTGTAGTAGCACTATTTCCATTAAGGAAAGTGGGCCCAAGAAAAAGGCCTTGACACACTTCAAACTAGCTATTTGCCTTCATAAAAATATCTCGTTAGCGGTCCACAAAGACCTTAAACTATCACCTTCAAAATTTCACATTCTAGTGGTCCGTAAAGACCTTAAACTAGCAATTCTAATGCATAGTTTCAATTTAGTTAGCAGTCTCCAATGACCTTAGACTAATACTCTAGCCTATTGGTAGTCCATAGAGACATTAAACTAGAAGCTTTTAGATTTTTACACTAGAAGTTTTGCATTTTTTACATCCAGGTGGTTCACCACAACATTAAACTGTAAAATTTTAAGCTTTCTATCGTACTTTCTATTTCTCTATTGCTCACATTTTGTTGCTACTTTGCAAATTTTTGCTATACATAGTTACTACTAACAGGTATCTCTTGACTAGATGTTCATCTCATTTTGACAAGTTGAGTGAGAATGGAAATCCATCATGATCTCTCTTCACCTTTAGCTTTAATAGGTCCCCATAGCAAACTCGCAAGACAACTGAACCTAGAGCTAATAGACTAGGAATCACCTGTAGTTAACACCATAGCATCCTTACAAGCATTCCAAGACTGGCTTGAGCATCTACTCCAAGCCCTAGATTTAGAGGCTAGGGATGTAACTAAGGATCCTCTCATCGAAATGCCTGTGACCACATCTAGGGGGCGATAAAAACATTGAAACTTAGTTGCCTCCTAGATTTGTAGATGCACAAAGATGTAGCCAAAATTCTAAAAAATAACATTGAAGTCTTTGCATGGTCATAAAGAAACATGCTAGGTCTAGAACTGAGGCTGATACAACACAACATCATCTTAGACCCATGCATGAAAATGGTTAAGTAGAAAGCTCACAAGGTTAAACCAGAGATTGCAATGGTCGTACAGGATGAAATCATCAAGCTATATTAGGCTAGTTTCATCTAGGTAGTTAATCACTCAGAATGGGTGTCTAACATCATAGTAGTTTCTAAGAAAATGGGAGGAATATGAATTTTTATAGACTTCCACGATCTGAACAAGACAACAATCAAAGACAACTTCCCACTTCCAAGTATCGATCAACTCATTGACACTACAATTAATCATGCTCTATTATCCTTCATGGATGGTTTCTTTGGCTACAACCAAATTTGCATTAACCTAGAGCATCAGTTAACAAAAACCTTCATGACCCCATGGGGTACCTTTTGTTACACTATGATGTCTTTTGGGCTAAAGAATGCTAGAGAAACCTACCAGTGAGCCATGACTTACATCTTTAGCGACTACATCTTAGAAATGTTGAACGACTACATGGATGACATAGCGGTGAAATCTAAAGAGGTTTCTAATCATCCTAATGATCTAGGTGTACTCCTCAAGTGTTTCCAAATGCATGATTTATAACTTAATCCAAAAAAGTATCTCTTCAAGGTGAGCATCAGGCACATGTTAGGGTTTGTAGTATCAGAGGCTAGAATACAAGTGGACGCTAACAAAGTCAAGGCCATTGTTAACCTTGCACCTCATAGAAACCTTAAAGAACTGCATGGGTTACAAGATAGAGTACAATTCATTAAAAGGTTTATAGCAAAGTTCACTAACAAGTTACACCCTATGCAGCAGCTTCTAAGGAAAGGAGTTAACCTCGAATGGAAAACTCAATGCCAACAAGCCTTTGATGATCTGAAGAAAGACCTTTTGCACCTTCCAAATATTTACCCACCATAGAGGGATAAGCCTATCTTCATCTACCTTGCCATCTCAGACATGTCTATTGTAACATTGTTATGTCAGAAATGGGATGAGGATTCTGAGATACCAGTGTACTATCTAAGTCATGCACTGATAGCGTACAAGGTGAAATACAATGAGGTAGAGAGAAACTACCTTGCCTTAGTTTTTGCATTGAAGAAGTGGAGACACTACCTATTTTGTAGCAAGATTAACATTATTTGTAAGAGAAATATACTCCAGGCTATTACAAGCAACCTGTATGAGAGAAGTAGGATAGCTCGATGTAAAGCAATAACAACAGAATTTGATTTGCATTATGTGAGCCAATCATTGATGAAAGGTCAGGCTATAGCAATGCAACATATGACCTTACTCATTGAAGACCAAGAATTCATAGATTTTGAATTCCTAGATGAGCATGTTAGCACTATCAATGCCATCCTGTTGCATCCTGAAGCTACTTTGCATTTTGACAATAGCTTAACCATGTAAGCGGGTAGTGTAGTTATTGTCATTACATTCCCCTTTAGGAAAATGCAACCTTTATCTTATCATTTTATGTTTCCTTGTACAAACAACATGGCAAAGTATAAGGGGTTACTTAAGGGCCTCTTAGCTACCCAAGCATTACACATATAACACCTAGTGATTCACGAAGATTCACAACTAGTTGTGAATCAAATCACCTAGGTCTATGCCTGCAAAGCTACACACTTGCAATCCTATTGCAACCTAGTGAAACATTTTCTCAAATAGTTTCCAACTATGGACACGAAAAATGTGCCACACAATAGGAACACCATAGCAGATGCCTTGGCCATCCTAACAATAAATGTACCATTACACCTATTCGCGAGTTTGCCAACTTCGATTACTAAGTGTACTGAGCCTATCACTTATGCAGTACACATAGCGTCTATTAGCGTTGTAGATACTAAGGAGTGGTATGTCAACATTAAAGCCTACCTACAACATGGAAAATCCCTAAGTGGATTAACATCTGCCTAGAGCGATGTGTTCCGCAAGTGTGCTCAACAATATGTGCTTATGGGAGACAACACCCTGTGCAAACACTCATATGATGGGATATTGCTGGCATGTGTAAATGAGGAGCAAGCGCAAAATGTTATTAAAAAATTACATGAGGGACTATATTGTGGACACATAGCACCTAGTGAAACACCCAAAAATCCAAAGCCATGCTTACATCACTAGGCCTTTGCAATTCATGTGGCATCATGATAGTTCACATAGTTGACTGTGCATTTAGGAGCAACGCGTGGAACTATTGGAGGTGCTCAGAATGTGAAAAATATTTCAACAAGATTTCTAAGTCAAGGAGCTTTGCTACACTATGTAGAATAGAAAGCATCAAAAGACGTTTGCAGAAGCGAAGTACTATGCTACGTTATGTAGCATAGCACAAGGTAGCAAAAGCTAGATGGTTGGTTCCTTCGCTCAACTTCAAGTCCTTCAACAATGTCTCCTTCAGCCAGAAAGTGGCAGATGAAACACCATAAAATTTTTGAAGCCTTGATGGATCGGCAAAATCTAGTGACCCATGCAGGAAGTTATGACAAGGCGCAGCACAATACAGATGAACTTCAAGAGAGAAAATGAAACAATAGGTGCACGATGATAACACTTCCACTTCATGAATTTTCCATCTTTCAAAATCTCAACATTTAACATATTATGCTTCATTTTTCAACTTAGTGTAATGCCATGTAGCATAGTGTAATATTAAAGATAGCCCACCGCAGCATCAAGGATGGAAAACATTCAAGACTTCGATAGTCCAGTAAAAATATCAAGGCCTAAGGAACAATTTGCAGCATGATGTGCATTTCAGTAGGTTTTCTTTCTTGGTTAAGGGGCCCATTATGTTACTTTACATAGTGTGGCATAGTAAAAACCCCAAAAGAGATAGAAACAGAGGAAGCATGGTAACAATACTTCAACTTTTGCGGTTTCATTATTTTGCGTTGAATTATGCTATGATGCTTAATTTAGTGTAATGCAGTGTAATTCAAGTAACAAGAAGCACAATTTAGACATTAGTAGTTCATATGAAACAATATGCTCTCTAGCATATTACAATGTAATCAAAGGATAGTCTTTTGCCAAAGCCTGCATGAGGGTAGTTTACGACGTGCTATGCAGCATAGCATCGCAAGCTTCAACGACAACACATTAAGTCAATGGCATTTTATGAGTTCAAGACATGCGTCACTTAAACTACATTTTTCTCTTGAACCTAACCTTATAAATGCTCTAGTTGACGAAGATCAAAGGGGTTGGCAAAATTTTTCTTTCAAGGTTGGAAAAAGAGCAAAAGAGAATCAACAATCGTGAGAACCTTAGAGGTGATTGGCAAGAATTCTTGATCAGAAACAATCAACTACTAGATATTCTCCCCTGGGTCTCACTTCCTTATGCCTAGATTAGCTAGATCAAGCTAGATTGATCCTCACTTGTTTTATCTTTAGATAACTTTCTTGTTACTGGCATGTGCTTCGTCCAAACCGAAGCTTTCCTGAAATCATTATATCAAACATATTATTTTTCATAAATTAAATCTTAAATCTTGTGATTGTATTCTCTACAAAATCTGATCCCTTGCATCCTAGTTATACAGATTTGGTGATCTCATCTAAATCATTTGCATTGTATTCAATTTCTTTTGGGACTAACAACATTTTCATCACCTTATAAAGAATCTTCATTTTGCCATCAAATTATTACCAAATATTTTACTAATTAAATAAGTCCCTGTCTGATCAACAAGACCGTTCAGGGCACCTCGGATTCATTTTTTCTCTCTAGCATGATCCTCACATGAATTCGAGGTTAGAACTGTGTACACAGACTTTCGTTCGGTATTTTCAATGATCGACGTTTTCCATTGTTACAATTTTCTGGCACTAGAAGGAGGGATTGATAGTCGATTTGCATTTTACGGGTAGCCTCGTAAGCTGTATGTACCCATTGTCAATTAACGTAAGTGCACTACCTCCAAGGTTGTTTATGAAATTATGTGGTGCAGATCAGTCGCTTTGACAATTCCTTTGGAATCCTACGAGATAGAAAGCCCCAATTATTATCTTAATTCACCTTTGTCCTTCTGATCTCTTCTTTTATCGTCATTATCTCTGAATCGCGTAAAAAATGACTACATCAACTACCACCATTGACACCACTCACCTTGAGAACCCTTGGACCATGCAAGTCATGCCTCCCATGGACGAGCAACCACTTAGTCTGATGCAACCACGCTACTCCCTCAAGCTACAAAATAAGAAGCTTGAGGGATAGGCTCAGTGCAAGGAAATCTACAATTTCCTCTATGCTAAGCTAGCAGAAAACCTACCTATGTATCCATAAGAGCCTGAGGAAAAACGAGAGTACGAGTTCATGTACTGCAATGGAAAGAAGCTTATTCCTATTCCTACCACTTTCATACCCCTGATAGATCAGCAAAAGTGGATCATAGATCAAATGTTGATGGCAAAGACATCACCAGAAGAACTAAAGGCCTTGTTCCATGATGAAACACTTCATGATGGATAAGAAGATCTAGAATCTCACTCTGATGAAGGAAATCATGCCGATTTCATCATGGCCCCTCCCTCCACAAAATCTCGTGTAAATCCATTATTCATGGTCACCACACCTTTGACGTTATCTAACACTGATCAAGTCTCGTATTTACCGCTTTTACATTTTCTCTCTCCAACTATCTTCCTAGGTGACGGTCCATCATAGATCATTCCTTAGTAGGTGTGATTACCTTTACCTCATCGTGTGCCTATGCCTATGCCACTGCATGTGGACACAATACCTACAATGCCGACTACGCTCCCCATTCACATGACAGGGCCTGCCACCATAGCATGGTGGGCTCCCAACATGTCTCTTGTTGCACATCTTGTGCAAATGCAGCACCATACCCACCTTCAAGGCCATGTTCCAGAAGTGCTAAACCCAGTTGTAGGATCACCGCCTGTGCCCCTAGCTACATAAATAGTGTACCCAATAGCATAGCCGATGGTGGTTCCACCATCTGCACCAACCACCGGATGGTGGATGACGCAAGCAAGGGACTATCTCGATAGCATAGAACATCAGCCAAGTTGTTGCCTCTGTGGTGCCACCCAGTGTGGCTCCTCCTTCCGCTCCACAAATGACCTCATCGTCTATAGGTTTGGACCAAGCCTTCCAACTTATCTAGACCCTTATAGAAGAGGTTAAGCATCTCAAGGCTACTGGCTCTAACATGGTACAAGTCATGGATTTCTACCATGATGATCCTATTAGCCTAGCAGTCCCACTCTTGTTGTTGCCACCTAGGATGCCCCTTCCCCATTTTACAAAAAATAATGGGGAAGGTGATCCTAAAGACCATCTCATCACTTTTATATTAGAGTCCTTATTGCTACAACAATGTCCACATACTATAATTCGTGTCTTTGCTATGTCCTTAACGGGTAAAGCTTTGGACTGGTACCAAGAACTTCCATGCACTTCTATTTCAACTTTGGAAGAGATGTTAACCTAGTTTGTTACTTATTTCAAATACAACCTAAAGCCAAAAGTCACACTGGACTAGCTCATGGGAGTTAAACAAGACCTACTCAAGTTGGTCCAAAATTTTATACAACGTTGGAGCACTACCTTGAATGAAATCCACGAACCCATCACGGAGGCCCATCTATTGGAAATCTTCAAGGGAGTGGCCAATGGCTTTATCAAGTCTAAATTGTATTACCTCACCTCCCGTTCCCTCAGTCAAGCCTTTGCTCAAACTAAGAGCATCCAAGATGTGGTGGAGGCTAGTAAAGATCCAATGTATGTGGCCTACAAAAATCCCCATATCAAGGGTAAGGACAAAGGCAAATCCACAATGACTACAATTGTAGCGGTTGCTGAAGGGGCCAAGAAAAAGAACAAAAACAACAAGAAAACTACTGCTTAGCTAGTTGAGTTGACAACTAGTTAAGGTAGCATTAATCAAGAAGGACCTTTCACCCCTGAAACACCCCCATAGCTGAGGCCAAAATTTGAGCATAAGGACTGCTCAAATTACGCAACTGTACCTATGAAGCCTTCAGAACTTCTAAAACAATTATTGGAAACTGGTCATATCTGACACAAGGTTGTGTCCAAGGAGGCGCTGAAATGTCACAAGAACCATTGTGGGTTACTCAAGAACCCTTCCTTAGCACAACATAATGAACTGCCAGTTCCCAAGAACATTATGCTAGATCGATTCTATGACTATCATCAATTGTGTGGTTGTGACATGGATTACTGCTGGGCGTTGAAAGATTACATTCAATGCATGATTGATCAAGGTGACCTGATCTTGGACCGTAGTAGTCCAGCTTGCCTAGAAAATCAAGCCCTACACGTGTACTAAGATCCATTAAATTCAAATAATGTAGGATACATAATTAACCTAGTAGGATCAGAGGGTGATAATCAGTCACAACTGAAACAAACTTTCGTGCTACCAACGCATCCTCATTCTGCTTGAACAACTGATTCAACAGCATCGACAAGTGGTTCTCCACGACAACCTTTTATCCTTCAAGTCCCTTGCTAGAAAAATTCTCAACAACCCACTTTCAATAAAGCCGCAGCCCAGCCCACGCCTACGCCTAAGGCCCCCTTTGTCATCAAGGTGTCAAAACCATCGATAGCCCTTCCTACACAAGGGAAAACCTCCAAGTCAAGCTCCTGATCCCAATTTAAAGGAAAAGGAGAAGGAGCTAAGACAAATAGTATGACCAAGGATTGTCTTATGTTGGGGGTTCGTAAGCTTAAACCCCTCACCTCTATATCCTTGGCCCCATTTTCTAACTATGGCGAAGTTACGCAAATGTAACCATCTACTCCTAGCAGAAAGAAGCAAAACCCTTGGTCAAATATCACTCCTCCCCAAGAAATTCGTCTCCTAGGGAAAATGAAAGAGTAAAAGGGTGACAAGTAGCCAGATCATAGGTGGGATCTCTTCGATGCCTTTATGCAAGTCAAATAGGCTCTAAAACCAAAAAATACAACTTTCAGCCTTTATGATTTACTCATGACATCACAGAAGCATCATGAGGCTATGGTTTGCATGCTAACATTCATACCTAGGGACAAAGGCCTGCCTACGGATGAAGAAGAAATTCATTCCATTATGCTTTCTCTCACAACTGAAAAACCAAGGCCTTCCTTGTTGACCTTTCGCAGTGAATCCATTAAGGATGACCCAAAAAAGGGTCATGTGACAACGGTGTCCATGTTCATCACCATTCGGGTTGGTCAACACCAAATTCAGAGGGTACATGTGGATGATGGGATAGCCACTAATGTCATCCCCTACCCCATAGTGGATAGGCTAGGTCTGATTGATTAGATCAATCCTACCACCACGTCATGTTTAAAGTCGTTCAATGGGGCATGAGTGCAAGTCAAAGGCACTATGCACATCAACTTCGTGGCAGGGGAGCAATTCCCCAGAGACACAACCTTCATTATTGTTGAAGAGATGCCTAGCTTCGACTTGATCCTGGGGAGGTCTTGGTTGGCTCAACTAAGGGCAGTTTCATCGCCTATACATCAGGAGATCCATCTACCCTACGTAGGAGGAGAGGTGGTTATCCACAGTGATGAAATAACCCCTCAAACTATTATTAATATAGATATGGAGTAGGGGTCGGAAATCAAAATGTCTAAAGATCAGTCCCCTATCCGAATACTTGAATAAGTCGAAACAGTGGTTGATGACAGCCTAACTTAGGCTAAGCTACCATTCCTAGAAGAGGAGTGTGATGCAAAGGAAAAGGATGGTAAATCACCTTGTCTTTACATGTCACCAAAAATAAAAGTGATCAAGAAAAAATTACAGGGCTAGCCAATAAACTAGGTCATCTAATTACCATATAGTTTATGCATGTTTTATTCCATCATGCTATCCCACCTTTGCATCCACCAGCTATGCTCATTTTACGCTTAGGCTTATTTTACGCTTCCACCAGCTGTTCTCATTTATGCTTATGTTTTTACACCCCTACTAGTTATCTTTGTCACTCTTAACTTTATCTAAAATTAATCACATGTGCTACCCATAGCCCAAAATGGCCTAGAATTATACATGGCCCAAAATGGCCTAAAACTATGCACGACCTGAAATGGCCTAAAACTATACATAGCTCGAAATGGCCTAAAACTACACACGGCCCGAAATGGCCTAAAACTATATATAGCCTGGAATGGTCTAAAACTATCAAATAGCCAGAAATGGCCTAAAACTATACATGGCCCGGAATGGCCTTAAACTAATCATAGCCTACCAAGGCTTAAAATTGGCTTCTTAGTGACATTTATGCTATTCCTTCACCACATACAGACGGATCGGAATGGCTTAAAACTACCCATGGCCTGAAATGGCCTTAAACTACCTATTTAAATCTCAATTTATGCTTGAACTGGTCAAAGGCCTAAAATGGCCCAAGACTAGTTGCCTTATTTATTCTTTGCACATGATTTATCTAGTAGCCTGCAATGACTTTGAACTAGTAACTTCATTTACACTATACGCCTAAACTATCTACCATTTCTCATAACATCAAAACCTACTAATTTACACTTTGCATAAAGTAAGAACAGTAACAACAAAAGAACATTAAATTAAACCAAATTTGCATTAAAATGTCAAAAAATAAATATTTTTTCTTTCTCATGATAAAAATAAAAAAAATAGACTATGGCCAATACAGCCACATTATGCGTCTCCTCTTTCCTTATTGTCACTTATATCCCTCAGCTCAATCTCCATCCCAAGCAAATCATCCTCATAAGAACCACCTCTTTCAGGTAGCATTTCTTCATGAAGGTGGTCATCCCTATCACGCTCTTCTGTATGAAGCTATTTTCCATCGTGTTGACCACCACAATTAAGCTCCATCCCTTGCAAACCCCCTTCATGAGGACTGTCATCCATGTTACACTCGCCTCGTTGAGGAACCTCCTC
This sequence comes from Gnetum montanum, assembly GCA_015680685.1. NCBI lineage: Eukaryota > Viridiplantae > Streptophyta > Gnetopsida > Gnetales > Gnetaceae > Gnetum > Gnetum montanum. The sequence goes on from MNCI01006411.1 coordinate 651,189, forward strand.
AAGTCATTCCTGTAATAATACATAACACGTATGCTAACATTACAATAGAAACTAGGCATGGTAGAAGGCATAATAAAACAAACACTCACCTATGATGGTCCGACATCAATAACAAATGGAATTTATTCTAAGCCAATCCACAGACGTTGCATGATCTCATTCTTGGTAAGCTCAGCCCAAACCCTATCTCCTAGATTAGCTCGGGCCTTCATCTTCCCTTTTTCCATAGGAGTCTAGTGAGGTGGTTTAGAGAAGAAGGAAGGGATGGTTTTCTCTCCTCCAAGAATAGTAATTTTCCTTTCTAGAGAGGTGCTCACCATCACTTGCTCCTAGAAATTTTCAAATGCACTGGAAGAACCATTAATGTCAAGGAATAGTCGAAGAGACTAAGCCTTGATAACAGAGTCCCTGTACTATTGACAGTAGGCAACACAATACCTCTTATAGATATGTTTATGATCTTTTTGTGTCTGCCCCCATTCTTACACACTTGTACTGTAGTCCTTCCAGTCTTGATTATTTTCAGTTAGGAGATCCATTTGCATCCACTACTCAACTAGTTCACGGCTAGTCTAGACGCTATTTCGAATGATCATCCAATAATGGGCATAGTTTACAATAGCCTTCCACCAGTCTTCATTGCCCATCCCTGAGGCTACAGGAATTCATTCCGAGACCTCAAGTCCCCCACTTCATCATCTAGAGCCGCTCTCTCTTTCTTCAACCTTTGTAATCTTTTCCAAAGTTCCTAGTTTATGTTTTGGCATTCCCACAAAGAGCATGTTGAGCATACTACATATTTACACATTTCATCATAAATGCTACATGGTACGATGATCTCTTCCGAGGAGGGTTCGGTGGTGTCTAGATCAATAGGCTCTGAGGGATCCCACTTGAGTCAAGCTCCTAATAACATAGTATGACAATTAGACATGATTAGATAACACAATACCACAATGGAAAAACTTCTGCATAATGATCATGATGTACCTACTTCAGGGTCAATTTTCTCCAAGTGGCCAATCATGTCATGAACGAACCCCTTCATAAAGGTGAATTTATCAAGAAATTCTTCCTAGGATCAAGTCGCCACCATTGACATGTGCACATCCTGGTCTCCTATTATCCAGAACAAGTTCCATATGAAGACATAATTGAAACATTACAATAACCAATACAAATTTTAGAAGAAATTTCCTAAAGTTGAGTACACTGTGAAAGTTAGTCTAACAGAGTTACAAATCATTTACCTCTTCTTGTCTGAGCCAAAGGGACTTTGGAATCTTCGATAGCTACTCCATTCTCATGTGCAAGAGCTTGCGCACTACTCACTTGATTGACTGCTGCAGCCTCTTCTTCCAAGGCTGAGGTCTCCTCCTCACATCGTAAAACCATAGCCCTCATTTCAGGGGTTAACCTTTCTACAACCTTCTCCTTCACTGTCATATAATGTTCCCATTTAACACAAAATTTTGCTCTAGTTCAATAAATTGTGACATAAAAGTGTCTATATGCAACATGGATTTAACGATTAGCACATTTCTTTTCTTACCTGCTGGAGGATTACTCCTCCAAAATTTGACCTACATCTTCTCCCTTGCATTACTTGTTGGCTCAGCAAACTCCTTGGTTAAATGAGGCTTCTTCCGAGGCACCGACGGGTCCACTATCTTAGCCACCAGGCTCTACCCCCTCGACACATAGCTAGTATAGGAAGAAAGTGCCCTACCCATGCTATCTAGACCCCACATTTGAGGTGCCACCATGTCCCTAGTCATTACAGATAATGACTCTCTGATCCCCTTAGGAGGGTCCTCCGATCAGAAGGTGCCAAAAATATGGGAAATCCATGATTTAGAAATCTAGTCATAGTCCTATTGCATCCAGACTCCATCCCATTGGACAACTAGAAACTCGTCAAACTATTGAAAGCAGTGCTATGAAAAAGGCAAAATGCACATTAAAACAAGACTCAAGCTTCTTTTGAGAGGCAAAATAGCTGGCCTAATTGAAATGCATCCCCTCCTCAATGACCTCTTACATAATGCGAGCTTGTTCTATAGTGATGAATCTCCCTTGGGAGAGTGTCTTGGGCAAGGTCTGAGCTTGGAACAAGGGGTAAATGGTGTGGGCCACCGTCAACTCAATCCCATCAGCAAGAATCCTTTTGGACTCTTTCTTAACCCCTAGCAACTCCTGTATACCTTCTTGGCATTTGGTGCTCCTCTTTGACTTTTCCTCTATAGGAAATCCATCAGAGAGGACCCAAAAGAGATCAGCGAACAACTAAGCATCTATGTAAAAATTTACGCGCATGTTACACACGCGTATGCAGAGATGCTCGACTTCTTCACTAAAGTAGTTGACCAGGGTCAACATTTCACCCATGGTAACATTAGGGGTTATGGCCAAGAATAGGTCCATTAGCATAGCGTCTTGAAGGTTATTGGTCAAAATAGTAGGGGCCACTCTATGGTCGAGCCAACGTTGTGCCTCCTTTATGTCATCATAGCGAAAAAAGATATTGCTCACGTCACGACTAGAGGCCATGATCATGATTTCCCATGATTCCTTGACTACATACATAAAAAAATGGCTAAGTCAAGATTGCAAAAAATAAGATAAGACAACTTCACACATCATCGCTAACTGATGAAATTGACACAATTCATCATCATAATGGTGTTTACCATGTCCGAAAGGCAAAGGAAATGGAGGGATTCTCCTTCACACATCGGCCATAGTGAGGGGAGGATCCAAAGTCTATTCCTTATCCAGCCATCTAAAATTCTTACATCTAGTAAATAAGTTAGCATAGTGGGTCGGGTACTCTAGAATTTCAAATGGTATTTGTTCCATGATAGCAGCCTTTACATTGCTAATAGTAGTAAATTCACTAATAGCCCTTTCGGTTAATGACAAGGTATCATTATTGCCCTTGAGACCGCTGTCATTGATAAAGAACCTACATCATAGAAAAAAAAGGGTAGATTCTTTACACTTGACATAAATCTAAACAATAGTTAGCACGTTGAAACACATCGAAATGACAAAAATCTAGATTCTTAATCATCAGTGTAGTATATAGTACTAGGGGGGTTCTGGAAATAGGTCGTGAGGTGATGAGCTATGAATAGAGTATTGTAGGAGTGATAGTAGTGGAATCTAGGAACCTCCTAGATCCAACTCAAACACCTCAGACCTTTGATGCTTTGTTCGCAATCTTGCACCCGCATAGTCTCAATCTTGCCGTCCATTAGGAAACCCAAGATACCCTATGTCGAACTGACTAATAACATCTCCAAAATGGTGGCAGCTATATCACCTAGTAGATGTGACTAGATGATTACATTGTATTTATGAAGTAGAAACTGTAGGAACCCCCGTGTGCCTCTTCGGAACCATACCACCTTCCCCTTTATATGAGCATGAGGGGGAGGAACATTGACCGCAGGAACATGCATGCAGCATAGGATGCCCACAATGTCCAAAATGATTAGGATGGGCTTTAACATGATATTGTACAATGAAAACATATTTCCATTAGACAAAGAATTTTAGCATAAGTAGTCATCACACTATAATAAGGTTTCACCTGATTCCTAGAAAATTGTAGATTTCGCTAGAAATGCATGGCCAGAATTGCCCAAACCCTTACAACAGCTCAAGGTCTATCTTTGACAATGGCGATGAAGGCAAGGCTACATATTATTCTAGCATAACATGCAACTATTACAGGAATAAAGGAAAGGAAGACAAAACCCTGATTACACTACCTATAAAATATAATACCGAGGTCTTTTGATTATACACAACGTTTATTTAGTATTATCCAACATTACCTAAACCCTCATAACAATATGAGGTTCAACTTCAATAGCAAAGACGAAGGTAATACCGCAAACCACAATAGCTCAACCCACGTAAATAGATATTAATACTAAACGTAGCATATACATTCAAGAAGACAATACACAACTATGATGGTGCAACAAATATGACAATAGTGCAAAAGGGTGAACAACCACTTACCGGTTAAGCGAAGTAGCTTCCCGTGCCTTGACTCTAGCCAATGAAGCCCGTTGCAGACTCTCTTTCACTTTGTTAATCCTGGCTAGTTTAGCATTCTTTCCCTTAACTGTTGGTGCCATGGTGGCAATCAAATAAGTTTTCATAAATCTTCTGTTTATGCCTTGCTTCTGTTCCTCTTCTGCTATAGTCAAAATCTGAATTCGTGATATCTATAACCTATCTCAAGTATGAACCATTGGTTTATAAAAAAAATTCTTCAAACTAATTTTTCTTTCTATATGATTGATGTGGAACTTTCCCAAAATGCTGGAGTTAGTACGACATGAAATGCGAAGATCGGGCCATTAATTTCATTGATATCATGTAGATTGTGGTCCAAAACAACCTTAAACTAATACATTTATCATCTCATAATCTGGTCGCATTAACAACAGTTTATACAGAAATTCAAATTTCACAACATGCTAGACATGTCACGTTACACTTTTCAGTCCATTTCATATGCTAGCATCTAGGAAGCCGAGCTTGTTATTATCTTATTGTAACAGTCCACTAAGACCTTAAATTGGAAGCCTCTTTAACGCTAAAAAGAAAAAAAAACTCTTATCGCTCAACCAATTCGTAGAAAAATAATGTAACAACTTCCTTTTTTGACATTTTTGTAGGGCGATTCACAAATGAATGCAGCTTTATCTGCACCATTAGCCTTAATAGGCCCATATGGAGAGACCATTAGATAGTCTAACTACATGTTGATAGAAATAGAACCTACACCTTGTGATGCAACCATAGTAATGTTGGAAATGTCCCCAGATTGGCCAGAACATTTGGCCTAAAATCTAGACCTGGAGGCTAGTGATGTGATCGAGGATTCTCTCGATGAGGTTCCCGTGGTTATAAACAATGACGAGAATAATACTCTTAGGGTTAGTTCCCTTTTAGACCAACAAACACAGAGTGGCATAACGTGAGTGCTCCAAAACAATGTTGCTATATTTGCATGGTCATATGAACACATGCCGGGATTAGACCCGAGATTAATACAGAATAACATAATTTTAGGCCCACGCATCGAACCAATTAGACAGAATGCATGCAAGATTAAGCCAAAAATTCTGCTAGGAGTGTGTAATGAAATCACCAAGTTGTATCAAGCTGGTTTCATTCACATGGTTGATTACTCAGATTGGGTGTCCAACATCATAGTTTTCTCTAAGAAAATGGGAGGTATATGCATCTACATAGACTTCCAGGATCTGAAGAAAGCTACGATTAAGGATCATTTCTCATTACCTAGTATTGACCAACTGATCAACACAATAGCTTATCACGCGCTTCTATCCTTCATGGATGGTTTCTCAGGTTATAATCAAATTCACATAAACCTAAAGCATTAGTTGACCACAACATTCATGACACCCTAGGGAACCTTCTGTTACACTATGATGCCTTTCAGGATAAAAAATGCTAGGGTGATGTATCAACGGGCCATGACATACATTTTTAGCAACTACCTTTTAGGGTGATTGAACGACTATGTAGATGAGATAGCTGTCAAGCCTATAAAGTTTGGAGTTTATTCAGAAGACCTAGAGTTAGTCCTTAAATGATTCCTTAAGCATGACTTACGACTCAATTTAAAGAAATGTGTGTTTGGAGTCAAAACTGGATGCATGTTAGGGTTTGTGGTATCAGAGATGAGCATTCGAGTCAACTTTGACAAGGTCAAGACCATCATTGATTTAACGCCACCTACAAACCTCAAGGAACTACATGGATTACAGGGCAGGCTTTAGTTCATCAGGCGGTTCATCTCGAAATTAATAGATAAATTACATCCCATGCAACACCTTCTTAAGAAGGGTGTTAATTTTGAATGGATTGATGACTGCCAGCGTATATTTGATGATTTAAAAAAGGATCTACAACATTTGTCAATGATTTTCCCACCTCAAAGGGATCAACCTTTTTACATCTATCTAGCTAGCTCAGACGTGTCCATAGCTGCATTACTATGCCAAAAAAGAAATGATGGGTCTAAAGCCCCTCTCTATTACCTCAGTCATGCCCTATTTGCATACGAGACAAGGTACAATGAAGTAGAGCATAACTATTTGGCATTAATTTTTGCACTTAACAAATGTAGGCATTATCTTTTCCGTAGTCAAGTCAACATAATCTGTAAAAGCAATGTTCTGCAAGCTATCTCAAACAACTTATATGAGAGTAGCAGGATAGCTTATTGGAAAGCTATCACAGCTGAATTTGATTTACATTATGTTGGCCAATCAACCACAAAAGGTTAGGCCATAGCTGATCAACTAGTGACATCACCCACTAAAGATCAAGCTACGATAGAGCCAGAATTTCTAGATGAGCATGTACATAGTTTGAGCCCTCTATCAATAGGCCTCAAAGCGATGTTATATTTCGATGGAGCTTTGACTACTAGAGGTGGAAGTACTGCTACTAGCATTATGCTTATCCCTGAGGATGTGTGTCCATCAACTTATTGCCTAACATTCCCTTGTATGAACAACATGGTAGAGTATGAAGGGCTCCACAGAGGATTGTTGACAGCCATAGAGCTTAAAGTTCAACACCTGGCAATCCAAGGTGATTCGATGCTTGTCATTAATCAAATCATAGGAGTCTATGCCTACAAGGCTATGCACCTACTATCCTACTATGATATGGCTAAATATATCCTAAAAAAATTCATGACAACCAATGCCCAACATGTGCCACACAATGAAAACATTGTTGTCGATGCACTGGTAACAAGGTGTTAAATGTGCTACCACACTTTTTTTCCACATGGCCCGCTTTAATGATAGAATGTATAGAGCCTATCATTCAAGTGATGTAAATTTCTTCATTAAATGTGGAAGGAATGTTAGAATGGTATGACAACATTAAAAATTACCTTCTGCATGGCGAACTACTGCACGAGCTAACACATTCTCAAAAGGATGCAGTGCACAAGCGTGCCAAGCAATATGTCATCCTTGGAGATAGTACTATCTGTAGAAGCTCCATTGATGGAGTATTACTTACCTGCATTAAAAATGATCAAGCATAGTGAATAGTTAATGAATTCCATGAAGGGTTGTGCAGAGGACATGTAGCCCCTCGGGCAATGACTGCTAAAATCAAACGCCTAGGGTACTATTGGTTGTACATGGAAAAATACTACCTTGCCAAGGTTAAGATGTGTGACATGTGCTAGCATTACACAAATCTAATACACGTGTCACCAACTAAGTTGCACACTACACAGATCACTTGGCCATTCTAGCGATGGGGACTAGACATCATAGGTCCCATCGTACCCAAATCTTTTGTAGAACATAGCTTCATTATCACTGTCACCAAATATTTTACGAAGTGGGTAGAGGCTATCCCCCTATGGAAGATTACATCTCAACAGGTTTGCCATTTTATCTTAGACAATATCGTAACTAAATTTGGGCTCCCTATGACTATTGTGACCGAAAATGGGCCATAATTTAGTAGCATAGAAACCAAATCTTCTTGTGACAACCTTGGTATCAAGAAATATTTTTTTTCACCTTATTACCCACAAGAAAATGGTTAAGTAGAGGCGAAAAATAAGGTGATTATCAATCTACTTAAGAAGATGCTCAGTATTAACAAAAAATGGTGCCATGAAAAAATCCTCTATGTGCTATGGGCATATCATACAATGTGTAGAACAGCTATAGATAGGATGCCCTACAACCTAGTCTATGGGTCCGAAGCAGTGCTACCCTTGGAATTATAGGTTCCCTCATTATGGATGGTCCTATCCATGGTTATAAATGAGACTTAGCACAATCAGTCTAGAATCATGGATTTAGATTTAGTGGACGAGAAACACATCCAGATGCTCGACACCATTGAGAGATATCAGGATAAATAGAGACAGAAGCATCGACACAACCTACATCAACGACCAATCAAGAAAGGGGAGTTAGTTCTCAAGGCCAATCATGACCTAGTAGGAAAGTTCTCTATAAATTGGGAAGGCCCTTTCCTGGTCATTAGCGCATATGGCAACGGAGCATTCAAGTTAGCAGACATCGACGGCAATGAGCACTCAAAGCCAGTGAACCATCTGTACTTGAAATGATATTATGTCTAAGCATCGAGTCGATGAAAACGCAAGGTAATAGACATCTTCTACGATGTAAAACTGGAAAATTTGTACATGTCTGCTATGATGTAAAACTGACAAAGTTGTACATTTTCGCTACGACGTAAAACTAGTAGTTCTTGCACCCGTCCACCAAGACGCTAAACTGGCAAAATTTTTTACCATTTGCAATGACGTGAAACTAGCAAGGTAAGCATACATCTTCTGAGATGCTAAATTAGCATAAAATTGTCCCTGGGTCATGACATAAAACTAACACCCATAGCATGGTCTTCTGGGGCCATAAACTAGCTCTTCCACCATACACTACGATGTAAAACTAGTAGATTGTAGTCTGCCCAGACGTTAAACTGGGACCATGGCTTACTGAGGCTTAAAACTAGCAACGATAGTCAACCAAGACTCAAAACTAGAATTGGCCAAGCATTCCATGAAGTAAGTGAGCTTGGTCATTCTTGCATAGCATCCCTACCAGATGAAACGGGTAAGATGTTGGGACAGACACAATGTCATTACCTCACCAGCATTTTGTTGATTCCTTAGAAATGCCAAAAGGCATACTACTAACCCCTCGAAGATGTTTCTACAATGACCACTCTATAGCTGCACCTCCTAGGAACAATTTCACTACTTGGGGCCACAAAGAAACTATGGTCATCCATAGTCTCAGTGGCCTCCATCCATCATCATCACTGAACTCTGGCCTAGCAGATTCATCTGACTTGTTCTTTGCCCAATCATTGGCGCAACATGAATCTGGTTGTAGATGTTAGTTTCATGAATCGTAGAACCAACATTGGGATGCTTGCTCCTCGTCATGGTCCCTGTTTCATGGCCTGCACTCTCCTTTTAGCTTTGAATGGTGCTTATTTCAATAGCCTTCCTCCTTAGCGATTAGGATGATTGCTTCTGCGCTCTACTCTTTGTTATGTTTTGTAGGTTACTTGCTACGACAGCGTTGATCGAGAGTGCATTCATTAGCAGGTAAGGTGTCATGGTGTCTTGAAGCAATTGCCCAGACTAGCTTGGCCACCTATGAGTGCAAATCCTACCTCTCCCTTCATTCGATCCATTATTTCATTTTCCCCTTCCTTTTTCCTCATGACCACTATTACCTCTTGATTTTCTTGGACAAAGCATGAATATTCAAGCAACACTCTTTCGCATCTTTGTGTCCATGAACTGGTGTAACGCAACTCACCTAAGTGGAATGTAATTCAAAAAAATAGGGGGCAAAGTTTGGCAAAATAGATGTAAAACAGCTCATCCAGGCCACATGGGTGTAACACAACTCATCCGCATAGGCCCTCCATATACAGTATGATAGCGTAACCTCTCGCAAATACATTCGTAGAAGGATGCTATAACTTGTTTGTAAAAGTTTCATGTACATGTGCTTGAGTCTTCCACAAACCTCCCTCCTTTTACTCCTATAAAATCCCTTCTATGCTTCCTCCCCTACCCTACCTTGGCACTCTCAGGTTTGGCAAAGTGACATTTGAGCAATCTCCAACGGACGATGTTGGAGTGGCTAGACAAGGAATCACATCCCTTATTCAAAAACCCACTTACTTCAACGCACTACACCTTGCAATCCCAACTCCGGACATTACTCCATAGCAGCAACTAGCGATACAATCTTCCCAACCAACTAATCTACCTACCACTCAAGAGTGGGCAGAAGCAAAACAAATGATGTAAGTGTTAGCTAATGAGATAAAGCATCTCAAAACTACCAAGACTGAACATGTTAAAGTGCTATATTTCTACCAGGATGATCCAATTAACTCTTTAGTTCCACCGTTATCTTTACCCAAGGGAATCACACTACCCTAGTTAACCAAGTAAAATAGGAAGGGAGATCTGAACACTCACTTAGTCACGTTTCAATCAGAAACTCTATTACTTCAAGCTTGGCCCCATGCAATCTTGTGAGTGTTTGCTATGTCCTTAATGCACGTAGCCTTAGACTGGTATCGAGCCTTGCCTCGTAACTCCATATCCTCTCTAGAGGATTTGTTACATCAATTCGTTACCAGGTTCAAGTACAACCTGAAGCTTGAGGCCACACTAGAAACTCTGATACAGGTGAAACAAGTACTACTTCAGCCTGTATAGAAGTTCATCCAACGATGGAGTGCAGTCCTTAAGAAACTTCATGAGCCCATCCTTGAAATGTATTTGCCTACAATTCTAAAGGGAGCTGTGAATGACTTCGTTAAGTTAAAACTATATTACCTAAGTGCTGAAATGTTGAGCCAAGCATTCACATAAATTAAGAACATAGAACAAGCTACACAAGCCAACAATGACCCCACCTATGTGGCTTACAGGAACCAACATGTTTCCAAACAACAGACAACAATGGAAACTGTAGTTGCAAGCAAAAAAAAAACAAACGCTATAACCAATATGCGTACAACAATAGGGGTCACCGTAATATCTAACTTTCAATGCAAGGATCCCTCTAAGTACACACCGCTACCTACATGACCTTCTAAACTACTACAGAAACTCCTTAAAGCTAAGCAAACCCATTACAAAAACGTAGAGGAGAATGCTTGTCGTAGACATGACAGGTACTCTGAGCTACTAAGGAACCCCACCTTAGTAGCACCAAACGAGCCCCTAGTCCCACGACACTTCAAATTAGATCAAATTTATCACTACCACTAGATGTTCGATCACAACACCAACACCTACCGTGCGTTACAGGATGATCTTCAGATAATGATAGAATGGGGCCAACTCAGTGTCAACACCCTAAATCAACCCAATAGAGACAATGCCTCCTATGTAATAAACTCCATTGGCATAGATAGTAAGCCTAAAATTGTGCGTCAACCTTTTGTAATCCATGTACCTCCTAGCAAAGCAACAATCCCCTCCACCTCCATGAGCAAGGGGCCTCCCATCGTCATCAAGGTGCCACCTAGAGGACCGACGACATCTTTTGTGGTCAAGGTACCACCACCTCATAGGTCTACTAAGACATTAAACTAGCAAGATTCAATGAAATCCTAAGCACTAAAGACACCCTTTGTGATCAAAGTACCACCATAGTCATCTGCTAAGACATTAAATTGGCATGATGCACCAACGACAATAGCAAAGAAACCTTTAGTTATCAAGGTGCCATAAAAAGCTAGTCAAATACCAATGAATCCTCCCAAACTACCATTTTTCATAAAGGTGCCATCATTTGATGGCCCCTCATTTACCCACAACCCAAATGTAGGTAACATGGATAAGCCTACCAAATGGTAGTAGAAGAGGACAAACGAACAATGAAAAACTCTCATAGCTGAAGCAAAGGCCACACCTAGTACATAACAATTGAACACTAGGGGCCCTACCCCTAATCCCAAACAAATCAGGCCCAAGCCCTTAAGCCATACATAGGTAACTAACACAATGGCAAACAACACAGACTTTGTAGCTACACTAGCCTAGGTGAAACAAATACTCAAACAAAAGAACACAACCATGAGCTTGTACGACCTAGTCATGACATCATCAGCTCATCGCAAAGCCTTAGCACAAATGTTAGCATCCATTTCTATTACAAAGGACATCCTTGTTAACATGGAATCCATCCATGCAATGATTTCACAACACACACCGTAAAGATTGGGTTCAAACACCTTAGCCTTCTACGATGATGTAGTTAAAGTCAACCCCAAACGAGGGGAGGTCACAATAGCTCCATTATTGATTAGCATATGTGTTGGGAAATATACCATTCACAGAGTGCATGTTGATGATGGTGCAAAAACCAACATAGTTCTATACTCCATCATCGACAAACTAGGCATGGCAGATGAGATCATGCCAATTAAAACCATGTGTTTAAAATCCTTGAACGGATCACATGTCACAGTTAAGGGCACAATCAACTTAGCCTTTGTGGTAGGAGAACAATTTCCCACCAGTGTGGAATTCACTTTCATAGAAGAGATGCCCAGTTTCAACATGATTTTTGGTAGACCTTGACTAGCACAACAACGAGCCATTTCCTCACTGATACATCAAGAAATCCACCTTCCATATGAAGGTGGACAAGTCATTATACATGGCGACAACACTCCCTTTCAAGCTGACCACAACATAGACATGTCACAAGTCTTGAAAGAGGATCCTCTTGAAGCAACACACATGGCAACAAATGCAACACCTAGAGCCAAAATGCCTGAATGAGTGGCAACCGACATAGTAGTTAGAGCTAAAATGCTCGAATGAGTGGTGAAAACCATAAGCCTCCCAGCTAAGCCTAAGCCTAAAATGCTTCCAAAAACACATTTGGTTAGGAGACAACCACATGATCAAAGCACCCTAATGGCCAAAAACCAGCCAGATCTTTGCATACTCTTCACATTCTTTTGCGGTGCATATGTCACATTTATTTATATTACACTAGCATACGTGTTCTCTCATGGCCCGAAAAGGCCTTAAACTAAATCGTGGCCCAAAAAGGCCTTAAACTAAACTGTGGCCCGAAATGGCCTTAAACTACCACCTTTTCACATTGTCTTCTATTTACTTGTTTATTTCAGTTTATGTATTCTTCAATTGCTATTTAACATTATTTTCTCTAGTTGTTTTTGTTTACAGTATCATACGAGCACACACACATGCATCCACAGCCAGTCCTGGCATCATGACTTAAAACTGATACCACACATTTTCCTAGAGTCATGATAGTAAACTGACATCATAGAGCTATATATGACATGACACTAAACTATCACACTCATTAACCAGAGTTTGATAAGACTATAAACTAGCTTGCCTCTTCATAGTCCTTCATGACTATAAACTCGCATCGCACCATCCACTACGACGATAAACTGGTAGCATCCAACGGGTTATGAAGTAAAACTAACCCATGATAGTCTGCTAAGACTATAAACTAGTAAGGTCATCTTTGGCACATTCATCTACTATTGTAATTCATAACATTTATTCATCAATGCATGTTGCATCATTCATCACACCAGCTCTGACAACACTATTGCTGCTCATTTTGTTTGCCTTAAGTTTCACATGGGTCTCCATTTGCATCAGCTACATTCATGTCTAAAGTGTTCACTAACTCATTCACTTCTGGTTTTCTTATCTTCTTGGAGTTTGTATGCAGGATGAAACCCGGTGATGCTCATACACGGATACACTTCATCACGGTGACAAAGTGCCACATTGTTTCTGATGCATGCAACCATATTAATCAATCTATTCAAAAGTACATTCCGAGTTCCCAATACATTCTCCATTTCCTCAATACTCTCATTCCATTTCCTACCCTATTACAGTTCCCAGATACACCTAGTACACCCCAAAACTTTAAGCACACTATTGCAGACTGCGATACTCTCAAGCAGTTGCAACACACAACACACCACATGAGCATGAGTGCAAAATTAAAAAAAAGATCTTTCCAAAAATGACAAAACACAAAAAAAAAGATCAAAGAGAAAAGAGAAAAATAAAACACAAGACCCTTGGCACTTCCCATACAAGCCCCAAGTAGGAAGGTAGTTGTCTTGGAAAGCAGTACTCATGTCTCAAACCATCATGTTTCACCTCATTGCATGGTTTTGGCTATCAGACAATGGGTTGCCTTAGACACTCCACAAGGGTCCTGTTTCTCCAAATAATGCATCACCTCATCGCATAGATTTGGTTGTGACAATGAGTTCTCTCAAACATGATACAAGAGTCTCATTCCTCCAAAGGACATACTCCTCATGCCTTGGTTCCAAGTTTGCTAAATATTGGCCATCAACAAGGAATAACATGACTTGTTTACACAAGATGAATACTCCTCTCCCATACTAGCATAATCCATTGATCAATTCCCAATCCAAAAATTGCAAAAATATCCTCTAGATATCATCTCAAAACTTCATTTCCCAATCTCAAGTACTTTTGAACACGGTGCGATGACATTTGGCCAAGTGCCAAAGGACAATGCTTACTAGTAGTTTGCTTGTGATGTTTTATACTCCTTTGTCAACACCTATTGGGCTAATCCCTCCAAGAATCAACAAAGAGGGGCTAATGAAACACCACAAAAATTTGAACCTAACACTTTTGGACAAGAATTGAGCTAAGTCATGATGCTTCCCAGCATGACTAAAACTTGCAAACTTCACAAACAACAAAAAATGGAGTCGAATCAAGAAAGTAAAAGTTCCCCAAGATCCATTGGAGACTACATCAACATCTAGCAATAAGAACTGCAATTTTCAAACTCAAAACACTTAGTTTTGACTGAGTATACTTCTTGCACACAGGCCTACATGCCCAGTGTGTAGCAACTTTCAGACACCAAAAATGAGCCAAAACATGCCATAATTGAGCATATGGACCCCCAGGACCTTCACCAAGGTCCCTAGCAGCTCTCAGGCTCCTAAAAATCAAGTTTTAGGCTTCAAATAATGGGTTTTCATTCCTGCATGTTAGTGTGCATGCCTAGTGTGTAGCAAAATGAGCGAAAACATGCCAAAATTGAGTGTTTGGACCCCCCAGGACCTTCACAAAGGTCCCTAGTAGCTCTTAGGCTCTTGAAAATGAAGTTTTGGGCTTCAAATGATCTCATTCTTGGACTCTCATTCTTGCATTCCCATCATGTACTCCAAGCATGCACCATCAAGGATCTCTCAAAACAGGCATCCCAGAACAAGATCTCCACCTACAATCGACTATCAGAGGCAAGGAAATTATCCTGCATCATCCTAGGCTCCGAGAAACGAATATTCAACCTCAGAGTGATGCACTCCCATGATCTATATGCTAAGCATACATACTCTGCATGCTCAGCATGTACACACTATCATGTAACACGTTGTACAGTTGTAATATTCTTTGCACTCAAGAAACAGAACCACATGTCATCTGACCCAAAATTTTCTCATCCACAGCCACTCATACCCTTCTTGAGCGAAATCTAACACCTAAGATCTCATAAAAATCCCAATTTTTCACTAGAATAAAAACTGAATAAAAAACACTTAGCAAATCTGGGCATCAACCTCTATACATTGGGGCATTAGACTTGGACCTTGCATTTCCTTGCAATCCAAAACCTGCATCTTCCAGCATCCATCATCACCCACTGGGGCTAAACATCTACCTTGTGATTAATCCACAACTGCATTATGACCGGTGCACACTATAATCACTTTTTCAATACAAAATAGTTTACATTTACCCCAGATTTATTGCAGTTTTCTTTATTTTTTGAGTTTAGGTTTACATTCCAGTTTACATTATTGTGCCTATTTACGTTACAGTTTATGTTTAATATGCATCATTTACATATAACCCAATGCATTGCAAAGTGCGGACATTGGGGAACTCATCGTTTGATCTGCGTGCGAACCATTCAAGGCACTCTGCCTTCATCCATTCTAGCTTGCCCTCAAGTGAAGATAGAGTCTTCTATGCCTATCTATAGATCTCTTCTTCTTTGTTTCATTCCAGCCTTGCACTGACGATTTTAGATAGTACAAACTCCAACGTAGGTTATAGCGTATGCTTGGGGAAGTCCTTGGTTGATCTGCGTGTAGACCATCCAAGGCACTCTACCTTCATTTTTATAGATTTCCCTCATATGAAGGTAGGGTTGTCTATATCTCTCTAGAGATCTTTCAGCATTTTTTTCCTCTAGCCTTACGTCAGTGATTTCAAATAGTACAAAAATTGGCCCTAGAAGGAGGGCTGACATGTTTTCTGTTTAATTAAAAATGTTGATCACGTTGCCTATTGAATGTTTCATAGATCAACTAATAAAAAATAAAACCTAGGTTGAGCTACTCACATTAACCTCTGTCAATCATGCTGACTTGGCTCACACTAGCCACCCAGTTGCACTACAGGTCGATTGTGCTTGCACATGCTACTTATAAGTCATGTTGACTTGAACATGCTGGTAGGTCACATTGGCTTGCACATGTTAGTAGGTCATGCTAGCTTGCACATGCTGGTAGGTCATGCTAGCTTATGCATGATATTAGGTCATGTTGTCTTGCACATGCTGGTAGGTCACGCTGGCTTGCACACACTGGTAGGTCATGCTGGTAGGTCACATTGGCTAGCATACATCGCTTATAAGTTACGCTGAACATAATGAGATTAATTATGCTCCTTATTAGTCATGCTCTTGGTTACACTATAGTTGCATACACTGCATAGTTGCACATACTACCTAGCTTGCTCAAGCTTAGTTACACATGGAATCTTCTCAGATCAAAGTAACATTGCCCATTTCTAACTTTAATGCCAAAATATCAAACCCTGTGACTACAACTGAATCCATAATTGCTATAGAAGAGATGAACCCTTAAGGGCCAACTCATTGATCACTCACATTACAAGGAAAGGATCCCACCTATACAATTCTCACCCCAGAATAATACAACTTCATCTATGTAAAGATCCAAGCTAACCTACCCATTGATCTCATAGAAATGGAAGAAAAACAACATTACGAAGTCATCTATAAAGGAGGCCATAACTTTATCCCTTTAGCATATGATGTAATTCCCCTCTTTGAATCCTACCATGAACTCATATCCCAACTCCCCATGGCAAAGAACCAAACCTCAAACCAACCCACCATAGAGCCTTAAAACAGAGATGAGAAAGATGATTTCGTAGCTCAATCTGAACATGGTGACTTGTACCATACTCTCAGTCCTCATACTTACACAAACTTGTTATTCCACACTTTCACAGGAGAGACCATGTCTCTTCATGCATTTAAAAGCACTCAAACACCTATCTCTCAATAGGAAGCACCCACTCTCATTCCCACTCTCCCCATGACCAACACTCAATTTAATGCATCCATCTCTATTATTCCTCTGGTCACCACGTTATCCCCTCTTCTACAAGTACAACCCCAACAACTCTCCTCTCAAACCAATGTAGGAGTGACCTTCCCATCCCAAATAATTGGAATTCCATCTGTGATACTCGCTTCTACATCTACTCACTATATCCCATGAGTGTAGATCCAAGGAACACCCTTCATTACTTCAACTCAACAAGTTCAGGGTGTTTCCTCACAACTTGTAACTAGGTAGTGGCCCACACTCGGCATTCAATAATATCAACCAGCTCATTATAGCATACCACCTATTACAATTCCATCCATGAATGTCCCTCAAATACAACCACCAATGACCCTATAGTCATCTTTCCCATAAGCTGCACAATAATCTAACTATCATCATGCCCAATCTAACCAACCAGTTGGTCCACCTAGTGCCCAAGAATGGGTAGAGGCTAGGAAAATTATTCAAGCATTGATCGATGAGGTAAAGCACCTCAAAATTGCAAATATTGAAGAATTCAAAGTGATGGATTTTTATCAAGATGATAAGATTAGCTCTTCAATGCCACCATTGAATCTACCAAAAGGAATTTTATTGCCTTAGTTGATCAAGTATAAGAGAGAGGGAGATCCAAATTCTTACCTAGTAACATTCCAATTAGAGTGTCTATTACTTCAAGCCTGGCCTCATGCGATCCTGCATGTGTTTTCCATGTCCTTAACTGGGAGAGCCTTAGACTGGTATTGAGCCCTAGCGCAGAACTCCATATCCTCTATAGAGGATTTTTTACATCAATTTGTTACCTATTTTAAGTATAACTTGAAGCCTGAAGCCACGCTAGATAGTCTAATCCAAATAAAACAACCACCATTAGAGCCCATACAAAAGTTCAACCAAAGATGGAGCACTACTCTTAACGAACTTCATGAGCCTATCCTGGAAACATATATACTTACAATTCTCAAAAGTGCCATGAATAAATTTTTTAAGTCAAAACTCTATTATCTAAATGCTAATACTTTGAATTAGACATTTGTCCAAATCAAGAACATAGAAGAGGCGGCACAGACAAGTCATGATCCAGCTTATCTGACTTTTAAACGTCAACATATGAGGAAAGATAAGGAGAATTCTAAAATGATAGTTATAGAAATTGTGGAGGCAACCTGACCCAACAATGTAGGGTAGAAAGGGAAGCAACCCACTACCCCCACTAGTCATTAAAGAACTGCTCCTCCACCTACACCTAAATCCTCCTCTTCCCAAACTACTAACACAAGTCACACTCGTACCTTTGAATGAAAGGACCCAGCCTAGTACACACCCTTACCCATGAAGCCTTTGAAACATCATGAAAATTTCAAGGCCTCAATGTTTTAGCAAAATCTTGTGACTCAAGTAATAATTTGTGACAAGGTGCAACTCAGGAAATTCCCTTTTCAACTAAGGGTCTATTACACCATGCTATGTAGTACAATATAATAAACTCCAAAGGGCAGAATAACACATGGAGTGCACAATGACAAGCATTCAACTCTGCAAGTTTCCTATGTCCTGAAAAATCTTAACTTTTCACATGTTATGCATCATTACGCAACATAGCATAATGTGGCATAACACAGTGTAATGCTAGAAGGAAGTCCATCACAACATTAGAGATGGCAAAAATTCAAGGCTTCGACAACCTAGCAAAAATCTCAAGGCTTAAATGATGATCTACAGCATTCCACATATTTCAGTAAGTTTTGCAGTTGATAGGCCTATTATGCTACATTACATAGTGTAGAATAATGAACCCTAGAAGGATTGGTTAGAAAAAAAGGAAGCACAATGACAACACTTCAATTTTTTGCAAGTTTGCTATTTTACATTGAATTACACTATGCAGCGTGTTCTATCATGATGTAGTGTAATACAAGCAATGACAGAGATAATGCAATTCAGGCATCAATAGTTCATATGCCATAACACACTCTCTAGTGTAATACAGCATAATCAAAGAATAGTTTGTTGCCAAAGCTCCGACAAACATGGTTTACGATGCATTATGCTTCAAAGCGTAATGCAGCGTGGCGCTGCAAGCTTCAAGCACAAACACACCAAGTCAACAACATCTTGTAGGTTTAGGACATGAATCATCTAAACCACATTTTATTCTTGATCCTAACCTTATATATAATCCAGTCCACAAAGATCAATGGGTTGGTAAAAATTTCTCTAGATAGGAAAATTTTCTCATTGAGTGGTTCTCTTTTGTTGGCAATTGTTGACAACCTTTGGCAAAGATTGATGAGAGGGTGATCATAAGAATATTGAAGATGATTGGCAAGAATCCTTCATCAGAAATAGCTGGTTAATGAATACTCTACTTCAAGTCTAATTTTCCTTTCACCCAAATTCACTAGAACAAGCTAGATCGACCTTTGTTTATTTTATCTTTAAATAAAATTCTTTCTATTGGCATGTGCTTCATCTCAACCAAAATCCACCTGTAATCTTTGTAGCCAAAATATTTTATTCATAAGTTAAATACTAGATCTTAGGATTGCACATTCTCTAATTCTAATTTCTTGTCTCCTATCTATATGGATTTTAGAATCTCTTTAAATTGATTACATCATTTTCAATTACCTTCGAGTTTAATGATATTATATCTTCTCATAAAAATTGTCATTTTTCCATCCAATTATCACAAAAATTTTACTGAATAAGTAAGTCCTTATCTGATCATCAAGACTCTTTAGGGCACCTTAGATTCGTCTTCTCCCACACTGCCCTCACACGGATCTGGGGTTGGAACTGTGTACATAGACTTTCGTTTGGTATTTCTAGCAGCCAACGTTTTCTATTGTTACAGTTTTCTGGTACTAGAAGGAGGGCCTTCACCTCTGATCAATACCTTATGAGTAGTCTTGTAAGCTAGCTGTACCCATTTTCAATTGACATAAACGTAATACCTCCATGGATGTTTACGAGATTGTGCGGTGTAGATCGATCACTTCGATGTTTCCTTTGGAATCCTACAAGATAGAAATCCCTGATTATTACCTTAATTTTCCCTTTGCCCTTGCAATCTTTATCCTTATTGTCATTTCTTCTGAAACGTGTAAAGAATGGCTACATCAACCACCATTGTTGACACTGCTAACCTTGAGAACCCTTGTACCATGCAAGTTACGCCTCCTATGGTCGAGCCACCAACTAGCCTAGTGCGACCACACTGCTCCCTCAGGCTTCAAAAAAAAAAAGCCTGAGCAACACAATCTACACAAGGAAAACTACAATTTTCTCTATGCTAAGCTAGTGGCAAACCTGCCCATGTATCCACAAGAACTTGAAGAAAAACAAGAATACGATTTCATATACTGCAATGGGAATGAATTTTTACCTTCACAAAATTCCATTATACGCTTGATAGATCAACAAAATTGGATCTTAGATCAAATGATGATGGCTAATACATCACCACAACAACTAGAGGAGTTGTTCCATGATGAAACACTTCAGGATGGGCAAGATGATCTAGACTCCCACTATGAGGGAGACAAGCATGCTAATTTTGCCATGGCCCCTCCCTCCACGATGTCCCGCGTAAACCTGTTGTTCATGGTTACCATGCCCTGGACATTATCTAATACTAATCGAGTCTTGCACTTGTTGCACCTGCGTTTTCTTTCTCTGACTATCTTCCTGGATGATGGCCCATTGCAAATCATTCCTTAGTAGCTGTAATTACCTAATCCATCTCATCGTGCACTTGCACCCATGTCACCGCGTGTACATGTGATACCTACTTCACAATTACATACAACACCTAGGTTCATCCCAACTCACACGACAAGGCCTACCACTATAGCATGGTGGGTTCCAAACATGCCTCTCGTTGCACATCATACCCAGACGTCCCATATTTCCCATCATCAAAACCAGGTCCCACGGGTGCTAAATCCCATTACAGGATCATTGTTTGTGACCCCAGCCATGCAAACAAAGTGTCCAATGGCACAGCTGACAGTGGCTGCTCCTATTCTGCTACCCAACGTGCCTCCTCTTACTATTCTACAAACCACTTTCCCATCTACAGGTCTAGATCAAGCCTTCCAGCTTATTCAAACTCTTACATAGGAAGTTAAATGCCTCAAGGTTGCTGGTTTTGATATAGTACAAGTCATGGATTTTTACAATGACAATCCGATTAGTCTAGTAGTGCCTTTTTTATTGTTACCGCCTGGGATGCCACTCCCTCATTTTACGAAGTACAATGGGAAGGGCGATCACAATGCCCATTTCATTACTTTCAGGTAAGAGTCACTACTATTGCAAAAATGGCCACATACTATTATTTGTGTCTTTGCTATGTCCCTAAGGGGTAAAGCTCTAGACTAGTATCAAGCACTCCCACATGCTTCCACTTCAACTTTGGAGGAGTTGCTAACTCAGTTTGTGACTCATTTCAAATACAACCTGAAGTCAAAAGTCACGCTGAACTAGCTCATGGGAGTCAAGCAAGACCTACTCAAGCTGGTTCAAATGTTTATACAACGATGAGTGCCACCTTGAAAAAAATCTACGAACCCATCACGAAGGCCCATCTATTGGAATTCTTCAAGAGGGTAGATAACAACTTTATGAAGTCTAAGATATACTACCTCACTCCCCGTTCCCTCAACTAAGCCTGTCCTCAAACTAAGATCATACAAGACGCGATGGAGGCTAGCAAATATTTGATGTATGTGGTCTACAAAAATACCCATAGCAAGGGTAAGGACAAAGGCAAAGCTATGGCAATGACAGTAGTGGCGGTTTCCAAGGGAGCAAAGAAGAAAAAAAAAACAAGAAAACATTTGCGGAGCCTACAGAGCCAACAACCAGCTCAAATGGTGCAAATCAAGAAACTCCTTCCACCCCTAAAGCACCACTATAGATGAGGCCTAAATTTGAGCGTAAAGATCACTCAAATTATGTGACCCTACCTGTAAAGCCTTTAGAACTTCTGAAGTAATTATTGGGAACTGGCCACATGCGATACAAGACGGTGTTTGAGGAAGCTCTGAAACACCACAGGCGCCATTGTGAGCTACTTAAGAATCCCTCCTTGGCCCAACCTAACAAATTGTTAGTCCCCAAGAACTTTAGGCTAGACCGGTTTTGTGACTACCATCAATTGTTTGGTCATGACACAGATTAGTACTGGGCATTGAAAGATGACATTCAATGTCTAATTGATTAGGGTGACCTGATCTTAGATACCAGTAGTCCAGCACGCCTAGAAACCCAAGCCATGCATATGTATTGAGACCCGTTAAATGCAAATAAGGCAGGGTACAGTATCATTGTGGTAGGTGTAGAGGGCAGTAGTTAGGCACGACCAAAGTATCCCTTTGTGTTCCGAGTACCCCCTCTCTCACCCGAAACAACAGGTCCATTAGCATCAACAAGTGGTACTCCAAGGTAACCTTTTGTCCTTTGAGCCCCCTCTCAGACCACTACTCGACAGCCTGTTATCGGTAAAGCCATGGCCCAGCTCACACTTACGCCTGGGACACCCTTTGTCATTATGGTGCCAAAGCTGTCAGTTGCTCCTAATACATAGAAGAAAATCTCTAAGCCAACCCCTCAATTCCAACTTAACAAAAAAGGAGGAGGGGGTATGATAATTGATACAGCCAAGGACCATCTTACGCTGGGATCTCCCAAGCCTAAACCCCTCGCTTCTATGCCCCTAGCCCCACTTTCTAGAAAGGATGAGGTTACACAAACACAATCATCTCCTCCTAGCGTAAAAAAACATAGCCCTTGACCAGATGCCACTCTTCCCCAAGAAATTTTTCTCTTAGGGCAAACGGAAGAGGAAAAGTGTGATAGGAGGCTAGACCATGGGCAGGATCTCCTCAAGGCCTTTACGCAAGTTAAGTAGGCTCTTAAATAGAAAAATACAATGTTGAGCCTATACAACTTGTTAATGATAACCCAAAAGCACCACAAAGTCATGGTTTGCATGCTAACATCCATACCTGTGGACAAGAGACTGCCAGCAGATGAAGAAGCAATTTATTTTGCCATGTTTGCCCCACCACTTAAAAACCTGGACCTTCCTCATTGACCTTTCACAACGAATCCATCAAGGACGACCCATAAAAGGGTCAAGTGATAATGACGCCCATGTTCATCACCATCCGAGTTGGCCAACACTGAATCTGAAGAGTACATGTAGATGACAGGGCTACCACTAATGTCATCCCATACCCCATAGTCAATAAACTAGGCTTGATCAATTAGATTAATCCTACATCGATGTCATGTCTACAGTCGTTCAACGGGGCCCGGGTGCATGTCAAAGTGATAATGCACATCAACTTTGTGGTAGTGGACCAATTCCCCACAGGTGTAACATTTATTGTCATTGAGGAGATTCCTAGCTTCAAATTGATCTTAGGGAGTTCTTGGTTAGCTCAACTGAGGATAGTTTCATCACCTATTCATCAGGAGATCCATCTACCCTACGCAAGAGGAGAAGTGTCATCCAGGGTGATGAAATGATCCCTCAAGCTATCAATAACATAGAAATAGAATAAGGTTTAGAAATTAAAATTCCTGAAGACTAGTCCCTTGTCCAAACACTTGAACAAGCTAAAACAGTGGCTGATAATAGCCTAATTTGGGCCAAACTACCATTCCAAGAGGAAGATTATGGCGTGAATGAACAGAGCCATAAATCTCTTCGTCCTTACGCATCACCAAAGATAAAAGAAATTAAGAAAAAACTATAGAATTAGCTAATAAACCACGTTGCCTAATTTTCATTCGGTTTACATGCACTTCTCCACCAGCTATACTATTTACACCTTACAAATACTGTATGTTTATGCATATGCTTACAGTTCTCCACCAGCTGTACTATTTACGCTTTACAAATACTCTATGTTTACGCATATGCTTACACTTATCTACTAGTTGTACTATTTACACTTTACAAATACTCTATGTTTATGCATATGCTTACACTTCTCCACCAGTTGTACTATGTATGCCTTACAAATACTCTACGTTTATGCATATGTTTACACTTCTCCACCAATTGTACCATTTATGCCTTACAAATACTCTACATTTATGCATATGCTTACACTTCTCCACAAAATGTACTATTTACGCTTTACAAATACTCTACATTTATGCATATGTTTACACTTCCCACTAGCTATCTTCATTACCCATACCATCATCTAAAACTATCAAAGATCTAGGATGGCCTAAAACTATCAAAGACCCAAAATGGCCTAAAACTAGGAAAGGCTCGGAATGACCTAAAACTATCAAAGGCCTAAAATGGCCTAAAACAATCAAAGGCCCAAAATGGCCTTAAACTAACGATTTCATTTATGCTTTACATTTGAATCATTTAGTGGCTCGCAATAGCTTTAAACTAGTAACTCCATCTATGTTGCACACTTAAACTAAGTGTGGCTTGCCATAGCGCCAAAACCCATGATTCAATTTACACTTTATACAAACAAAAATGACAAAAGAACATTAAGCCTAAGATAAAATTTGCATTAAATACGTCAAAAATATATTGTCTTTTATTCTATTCCATCACAATAAAACTATGGATAATATAGCCATGCTATGCATCTCCCTTGTCACCATTGTCGCCTGTATCTCTCAGCTCCATCTTTGCTTCGAGAAAATCATCCTCAAATGGGCCATCCTTTTCATGAGGCATATCTTCATGAAGGAGGCCCTCTATGTGAGGCTCTTCCACACGGGGTTTTTCACCATGGCATTGATCATCACCATTATGCTTTGTTTCCTATAGATCATCCTCATGAGGACCGTCACCCTCATTATGTTCATCCTATTGAGGATCCTTCTCAGGTAATTCCTGTAATTAGACATAACATGCATATTGACATTGCCATCAAAACTAGGTATGAAAAAAACACAATAATACCACGACTTACCTGTGATGGTCGTGCATCAGTAGCAATAGAGATTTGTTCTAGGCCAACCCATAGAGATTTTATAATTTCTTCATCGGTAAGCTTAGACCAAACCCCATCTCCTAGATTAGCTTTGGCCTGGACCTTCCCCTTCTTCATAGGAATCCATCGGGGTGGTTCAGGGAAGAAGGAAGGGAAAGTTGTCTCCCCTCAGGAAGAGTCATTTCCTTTTTTGAGGATGCACTTACCGTCACTTGCTCCTAAAACTTCTAAAATGCTCTAGAAGCACCAATGATGTCGAGGAATAGCTGAAGGGACTGAGCCTCAACTATAGAATCCCTATAATATTGATGATAGGTAGTGATTTTCCACTTATAGACATGTTTATGGTATTTCTGCATCTGCCCCCATTCTTGGATACTCACGCTAAAATCCTTCTAGTCTTGATTTCTTTGAGCTAGGAGATTCATCTACATTTGCTACTCAACTAGTTCACGGCTGGTCTAGAGACTATTCCTAACGGCCATCTAGTAATGAGCATAGTCAATAACAACTATCTACGAGTCCTCATTGTTCATTCCCTGGGCTTGCAAGAATTCAGTCTGTGACCTTAAATCCCTAACCTCGTCACTTAGAGCCATATTCTCCTTCTCTGACCTTTGTAGTCTCTTCCAAAGGTCTTCATTTATACTTTGGCATTCCCATAATGAGCGAGTTGAGCATACAACACATTTACTCATCTCATCATAAATGTTGCATTGCACGATGGTCACTTCTGATGGAGGTTCACTTGCATCTAAGTCAATAGGGTTTGACAGATCCCATCTAAGGTGAGCTCCTAATAACATAAAATGGAAGTTAGGCATCATTAGGTAGTGTAATTCCATAATGGAATAACCTTTGTGTAATGATCATAATGTACCAGCTTCAGGATCAATTCACTCTAAGCGACTAATCATATCATGGATGATGCCTTCCATAAAGGTGAATTTATCAAGTCTCCACTATTGACAAGTGTACACTGGGGTCACCTATTACGTAGAAAAAATTCCATATAAAGACATAACTAATATGTTATGATGACTAGTATAACCTCTAGAAGTAGTTTTCTAGAGCCTAGTACACTGTGAAAACTAAACTCATAGAGTAACAAATCACTTACCTCTTTCTATCCTAGCCGAAAGGTGTTCGGAATCCTCCAGTACTACTTCCTTTTCACATGCAGGAATCTGCACACCATTCCCCTTATTGACTGGGATCTCTGCTTCAAATACCTAGGCCCCTTCTTCATGCCACAAAACCATAGCTCCTATTTTAGGGATCACCCATTCCACAACCTTCTCCTTCTCTATCACACAACATTGTAAGTTAATCTAGGATTTCACTCTTGCTCAATAAACATTATGTAACGCAATAGCGTCTATACACAACTGTGTCTGTACGCAACATAATTTTCTCTAGTTACCAGTAGGAGGATTACTACTCTAAAATTTGACCTGCATTTTGTTCCCCACATCACTTGCTAGCTTGACAGGCTCCTCAATCAGACAAGGCTTCTTTTGTTGCACCGACAAGTCCACTATTTTAGCCACCAAGCACTTCCCCATCGACACATCGCCATTGTAAGAGGGGAGCGCCCCATCCATGCTATCTTGACCCTATGTTTAAGGCACCACCATATCTTTAGTCATCACTGACAATGACTCCCTGATTCCTTTAGGAGGGTCTTGCGACTAAGTAGTGCCGAAAACATGGAAAATCCATGATTTGGAAATTTGGCTATGGTCTTGCTGCACCTAGACCCCATTTCTTTGGACTACTAGAAATTTAGCAAAATACCGGAAGCAAGCTATAAAGAATGAAAAATGCACATTGAAATGGGACTCAAGCTTCTTGTGAAGCCTGACCATTTCAGTGCATAGGCCTTTGGAAAACTAGCTAGCCCAATTGAACTGAGTCCCCTCCTCCATGACCTCTTACATAATTCAGGCCTGTTCTATGGTGAGGATTCTCCCTTGGAAGAGTGTTTTGGGGAAGGCCCAAGCTAAAAAAAGGGGATAAATGGTCTTAGCCACCTCTAGCTCAATCTTGTCAGTAGGAATTCCCTTAACCTCTTTTCTAACACCTAGCCACTCCTCTATCTCAGATTGATGCTTGGAGCTCCTCTTCGAATTTTCCTCTATAGAAAGGCCATCGGAGGGGATGCCAAAGATATCAACGAACAATTGAGCATCGATATTGAAATTCACATGCACGTTACGCACACATATGTAAAGATCCTCAGCTTCTTCACTAAAGGAGTTCACTAGGGTCAACATTTCACCTACAGTGTCATCAAGGATTATGGCCAAGAATAGTTCCATTAGTCTAGCTTCTTGAATTTTATTGGTTAATACAACTTGGGCCGCTCTATGGCCAAGCCAACATTGTGTGTCCTTTATGTCACCATAACGGATGAAAAGACTGTTTGCCTTGCGACCAGAGGCCATAATCGTAATTTCCCATGATTCCTTGACTACCAACAAGTAACAGTAGTTAAGGAAATATAGCAAAAATAAGACAACTTCATACATCATTTCTAGGTAATAACAGAGTACAATTAATCATCATAATAAAATTTACCAGGCCCAAATGGCAAAGGAAATAGAAGAATTTTCTCTTGCATATTCACGATGGTGAGGGGAGGATCCAAAGTCCACTCCCTATCCAGCCATCCAAGTTTTTTATACCTAGTAAAGAATTTGACATAGCGGGTAGGATACTCTGGGATTTCAAAGGCCAGTTGTCCCATGACATTGGCTCGTACATTTCTGATGGAAGTAAATTCCCTTATGGCCCTTTTGCCTAGAGACTATGTACCATTATCACTCTGGAGACCACTGTCATTGATGAAGAATATACACCATAAAAGATAGGAAAATTCTTTATGCTCAACATAGATTCAAATAGTAGTTACCATATTGCAACACCACAAAAGGAAAGAACTTACCCGCCTGCATAATACATGATGCCAAGCGGATTCTGGAAGTAAGTTGTGAGATGATGAGCCATGAACAGAGTGTTGTAGGTGTGATAATAGTTAAACTTGGGCATCTCCTAGATCCAACTCAAATGCCTCAAACCTTTGGCGCTGTATTCACGGTCTTACACTTGCACAATCTCAATCGCACTGTCTGTCAGGAATGTCAAGATGCTTTGCGTCGACCCAACCAGTAGTGTCTCTAGAATAGCAGTAGATACATCACCTGGTAGATGAAACTAGATGATTACACTATAATTATGAAGAAAAAACTACAAGAACTCCCATGCGCCCCTTCAGAACCATACCACCTCCTCCTTTATACGAGCATGAGGAGGAACATGGGCCTCGGGACTATGTAAGTAGCATAGAATGCCCATGATGTTCAAAATAATTAGGATGGGCTTTAGTATAATACTATACAATAAAAAACACCTTACTATTAGGAAAAACATTTAAACATAAAGGTCCATCATGCAACATTAGGGTTCTCTTTACCCCCAAAAAATTACAGATTATGCTGGAGATGCATGGCCAAAATCATCCAAACCCTTGTAACAACTCAAGGCCTGTCCTTGATAATGGCAATGAAGGAAACACTCCATATTACTCTAGGGTAAGATAAAACTATTACAGGTGAGAAAACAAAAAGAAAATAGAACCCTGATTACACTACGCATGGGTACAATAACTAGACTTTTCCAATTATACATTGCATCTACACAATATTACTCAACATTACCCAAACCCTTGTAACAACACAAAGTCTTTCTCCGACATTGAGGAAAAAGGTAATAGAGAAAAATGCAATAGGTTAGTCTGCGTAAATAGATATTAACACCTGACACAACATTCACATTCAAAATAGATATGACCAAGACACTGCAACAAAGATAACAATTGTGCAAGAGGAAGAAAGGCGACTTACCAGTTAAGCGGAGTAACCTTCCAAGTCTTGACACTGGCCTACAAAACTCACTGCAAACTCTCCTACAGTACATCAATCCTCACCAATTTGGAATTCCTTCCTCTAACCTTTGGTGCCATATTTGTGATGGAACAAATCTTCGCAAAATATTTTGTTTATGCCTCACTTCCGCTCCCTTTCTGCTTTAGCTAGATTCAAATTTGTGATATCTATGGCCTGTTTTGAGCATGAATCACTGGTTTATAAATGAAATGTCTGAAACTAATTTATTTCATACCCAATTAATGTGGAAGCTTCCCTAAATGCCAATGTCAGTATGACATGAAATGCAAAGATCAGGGCATTAATTTCGTAGATATTGTATGAAGCACGGTCCAAAATGACCCTAAACTAATGCATAGCTTATCACCTCATAATCCAACCTCATTAACTATGAGCCATATAAAAAATTTTAAACTTGTTATTCCAACACACTAGATGTGCCACGTTACATCTTCCATCTTACAAAAGTCACATGCTAGCATTTAGGAAACCTGGCTCACCATTTTCTCATAAACTATTCGTAACAGTCAACTAAGACCTTAAACTGGAAGCTTCTCTAATACAAAACTCTAAGAGATGAAATAATAAACTCTTATTGTCTCAATAGATCAACAAAAAAAACAATGTAACAACCTCCATTTTTGACAATTTTGCAGGGCAATTCGCATATGGATGCAGCTTTATCCACATCCCTAGCCTTAACAGGCCCGTATGGGGAGACCATTAGATAGCTCAATTACACACTAATAAGAATAAACCCTTCCCTTTGTGACACAACCATAGCAACATCAAAAATATCCTGAAACTAGCTAGAAAATCTTACCTAAACTCTAGATGTGGAAGCTGGTGATTGACTGAGGACCCTCTTAACAAGGTCCCCATGATTACGCATAAAGGAAAGAATAAAACTCTTAGGGTTAGTTCCCTCCTAGACCAATAGACATGAAGTGGCATAACGCAAGTGCTCCAAAGTAATGCTTCTATATTTGTGTGATCGTATGAAGACATGCCAAGATTAAACTAGAGATTAATATAGCAGAACATAATTTTAAACCCATGCATCAAAGAAATTAGATAGAAGGCACAAAAGATTAAGCTAGAAATCACGCTAGTAGTGCATAATGAAATCACTAAGCTATATCAGGCTAGTTTTATTCATGCGGTCGATTACTTGGACTAGGTGTCCAACATCGTAGTAGTCTCTAAGAAAATGGGAGGAATACGCATTTGCATAGACTTCTGAGATCTGAAAAAGGCCACAATTAAAGACAATTTTCCATTACCGAGTATCGACCAACTGATCGATACAATAGCTGGTCACACGCTTCTATCCTTGATGGATGGATTTTCAGGTTATAATCAAATTTATATTAAGCTACAACATCAATTGACCACAACATTCATGATGCCTTGGGGAACCTTCTATTACACTATGATGCCCTTTGGGCTAAAAAATGTTAGAGCAATGTATCAATGAGCCATGAAATACATCTTTAGTGATTACCTCTTTGGGAAATTGAACGACTATATAGATGACATAGCTGTCAAGTCTATGAAGCCAGAAGATCATTCAAAAGGTTTAGAGTTAGTCCTTAAAAGATGTCTGAAATATGACCTACGTCTCAACCCAAAGAAATGTGTATTCGGAGTCAAAAACAAACGCATGTTAGGGTTTGTGATATCAAAAATTGGCATCCCAGTCAACCTTGATAAGGTTAAGGCCATCATTGATTTAATGCCACCTAAAAACCTCAAGGAACTACGTGGGTTGCAGGGAAAACTCCAATTTATCAAGTGGTTCATTTTGAAGTTAATAGATAAATTACATCCTATGCAACATCTCCTTAAGAAGGGCATTAATTTTGAATGGACCAATGACTCCCAGTGTGCATTTGACAACTTGAAGAAGGAGTTGCAACACTTACCAATGATTTTCCCACCACAAAGGGATCAACCTTTTTATATTTATCTGGCAAGCTCAAAAGTGTCTATTGCTGCGTTACTTTGCCAAGAAAGGAATGACAGGTTAGAAGCCCCTCTCTATTATCTAATTCATGCTTTATTTGCATACGAAATGAGGTACAATTAAGTGGAGCATAACTATTTGGCATTGGTCTTCGCACTCAAGAAATGTAGACATTATCTTTTCCATAGCCAGGTCAATATAATTTGCAAAAAAAAAAAAATGTTTTACGAGCTATCTCCAAAAACTTGTATGAGAGTAGTAGGATAGCTTGTTGGAAAACTATCACAGCTGAGTTTGACATACATTGTGTGGGACAATCATCCACTACATGTCAAGCTATAGCTGACCAACTTTCAACATCACCTATTAACGATCAAGCTATGCTAGAGCTAGAATTTCTAGATGAGCATGTACATAGTTTAAGCCCTATGTCAACAGGCCTCAAAGTGACGCTATACTTCAATGGAGCTTTGACTACTAGAGGAGGTAGTGCTACCATTGTTATTACACTTTCCCCTAAGGATGTTCATCCATTAGCTTAGCGCCTAACTTTCCCTTGTATGAACAATGTAGCAAAGTACAAGCGGCTTCTCAGGAGACTATTGATAGCCAAAGAACTCAATGTTTAACACTTGGTAATTTGAGGTGATTCAATGCTCATTATCAATCAAATTATAGGAGTCTACACCTGTAGAGCTATGCATTTGTAGCCTTACTAAGATATGGCTAAAGATCTCCTGAAGCAATTCATGACAACTGATGCCCAACATGCGCTACATAACAAAAATGTTGTAGCTGATGCACTAGCTACACTGGCATTAAATGTGCCACCACATTTGTTTGTCACTTGGCTTGCTTTAATGATGGAATGTATAGACCTTATCATTCAAGTAGTGCAAATATCTTTATTAAACATAGGAGGAACACCAAAATGGTATGACAACATTAAGACTTACCTTCTACTTGGCGAACCACTGCACGAGCTAACACATGCACAAAAAGACATAGTACACAAGTGTGCTAGACAATACATCATCATTGGAGATAGTACTCTCTGTAGATGCTCTTTCGATGGGGTATTGCTAACCTTCATTAATAATGATCAAGCACAACGAATAGTTAGCAAAGTCCATGAGGGGCTATGTGGAGGACACGTCGCCCCGCGAGCTATCATCGCTAAAATCACACGCCTAGGGTACTATTGGCCATATATGGAAAAGGAATACCTTACTAAGGTCAAGACATGTGACATGTGCCAGTATTATGCAAACTTAATACACATGTCACTAATCAAGTTACACACTACAAAAATTACTTGGCCATTCCAATGATGGGGACTAGATATCATAGGCCCCATCACGCCTAAATCTTCCATAGGGCATAGCTTCATTATCACCGCCATTGATTATTTCACAAAGTGGGTTGATGCTATCCCTCTATGGAAGATTACATCTCAATAGATTTTCCATTTCATCTTAAACAATATAATAACCAAATTTGGGCTTCCTATGACTATTGTGATTGACAATGGGCGACAATTCAGTAGTTCCGAAACAAAATTTTTTTGCGATAACCTCAGTATCAAGAAATCTTTTTCTTCATCCTATTATCTATAAGAAAATGGTCAAGCAGAGGCAATGAACAAAGTGGTCATCAATTTGTTGAAAAATATGCTCAGTAGCAACAAAAAGTGATGGCATAAAGAAATCCTCTATGTGCTATGGGTGTATCATATGACATGGAGGACAGCTATAGACAGGACAGCTTATAGCCTAGTCTATGGATCCGAAGCAATGTTACCCTTGGAATTGCAGATCCCCTCATTGTGGATGGTCCTCTCCATGGTTATTCATGAGACTCAACATAACGAGTCTAGGATTGTGGATTTAGACTCACTGGAGGAGAAGTGCATCCACATGCTTGACACCATCAAAATATATCAGGACAAATAGAGACAAAAGCATCAAAACAATCTACATTAGTCATGGATCAAGAAAGGAGAATTAGTTCTCAAGGTCATTCATGAACCAGTAGGAAAATTCTTTGCAAACTGGGAAGGCCCATTCCTGGTCATCGGCGCATACGGCAAGAAAGCATTCAAGTTAGCAGATATCGATGGTAATGAGCACTTGAATCTAGTGAATCATTTGTATCTGAAGTGGTACTATAGCTAAACATTGAGTTGGCTTAAGCACAAAGGTAATAAATGTATGCTATGACATAAAATTGGCAAAGTTGTACACGTCCGCTACGATGTAAAACTAGCATTTCTTGCACGAATCTACCAAGAGGCTAAATTGGCAAAGTTTTTGACTATCCACCATGACATGAAACTAGCAAAGTAATCATACATCTACCGAGATGTTAAATTAACACAGACTTATCCCTGGTTCACTACATAAAACTAACACCCACAACATGGTTTGCTGGGATGATAAACTAGCTCTTTCATAGTCTGCTACGATGTAAAACTAGCAGGTTGCAATCTACCCAGATGTTAAGCTGGGACCACAGTCTACTGAGAATTAAAAGTAGTAACAATGGTTAACCAAGACTTAAAAATGGAATTCTTCAATAGAAAATCCATGAAGCAAGTGAGCATTGTCAGTCTTGCACTACATCCCTACCAGATGGAACGAGCAAGGTGTTGGAATAGACATAACACCACTACTCCACTAGCATCCTACTGATTCCTCGGATATGACAAAAGGCATGCTACTGATTCCTCAAAGGTGTCGCTATGATAGTCACTCTATAGTTGTAGCTCTTGGGATCTACTTTGCTACTTGGGACCCCAAAGAAACTGTGGTCATCCATAGTCTCGGTGGCCTCCATCCATCATCGCCACCAGATTCTAGCTTAGCGGATTCACTTGACTAGTTCTTTTCCTAGTGAATTAAGAAAGATGAATTTGGCTATCAATGGTGACTTCATGAAATGTAGCATTGACATTGGAACCCTTGATCCTTACTACGGTCCCTTTTTCATGGCCTACGCTCTCCTTTTCGCTTCAGCCGACACTTATTTCAACAGCCTCCCTAGCGATTAGGACGATTGCTTTTACTCTTTGTTCTCTATTATGTTTTGTAGGTTACTTGTTATGACAACATTGATGGAGATTGTGTTCATTAGAAGGTGAGGTCTCGTAGTGTTCTGAAGTGGCTACTCAGACTAGCATGGCTACTTGGGAGTGCAAACCCTACCTATCCCTCTATTGGGTACCTTACCTTGCTTTCCCCTTTCCTTATCCTTATGACCACCTTTACCCTATCCTTTGTTGTATAGAATGTGAATATTTAGTCAATTCTTTCGCATCATCATGTCCATGAATTGGCATAATGCAACTCAGCTCGTGGAATGTAATTTGCATTAAAAAAAAGGGGGGGGGGGCAAGGCTTGGCAAAATGGATGTAAAGCAACTCATCTAGGCCATGCAAGCATAACACAACTCATCTATGCAAGCACTTCATGTGCATTATGGTGGTGTAACTTCTCGCAAATACACTCATGAAAAGACACCTAATGAGTTATTTGCAAGAGTTTCATGTTCACATACTTGAGTCTTTCCTGAACCTCCCTCCTCTCACTTCTATAAAATCCTTCCTATGCTCTCTCCCCCCACCTTCATATATTCAAGTTTTACAGAGTGACATTTTGGTAGTTGTCGATGGATGTTGTCAGTGCCTTCACCTCTTGGGTGTTTCATATTCTTTGTCAGTGTCTTTTGGGCAAGCCCTCTAAATGTCAACAAAGAGGGGCCATTGAAACATCATGAAAATTTTGAGGCCTCAATGAATCAAAAAATCTTGTGACTCAGGCAAGAATTTGCAACAAGATGTGGCTTAGCAAATTCCCTTTTCTGCTAAGGGTCTATTCTAGCATGCTATGTAGCACAATATAATAAACTCTAGAGGGCAGAATATGACAAGGTGTGCGTGACGACAAGCATTCAACTCTACAAGTTTCCTATGTCCCAAGAAATCTTAACTTTTGGCATATTACATAGCATTACACAACATAGCGTAATGTGGCATAACGTAGCGTAATGCTAGAAGGTAGTCCATCACAACATTAGAGATGGCAAAAATTCAAGTCTTTGACAACCCAACAAAAATCTCAAAGCTTAAATGACGATCTGCAACATTCTGCATATTTTAGTAAGTTTTCTGGTTGAGGGGCCTATTGCGCTACATTACATAGTGTAGCATAATGAACCCTAGGAGAATTGATTAGGAACAAAGGAAGCATGGGTACAACACTTCAATTTTTTGCAAGTTCGCTATTTTATGCTGAATTACACTATGCAGTGTGTTCTAGCATGATGTAGCGTAATACAAGAAATGACAGAGATAACGCAATTCAGGCATCAATAGTTCATATGCCATAACACTCTCTCCAGTGTAATGCAGCGTAATCAAAGAACAGTTTTTTGCTAAAACTCCAACACAAGTGGTTTATGATGCATTACGCTTCATAGTGCAATGCAGCATGGCACTACAAGATTTAAACACAAACACACAAAGTCAATGGCATCTTGTAGGTTCAGGACATGCATCATCTAAACGACATTTTTCTCCTGATCCTAACCTTATAAATATTCCAGTCCACAAAGATCAATGGGTTTGCAAAAATTTCTCTAGATAGGAAAATTTTCTCCATGAGCCGGTCTCTTTCGTTGGCAATTGTTGACAACATTTGGCAAGGATTGATGAGAGGGTGACCGTAAGAATATCAGAGGTGATTGGCATGAATCCTTGATTAGAAATAGCTAGTTAACGAATACTCTTCTTCAAGTCTAATTTTCCTTGTGTACAAATTTGCTACAACATGGTAGACCGACCTTTGCTTGTTTTATCTTTAAATAGATTTCTTGATGTTGGCACATGCTTTGTCTAAACTGAAATCTACCTATAATCTTTGTAGCCAAAATATTTTATTCATAAGTTAAATCCTAGATCTTGGGATTGCACGTTCTCTAAATCCAATTTCCTATGTCCTATATATACAGATTTTACAATCACTTTAAATCAATTACATTATTTTTAATTATCTTCAAGTTTAATGATATTATATCTTCTCGTAAAAATCTCCACTTTTCCATCCAATTAACATAAAAATTTTACTAATTAAGTATGTTCCTATCTGATCGGCAAGATTGTTCAAGGAACCTTGGATTCATCTTCTCCAACACTGGCCTCGCATAGATCCGGGGTTGGAACTATGTACATGGACTTTCACTCGGTATTTCTAGTAGTCGACGTTTTCCATCGTTATAGCCTTCACAACTACTAGAGAAACTTCTAAAGGCTAGGTTGATTCAAGATAAGAAAATGTCTCCTACAACATCTCAAAGGCATGATCGATACTATGAGTTAGTTAAAAATCCAATGTTGGCAATAGCTAATGAACCCCCTGTCCCAAGGGGTTTTAGGTTAGACAAATTTTGTGAGTATCACCAAAGGTGTGGTCATGGAACCGATTATTGCTTTACCATAAAATAGGACATACAACGTATAATTGATAGAGGTGAGATAGTCTTTGATGAAGCCAACCCAGTAAGACCTCAAAGTCAGTCTATGGGGGTTTACAAAGACCCTCTTAACACCAATGAGTCACCCTATGTGATTAACACCATCCATTCCAGCAAAGAACAAGACACCCCATGAAATCCTTTTGTGATTTGTGTGGCTACTAAAGCCATATCTACACTAACACCTCCACAAGCTCCTTTTGCTACACATACATCTTCTACATCATGAAAACCATTTTTCATCCATTTACATCCTACAACGACAATAAGAAACATATCATCGAAACCTGACCGACTCCATTCATAATTTGGATGCCACAACACTCTGATGTGTAACCTCCAATAATTCCCCTGTGACCCTCGGGAGAACGCCTCGCCGATAGACTGACCAAGGAACGTGTAGCCAAAGAAAGTCATGGTCATGAGCTAGGACCACCAAAACCCACACCGCTGAATGCTATCCCTATGGTCCTAGTTACTGATTAGCCTAGCATGAGTCGCCAAGACAAAAACTCAGGATGCCCAATGTCACAAACCTAACAGCTATAGTTAAAAGCACAAAAAATCTTCCACGGGAGATTCAAATGTTGGGTGAAATGGATCAAGTCTTGATAGATAAAAACATTCCAAATAGAAAAGACTTTGCTAATTTCCTAACATAGGTTACATAGGCCTTAAAACAAAAGAACAACTCTCTAAGCCTATATGACCTGGTAATGACCCCCTTGGTACATTGGGAAGCCCTAGTGTGTATGTTAACCTCAATCCCTATTAGTGAAGACCTTATAGAAAATGAATCATTGATTTACGATGTATTCTCTGCACATCAAGAATTAGGGTCCACATCTCTAGGATTTCATGCCAATAACATTAAGTGGGACAAAAAAATAGGATAGGTCACTACCGCCCCTATGTTTATAACAATAGAGGTTAACCAATGTAAGATACATAAGGTGCATGTTTATGACGGAGTAGTAACAAATGTAATACCTTTTTCTATCATTGACCGACTAGTGCACACGGAATAGATACAACCAACAAAAACATCATTCTTGAAATCTTTCACTCATTCCCATGTCATGGTAAAAGGCATGATTACCTTGGATTTCATAGTAGGGGACTGGTTCCCCACATTGGCCGAATTCGTAGTCATGGATGAAATGTTGGGTTTCAATCTAATTTTCGGATGGCCTTGGTTGGCTTAATTAAAAGCTGTATTTTCACCAATTCATTAAGACATCCACCTACCTTATGAGGGTGGTGAAATCATAATACAATAGGATATGACAACCTCACTTACTTCCTCACATGTAGGAACCAACCAAGAGTTAAAGATTGAACTCTCTAAATCTAGGTAAGACACCATTAGCAAAAATCTAGATATCACTCAATCTCCAACTTGCAACATTCCTAAAACAGAGAAAGCATTAGAAAATACAGACATAGGAGACATTCCCACATATGTCCCTTGGTTAGAACTATCATTTGACATATCCAGCAAAGGGGACGACGAGTACAAGATCATGCCTACACATCCCACCCTTCACGGAAAATTGGAAAAATTAAAGAAACAAATCAAAAACTAAGATGAACCATCACCACATTTAGAATGACGTTAAGCTACCAAATATTTGCAATGATGTTAAACTAGCCATGGTAAAAAATTACTGGTTCTTCTAAATTCACCGAAATAGCTATAGTCTCCTCCACCACTTTGACAAAGATGCAATAGTCCACCATGACTTTAAACTAATACGCGTGGCCCGGAATAGAGCACAGTACATCATTTGTTTACCAATAATTCGCTACATCATTATTGTTTAGATTTTACAAATTACAATTTTCATTTATTTTATTTTACCAAACGTGGTTCCAATTTACACTTATGTTCACAAATAAACTTGAAAAAGAAAAACAAAATATATAAATATATGAAACATGAAGTGTTAGCATGGAAATAGGAATGACAACATATTACACCATGATCATGTTACATATGCTCTCACACATTCCAAAAACAAAACAACAAGCCAAAAAACTGAAAAAAATGACAAGACTAACAAGCCAAATTAGGCAGTAGCATTAGGAGGGGGCTAGTCACCAAAATCTTCTACATCATCAAATCCTGTCCCACTAAGGCTAGCCTCATCAATACCACGTTCCTATCACAAAAAAGAAAACAAAACAAAAAATTAAGTAAACACACAAAAAAATCGGTAAAAAGAGCAAAAACAGTAAGGAAAATGACAATGACTAAAGGTAATAAAATAATATAGGACTAAAACACTAATAAGTGGGGACGGCCTGAGATTAGCTTTCAAGCACTGTAGAATCTCTTGTTTGGGCACGTACACCTAGTCTTTCTCAAGTTCAAGGTCAATATTAGCCAAGGTTTTTCCCTTGTTCACTGAATACCAGGTAGGACATTCAAGAGAAAACCTGCTTGTTGAAACTTCCCTAGAGGTAGTGGTAATGGATCTCTTAGGAGACCCTTCCACTTCTATACACTTAACAAACTTCTCATAGGAAGAGCGCAAGCCTAACCCCTCCACAAACATCTCGAACTAGTGACATTCAACTGATTCTTCCTTCAACCACCTTTTGTATTGGTACTTATGATCTTTTTGATCCTAGCCCCATTTACATACCTTGAATGCAAAGGATTTCTAGTCATGGAACTTCCTATTTAACAAATCCATCTAGGCCTACTATTTGAATAGATCCCAAATCATCTGCACCTTGCTATTCAAGCTTGTCCAATAACGTGCATAGGTGATCTCTGATGTACACCAAGTACTATCACTAGCCAATATAGTAGAGGAAAAATCATAACAGGCCCTCAATTCATTCCTGTCCTTGGTTATTTTTGTCAAATTTTCTTTCAACGATTGAACTTCAAGCCATAAGTGTTCAATTGAGTGCCTGCAGGTCCAAAGTGACTTAGCATTTAGAACAACATAACCCAAAAACACATCATAAATACCTCTTGGGATCTTCTTAATATATTTTGGTAATTTTGGGAGACCATCAATATGGGTAGCCTCAACAATAATCCATTGAATCTTCACACCTACACTGACAAACATTACGCATACAATCTAGTAAGAGATTGGCCATAGATGAAAAAGCACAATAGACATAGGAATTTGGTATAGAGTACATACCTAATTCAGGATGAGCTTATTGCAAATGAGTGAAAACATCATTGATGATGCCAGTAACAAATTCTACTTTATTCGGCATCATAGGCCATGGCCTTAAGTAATCAGCGGATGTTGAATCTACATGGGAAGGCACCTTAACTAGGGCCTGTAACTCTGACACATTAGCCTGAGATGCATGTGCTTTAGGTGATTCAAAATCCATCTCTGATGTTAGGAAAATTCATGATAATCAAAACCATGTACAAAGCTAAGAAGTACAAAATGCGGATCAAACTAACAAAACATACCAAGCGTCCCTTTGCTGGTCAGCTCAAGCAAATCACCAAGGTGTAGAGACCCATCAAAGAAATCATCAAAAACCCCTTTTTCCTCACTTGAATGGCTAAGGGAATCTAAATCCTTAGCAATCGTCACTCCCATGGTATTTATTTCATCCTCTTCCCATAAGATAGGAATTGCCTCAACTATTTCTTCCCTTGTTTCTTCCTCTTCATCACACCCAACAGTAATGGCTTCGGGTTCATCCATTGTAGTTAATTCTTCCCTTTCCTTCTTAGGGGTACCCTTTGTTAATGATCAACAAATATAAATTTATCATGACTTAATAGGTATGAATATTTAATTAAGTAAATAAATTCAAAAAGTGATGAAAACACTTAAAACCAAAAAAATACTTACTTGCTCTTGGCAAGATGAATCGAATCTTCTTTGCCCTTGGCAGTCTCACCTCCGTAATAGGTGCTCTCAAATGCTCAACCATTTTCACCTTAGCCTTGGCTTTCCCAAAAGTCTCCTTAATCAATTTCTTAGCTCTCCTAACAGTTGTGTGTAGTGTAGGTGGTTCCAAGCCCAAGCTACAACGTGAATGATGAGAATGACTGGTTGCATCCCATGTTGTGACCGAGACTGATTCTTCGATGCACTCGAGTGGATCTTGGGATCTAGTGGTATTAAATAGATGAAAAATCTAGGGGCGAGACAATTGTGAATGATCTCTTAACACATAATGATTATCCCCATAGACCACTAAGAACTCAGCAAACCTACAGAGATAGCCCATGAAAAAGGAAAAAGTAAAGTGGGCTTTAGCATCAACATTGGAACGTAGCCTAATGATCTCTCCATGGAGACCTAATACAAGGAACTTCACCCAATTATAGCACATACCAATCTCCAAGACTGAGTGCATAACACATGCAAATTCATTCCCAAGACTTCTTGTTTGGGAAAGAGACTTAGGAAACGCTCGTGCTCTAAAGAGCAGGCACAGAAAATTTACCTCTATCAAGTGAGTATCAAATTGCATGGAGAAGCCCTTAGGACCCCATGGTATACCTATCTAGTATTCAATTTCCTTGATCACATGGCCCTCTCTAGTCCCTCTATCCACCACCACCTTAGTGCCATCCCTTGGTACGTCAAAAAGATCAGAAAAGAATTCAACGGTTAGGTGGAAGGACACCTTAACACCCAGAACTCATGTAGTAGAATAGGAGACATCATTGTTAAAAGAGTCAATTATGCCAACAATTTTGGTCAAGGGAACATCAAGAGTCAAGTTAGTAAATAGGTCCATCAAGCCCACACTAGTAAGATGGCTCATGATTTGTTGAGGTGCCTTCTTGTGTAGCCATTGTTGTGAATCGTTTGTCTCCCAAAACTTAATAAAGAGAGTAGCCTCAGTGCGCCTAGATATGATAGTAACTTCATCAAAATAAATGGCCATTGTAGAAACAAAAAAAAAATTAGCAAAGAAGACATTGGACAAGAAGTTAAGAGCATGATAAGCAATGAAATAACAAAAATAAAAGCCAAGCCTAGAACACAATCATTTACCATTAGCAAATGGAGTAGGCACACTAGTTGCAAGATCAATCGTTTGAGGGAAAATAGGCCTGTTAGAAGACCAATCCTCATGTAGCTAGCCACGAACTTGATAACATTCAAGGGCTCTAGAGAATTTCCTAGGATAACTAACAATAGCATACTCAGTTTGGCCTAGCACCACGGCACAAAGAGTAGGGCCTCTCATGAATACTACCAAGGTTGTACACACTAAGGCAAGTCCATTATCACCCTCATGCAACCCATGCTCAGCAAAATGGGGCCTACAAAATAAAAATTATTCATACATAAGAAATGATATAATTCTAAAGGAACCAAAGTTAGTAGTATAAAAAAGAGCATACCTATCTACACTATATATGGAAGGCTAGAAAAAGTGTGCTACTAATATTGTAATGGTAGCAAGATAGAAATCCCCACACATGGGTCAAAGAACATGTAGATCTAGGACCTTCAAGAGCACCTCCCTTAACTATATATGGTCCCTCATCTATGTCAACAACAAAAGCTAATATGCCCCATGTTGAGCTGGATAACATGGTCTCAACAATATCACGAGTCAGTTTCTCACTCAAATGATACCATATGACAATGCTGAAATTCTACAAAATAAATGATAAAAGTGCATCAACATTTGGAAGAAACCATATTACATGCACCCTGATCCACATGTGATAACTAGGCATGTTTGGTTCCAAAGGGCCAAACCAAGATAGCACATGAACAAGTTCAACCATGAGGAGAAAAGGTTTAGGTCCCCTACATAGAGCTAGAACCTTAGGTAAGGAACTTAAAACATATAAACTAAACAAATAAGATAAATAAATAAGTAAATAAACCTAACAAGTAAATAAAATTCAATGCACACAGAAGACTACCCCATGAGATAAGAACATCAGTATTTGTTTGGTGTATTTGATGCTTGATTGGGAACATTGGGATCCGTTAAACACTAGACAATAGTTCTTTGCAAACAACATAAAATCAATGTTTGGATAAAAATATTTAAATCATATAGTTCTAAGAAACATAGCATCAACAAGTAGTGATCATTCCATGATTCATGCT
Organism: Gnetum montanum; assembly: GCA_015680685.1. Classification (NCBI taxonomy): domain Eukaryota; kingdom Viridiplantae; phylum Streptophyta; class Gnetopsida; order Gnetales; family Gnetaceae; genus Gnetum; species Gnetum montanum. The sequence goes on from MNCI01006411.1 coordinate 693,719, forward strand.
ATCCTCAATAAGTGTTCACCTCCCTTGCAGCTCATGCTGTGATACAGCAGTTTACACTCCTAGGAGCTCATGCTACAATGAACACTGCTAGAAGCTCATGTTGTAATACACACTCTTGGAAACTCATGTTGTAATGCACATAATGTGACATCATGTTGTAAACCATGAAATCACACAATTCACATGGCAAAAGTAGTTGAGAAGTAATCATAGACACAAAAAAATCATAGTTTTCTTCTAGACATCAAAAATCACTTTTTTCAGGGTGCTCACACCCTACCCTTTCAAACATCCATGCCCACACTACACTGGGATGCAAGCTTGATTCCCATTTATACACTCATGTTGTAGTAACAATGAATGTTTTTCATCCCTCTACACCTTCCCTCCACTGCATCTCACGCTGCAGCTATACTCTGGCAGCTCATGCTACAATTTGCACTTCTTACAGCTCACGTTGCAACTTCCATCCTGGTACCCTACAACCTTGCAACTTGTAACTTATGCCTTGAAAAATTGCAGCCCTATAACTAATGTTTTTAATCCTGCCTTAGATAACACATGTTTACGAATTCCCCCACCCCCACAAAAAATGTACTGAAGAAATTCCATAAAAATCATGCTGAAAATACCGAAACATGATAGCTAAAACAACTCACACTACCTTATCTACAAAAATGAACTTTCATGTTTTGGCTTGCCTTGGATCAATAGGCCACACTTGCATCCTTGAAATACATGCTAAGGCCCATATGCCCCTTGCAAATATTACTCACACTGAGGCACAACCTCATTACTCATGCTTAGTAGTTCCCCTCATTATGCACGCTAAGACATGCCTTGATCTGCTCATGCTGCAATATGACCTAGGCTGCCCATGTTGGGCATGCCCTAAATCTAATCCTCACAATGCTAATTGATGCTTACGCTACCCATACTCAGGTCATCACACAAAAAACATGAAAAATGGTGGAACTCAAAACCCCAGCAATGTTCATAATGCCTGAAATTTGCAACAATGAAAAAACCATGATACAAACCCCAAAATTCAACAAAATTTTCACTTTGAAACAAAGAAAAAATGGTAGCCCTAATGGCTCATGCCCTACTCACCCTACAATAGATTACTAGGGAACAAGAGTGAAAGAAAAATGTACTAGCACAGAGTCCCCTTCCATGATGAAATCTTGGTTTGGGTTGGGGAAGGCATTGAAGTAGTTGCTCGCTCTCCTCTGAGAACGATAAGATAGCTTGCTTCTTCCCCTTGCATTGGCTTGTTTTTTCTTCCCCTTTCATCTTCATCAGTCATGCTCATGTTTCCTTTTACCATGGTCATGTGGTCCTACCTCACCCTATTTCCCACATCACACACTTCCTTACTCATAGTATAAATCCCTGCAACTCATACTACCCTCACTTCTTGTTGCTCATGCTACCAATCCTATAGTTCACATCGCACTATATACTGATGTCCCACTCTCTAGTCATGCTCACCATTCATGCACTAATGCTTGCTAAAATAACTTATGTTTTGCACCTTTTAAATCCCTTCTATTTTTCCTACCCTTTTTGAACCCGTTGTCCAATGCACTTTCTTCATTTTATGCCTATTTTATTTTGTTTTTCATCTTTATTTCTCATTATTTTCTTCTTTGGTTAACCTTGCCTAAACATCAAAATAAAAAAAAATGAGAAAACTAAAAATTCATGAAACCATAAAAACCACAAAATTGTTGTTCACAAAAAAAATACCAATGGCCCAGTAAGGCCTAAAACTGCCACGTGGTCTTTGTATGAAATTAAACTACCCCTACATTCTGTAGTTTCATCAAAACATAAATTAAACAAAGCTAGTTTATATTTAGCAACTCATCTATTAAGAAAATCTCACTTATGGTGCTCCTAGTTTAAATTGGTAGGAATAAGCACATGGATGGAAAAAATCTCCTTTCAACATTGTCTATCAATGGACCTCATAGGGACATAAAAAGAATGATTAATCTAGAATCCTTAGATCTAGACTCATCTACTCATGCTAATTTCGTGGCATCCACTTAAGAAACATCAGACTACCTCGAGGGTATGACTAAAACTTTGGACTTAGAAGCCGACAGCATCACCGAAGATCCCTTCGTTGAAGTCCCCATCACTATGTCTAGTGGTGAAGTTAAAGCATTAAAACTGAGTACTCTGCTAAACCCACAACTTGACAGTGAAATTACACAAGTTCTCAAGAACAACATCAAAAAATTTGCTTGGTCATATACCAATATTCCAAGACTAGATCCTCGAATCATCTAGCATAACATCATCCTCAATGAAAATATTTGTCCAGTAAAGTAAAAAGCATGAAAGGTTAAACCTAAGGTAGTGTTGGGAGTTTGTAATAAAATCACAAAGCTCTACCAAGCTGGTTTCATCTGAGTTGTTAAGTATGCCAATTGGGTATCCAACATTGTTGTAGTCCCCAATAAGAATAGTAGCATTCGCATATGCATTTACTTCTGTGACCTCAACATAGCCACTCTAAAGGATGACTTCCCACTACCCAGTATTGATCAACTTGTTGACTCAACTTCTGGGCATGCATTGTTATCCTTTATTGATGGATTCTCAGGATAGAAACAAATCAGGATCAACCTAAAACACTAACTCAGGATCACCTTCATGAAACCTTGGGGCATGTTCTGTTATACAATGATGTCATTCGATCTCAAAAATGTAGGTGATACATATCAATGAGCAATGAAATATATATTTAGTGATTATATTCTTGATTCACTCAATGAGTATGTAGATGATATCACAGTCAAGTCCAAAGCAACTGACCAACACACAAAGCACCTAGACTTGATACTCAAATGTTGTCCCAAATATGATCTTAGACTTAACCGAAAGAAATGTTTCTTTGGAGTTAAAACGGGAAAAATTCTTGGCTTCATATTCTTAGAAATAGGGAAATGAGTAGACCCTGATAAGATTAAAGCAATAAATAGCATGAAACAACCTAAGAACCTTACCTAACTACGCGGCCTGCAAGGTAGACTACAATTCATTAAATATTTTATGGCAAAATTGACAGACAAGTTGAAACCCATGCAACATTTACTGAGAGAGAATGTCCATTTTCAATGGACTCAATAGCGCCAATAAGCCTTTGAGAACATAAAAATAGATCTATCTCAACTACCAATGGGTCACCCCCACAAAGAAATAAACCTTTTTACATCTACCTCGCTACATCTGACTCATCCATTACATCAATGCTTTGCCAAAAATGAAAAGATGAAGCCAAGATCCCCATTTACTATTTATGCCACACCTTATTTTTCTAGGAACAATGATACAATGACATGGATAGATCATGTCTTTCCTTGGTCTTTTCCTTTAAAAAAGTGATGACATTACCTCTTTCACAATCAAGTCAACATCATTTGCAAAGATAATGTGCTTCGAGCTATCACTAATAACATCTATAAATCAAGTAGGATAACTAGATGGAAGGTGATGATTGTAGATTTTGACCTATGCTATGTATCTCAATCCTCCACTAAGGGTCAAGTAGTAGTCAATCAATTGACCACCTCACCAACACAAGATCAAGAGACAATCAACCCTAAATTCCCTGATGAAAATATTAACAGCATAGACACAATACCTGATAACTACCACGCAATCTTGTACTTTGATGGAGCATCTGCCTCTCAAGGAGGAAGTGCTTGAGCCATCATAACATATCCCTCTAGAGAAATTTGAGCCTTTTCCTATCGTCTAAAATTCCCTTGTACCAACAACATGGCAGAGTATGAAGGTATTCTTAGAGGTCTTATGGTAGCACTAACTTTAGGAATCACACATCTTGTAGTTCGAGGTGTCTCATAGTTATTAATCAATCAAGTCATGGAGGTTTACGCATGCAAGGCCTCTCATTTACAACCATACTATGACCTAACTAACTATTTTCTAGAACAATTAACCAATGTAGATGTGCAACACATTCCTAGGAACGAAAATACCATCACCGATGCACTTGCTACACTGGCCTTAAGCATGACACCTAAGATGTTCCATATGTTATCTAGTTCCATAACAAATTGTACCAAACCTGTAACACATGCTCTTGATGAAATACCCATAGCATCTATTAGTACTACACAAGCGATAGAATGGTATGATGACATAAAAGAGTATCTTCTACAAGGCGAACCGCTATAACATTTGACGAGTGCTCAAAAGGACGCAGTGTGAAAACACTCTCAAAAATATGCATTAATAGGAGAAACATTGTGTCACAGATCCTATGAAGGCATTCTATTAGTGTGCATTAGTAACATCAACATCCAAAAAATCATGGAACAAGTTCATGAAGGACTTTGTAGAGGGCATATAGTACCCAAAGCAATGGCAATGAAAATTAGACGTTTGGGCTATTATTGGCCACACATGGAGTACAACTGTTTCTCTAGGGCTAGAAAATGTAACATTTTACAAAGGCATAATAACCTAATACATATACTACCTAGTGATTTACATACTACACAAATCACATGGCCATCACGAAGATGGAGATTAGACATCATTGGGCCAATAACACAATCATCTTCAATAGGACATAGCTTCATTATCATCATGACTGAATATTTTAAAAAATGGGTAGAAGTTATTCCCCTTAGAAAAACCACATCTAAACATGTTTGCATTTTCATATTAGAAAACATTGTGACTTGCTTTGGCACCTCAATGACTATAGTTACTGATAATGGACCGCAGTTAAGCAATAGGGATACTAAAAGCTTCTATGAAAGGCTAGGTATTAGACAATCATTTTCATCACCATACTACCCATAGAGCAATGGTCAAGTAGAGTCCACAAATAAAAAGATCATCACCATACTCAAAAAGATGTTGAATCAAAGAAAGATACGATGGCATCAGCAGTTAATCTATGCATTATGGGAATACCAAACAACACATTGAATGTCCACGGGTAAGACACCATATAGCCTTGTATATGGATCTAAAGCTATGTTACCTTTAGAGTTACAAGTTCCATCATTATGGATAACACTCTCTAGCCTCCTTGATAAACATCAAAACAATGAGCTACATGTTATTGACCTTGACTCAATGGAAGAAGAAAGGGTATGAGCGCTTGTTCAAATCAAATGATATCAGAGACAACAATGACGACATCATCAACACAATCCACATAAGTGTTCAATTAAGGAAGGAAACCTAGTTCTCAAGGTGGTTCATAAACAATTGGACAAATTATCAGCACACTGGGACGGGCCTTACTTCATCACCAAAGCATATGATAATGGGGCATTCAGGCTTGCTGACATGGATGGAAATGAGTTTCCAAATCCTATAAATCATATGTACTTGAAACCATTCTACCCCTGATGAGCTCAAGGTACATTTCAGTCCTAGCATCATGACCTAAAACTAATAACACAAAATAGTCCTAGAGTTATGACTTAAAACTAGCACCACAAAATGTCATGGCATCATGACAATAAACTGACACCACTCTTGTCCACCGGAGTCCACTAAGACTATAAACTGCCTTGCCTCTTCATAGTCTGCCATGACTCTAAACTAGCACTACACCATTTGCTATGACAATAAACTAGTAGTGTCTGAAGGATTATGATGTTAAACTAATCCACAACAGTCTGCTAAGATTACAAACTGGCAACATCATCAACAACCTGGAGTTATTTGAAAAGACATGTTGCTGCAATCGGCTGTATGTGCTTGCCAAAAACCTACTACATGATTTGTCGCATAGATCTTGATGGAATTGATGTTGTTCAAGATTTTTTTTACCTTGAAACTTCACATGATGGCTTCATTTCATCATCTACATTCAAGTTTAAAGTACTTTAGCTAACTGAATCATTTGAGGTTTTCTTGTCCACTTAGAGTTGTGTTTGTAGGTTGACATGCTTGAGGTATTCATACTCAGATGCACTTGATCATGATGACAGGGTATCACATTCTTCTTGATGCATGTAACTGGGTTAATCAATCTATTCATAAGTACATTCCCAACTCTTGATACATCCCCTATTTCTCCATCATGTCCTAATTATCCTATTTAATTACATCCCCTAGACACATTCTACTCCTCCAAAGTTCTTGATACATTGTTACACATTGTGATCCTCTAAGCAGTTGCAACACAAACAATAGTACATGATGCATAACACAAAATGCAAGCACTTGAACACAAGCAAGGCACAAAAGGTAGGCTCTTTCAAAAATACAATAAAGAAAAAAAATAAAAGAAAAAGAAAGATAAAAAAAATCAAGAACAAGAAAAAAGAAGAAACAAAAAATAAGAAAAAGAGAACAAAAATGTGAAAGAGAAAAATGCATGAAAAAGATCTTCAAGACCCCATTGACATCATAGACTAAAACCATTGGCTCTTCTCATACAAGCCCCAGGCGAGAAGGCAATTTTCTTGGAAGAACACTTGTGTCTCAAATGATCATGTTGCACATCATCACATGTCTTTGGTTTTTTACAATGGGCTCTGTTAAATATGAAACAAGGGTCTTGTTTCTCCAAAGAATGCACCTCTTATGCCTTGGTTCCAAGTCTACTATACATTGGTTGTTGACAAGGATTAAAAACTAGCTCATTCACATGAGAGAATTCCATAATTTCTCCCATAATTCCAACAATAATTATCACCCTTGATTAATTCCTGACTTCTCTCAGTTACAATCCCTTGCATCTTGAATCACATTTCCTCAATCCCATGTACTTTTGAACATGCTGCGATGACACTTGGCCAGGGGCCAACGAATGATGTTTTTTGCCTGGTCAATTATTGTGTTTTGTACGTCTTAGTCGATGTCTCTTGGGTGGATTCCTCCAAATGTCAACAAAGAGAGGACAATGAAACACCACACAATTTCAGCTCAACACTTTGAAATGAGAAAAATTAAGAGCCTCTTCATTTTTTGGAGGTAAAAACCTGAGTAAGGCATGAAACTCACACCCAATTGGTCAAGTTAGCTTTCCCACACCCAAGTTGCTCATGCTGTCAGCTAACATGCCCTCAACATTGCCAACCCTTTAGAGCTTCCAAATTGGGTCAAAATGATCCTAATTTGAATAGACAAGGGCCCCTCGACGCCTAGTGATGATCACTCCAAGCTTCAACACCCAGAACCCAAGATTTCAAGTTATAATCACATGAATCTTTCCACTCACGTTGAGGTCACACTACCTAGCATGAGTACAGTGTGAGCACAACTTGACCAACTTTTTGAACCTAAAACCAACTACAAATAGTCCAAATTCGAGCACATGGACTCCCCTCGAGTTTCACTAATGTTCATTGCAGCTCCCAACCTCTGAAACCTCAAAAATTAAGCTAAAGATCACATGACTCTTTTACTCATGCCCAGGTCATGCTGAGGTAATGCTGGGTGTATTGTCTAAAATTGTCAGTGTAAGGCTAGAGGAAAATTGAATGGTAAAAGATCTCTGGAGAGATACAGAAGACCCTAAGTTTGCATGAGGGAAAGCTAGAAAAACAAAGGTAGAGTGCCTTGTATGGTCTACATGCAAATCAACCAAGGACTTTCCCGAGTGTATGCTACTATCTGTGTTGGGATTATCATCATGAAATGGAAAATAGAGAAAATGATGCAACACAAATAAAAGTAATGGAGAATAATGAAACACAATAAGCATAATGAAATGTAATGAGCATAATGAAACGTAACGAAACATAAACATAAGCATAATGTATGCAGGAAAGTGAAACCGAATGGAAAGTATAGAGAAGTAAACCAGAATAGGACAATGGTGGCCAAATAATGAACAATGTTGTATTAATCAATGATATGTGCACCGGTCAAAACATAGTTGCGTTGCAAGTTGAATGTCAAGCTCCAATGCAAGGTTCTTATAGGTGCTAGGAATCATGTGTGTCTAGGCTCAAGATTGCTAGTTTCTTTTTTCTATATTTTTGCCAACCCTTTTTCTGTCCTTGAACAAGGTCTTTATGCACTTGTCTAGGCCTGGGAGTAGGAATGAATTAGATCGATGACTACGAGATGAGAGAAAAATGGATTGCATGACAAGTGTACATGGGAAAACTACATTCTAGAAAAATTGCATTGTATCTTACAATGCAAGCTAGCTTACGTCCATGGAAGAAACATAAGGGCTTGACAAGCTCACACATGGTGAAGCTTACAATAAAAATTTACAATGAATTTGCAATGAAAATTTGACTCTGGCTCACTTGGAACATCATGGTCTCTTGGATCAGCTGCTGCAGGATGTTGATTTGAGTTGATCTTGTGCTACCATGTCTTCAACATGTGTCTAAAATCTTTTGGGCCACTTTTGGTAGCTCACATTGGGCTCATTCTATCAGCGTAACCTCAATGTTACCTAGGTGTGACCTAGTTAGAATGGTTCATTTCACAATGAATCTTGATTTTTGAGGCTTGTCTTTCAAGCATAACTACTTCCTATCCTTGGGGGCCACCTGTATGCTAATTTTGGGCCTATTTATACTTTGTTTTCAGCCATCTTGGAAACTCCCACTGGGCTCATGCTATCAGTGTGATCCCAGCTTGACCTGGGCATGAGCTAGGCATGACCTAGGCATGACCACACCGAAATGTCATATTTGATACCCGAACTTTGATTTTCTGGAGCTTTTTGTGAAGTAAAACTATTTCCTAAAGCTAGAAGTTGAGTTGATGATCACATTGTGCCTAGGACTACTTTTTTAGGCTAGTTTTTATTTGTTCATGTTGGGCTCATGCTCCAATATGACCCTAGCATGACCTAGGCATGAGCAGTGAAAATAGTATGTTTTTGAGCCCAAAATTAGGATTCTATGTGTTGGGAATCGAGGGTAACCATTAGTGGAGCTCATGGGGGATCCTTTTGCTTAGTTTTAGACTACTTTGGCTTCGTTTTGGGGCTCCAAAAGTTGGTGACTCCAAGCTTTATGTTGTGCAACATAAGAAAATGTAACCAAAGTATACTTAGCCAAAACTAATCATTTTGAGCCCAAAACTTTTGATTTTAGATGTCAAAAGCTATTGCAGTCACCTATGGACCAGTTGGGAACCATGTCTATTGAATTTTGAACCATCGAGGGCTATTTTGGAGGCCTCCAAGTTTGCTCATGCTGTACTCATGCTTGGGTAGTCGCATGCCTTAGCTTGAATCTTGTTTGATAGCAGTAGGCCAAAATTTTGTGGTGTTTTATTGGCCCCTCTTTCTTGACTCCTGGAGGAATCTATCTAAGAGGCATTGACAAAGAAGTGAAAAACACCATGAGCAACCAAGTATCAAGCATTGTCCATCGATCACTTGGCCAGATGTCATCGCACCATGTTCAGGAGTACATGGGATTCGGAAATGAGGTTTTGAGATGTATAGGGAGAAGGTGTGTTACTATGAGATCAAGGGTTGATGAAGGGATGGTTTTTTTTTAACTTTGGGAAGAGTAATGCTCTTGTGTGAATCACATCATGTTGGTCCTTGTCAATAGCCAGTATCTAGCAGACTTTGGACCAAGGCATGGGATGTGTGTCCTTTGGAGGAACGAGACTCTTATATCGTATCTAAGAAAACTTGTTGTCACAACCAAAGCCAGGTGATGAGGTGGTACATTCTTTGGATAAATAGAACCCTTTTTGAGTGTCAAAGAGAATCCTTTGTCCAACAGAGAAAGCCACGCAATGAGATGCAACATGATTGTTTGAGACACAAGTGTTTTCTTCTAAGACAAGTACCTTCCCTCTTAGGGCTTATACAAGAAGTGCTAATGATCTTGTAATGAATTTTTCTCTTTGATTTCATATATTATTTTTTTATCTCTTTTTTTCTTTCTTTTTGAACATAGTTCTCTTTGAATGTTATACTCATGCTCATGTGCTTGTAATTGTATCATGTGCTATGCTATGTTGCGCAACTTCCTAGAAAGTTATAGTGTGAAACAATGTTGTGCAAGTTTTTTGGGGGTGACTGGGATGTATCTGGGAAATGGGTAGAGAGAACATGTTAGGAAATAAGGGATGTTTGAGGAACTAGGAATGTACTTGTGAATGATTTGATTAACCTGGTTACATGCATCAGGAACAATGTGGTAACTCATCACCTTGATGAAGTGCATTCATATACGAACACCTCTGGGTGTCATCCTACAAAAACTACTCCAAGAAGATAAGAAAATCACAACTGAATGAGTTAGCTCAACACTTTAAACATGGATGCAACCGATGGGATGGAGACACCACGTGCAACTATAGGCAAACAAAATTGAGCAATAGAATGTTGTTAGAGTCCATGTGATGAATTCATTGAGTAGGTTGATGATGAAATGTCATTCGATTTCAGCAACAGATTAGTAGACTAGTGAAGAGGTTGCTAGTTTATAGTCTTGATGGACTGTTGTGGATTAGTTTTACGTCATAACCCATTGGACATTACCATTTTAGTGTCATAGCAAATGATGCAATGCTAGTTTATAGTCATAGCAGACTATGAAGAGGCTAACAAGTTTAGTGTCTTAGGGGACTCTAGCGAAAGAGTGTGAAATTTTAGTGTCATGTTGTATAGAGCTCTATGGTGTCAGTTTACCATCATGATGCTAGGATGTTCTGTGGTGCTAGTTTTTAAGTCATAGCTCTAGGACTATTTTGTGGTATCAGTTTTAGGTCATGATGCCAGGAATGTGGCATACCTTAAGATCATCAGACATAAAATGGTTTCAGGTACACATGATTTGTAGGATTGGCCAATTCATTTCCGTCCATGTCAACGAGCTTGAATTCCCCCTTATCATATGCTTTAGTGACTAAGTAATGTCCTTCGCAATTGGCTGAGAATTTTTCTGGGTGTTCTCAAATTGCCTTGAGAACTAGGTCACCTTCCTTGATTAGCCACTTATGTAGATTATGTTGATGACATTGTCATTGTTGTATCTGGTACCATTTGATTTGGTCAAGTATTCGTATTCTTTCTTCCTCCCCTACATCAAGGTTAGCGATGCATAGTTCATTGTTCTGGCTTTCATTAAGGAGTCTAGAGAGTGTTATCCATAGTGAGGGAACTTGTAACTCCAAAGGTAACATAGCTTTAGGTCGGTATACTAGAGTATATGGTGTCTTACCTATGGACATTCGATGCATTTTTTGGTATGCCCATAGTGCATAGATTAACTGCTCATGCCATTGTCTCTTACTTTGATTCAGCACTTTGTTGAGCATCATGATGATCGTTTTATTTGTAGAATTTGCTTGACCATTGCTTTGTGGATAATAGGGTCCTGAAAATGAGTGTTTATACCTAGGCTTTCACAGAATCTTTTGGTATCCTTGCTACTAAATTGTGGCCCATTATCAATGACTATGGTCATTGGGATATCAAAGCGGGTTACAATTTTTCTAATATGAAGTTGCAAATGTGTTTGGGTGTGGTTTTCCTAAGAGGAATAGCTTCTACCCATTTGGTAAAGTATTCGGTCACAGTGATGATGAAGCTATGTCTTATTGAAGATGGTGGTGTTATTGGCCCAATGATCTCTAATCCCCATTTTTGGAATGGCTATGTGATTTGTGTAGTATGCAACTCATTAGGTGGTATGTGTATTAGGTTACCACTTTGAAAAATGTTGCATTTCCTCACCTTGGATAGGTAACTGTACTCCATGTGTGGCCAGTAATAGCCCAAACATCTAATTTTCATTACCATTGCTTTGGGTGCTATTTTCCCTCCACACAGTTCTTTGCAAACCTGTTCCATGATTTTTTTGCCATCGATGCTACTAACGCAAGTCAACAAGATTCCTTCATATGACTTGCAACACAAGTTTTCTCCTATTAATGCATATTACCTAGAGTGTTTTCACATATCTTTTTGAGCACTCATAAGATGTTGTGGCAGGTCACCTAATATAATGTACTCTTTTATGTCATCGTACCACTCTATTTCTTGCATAGTGCTAATGGACACTATGGGTATTTCATCAAATGTGTTGATCACAGGTTTAGCACAATTTGTTATGGAACTAGGAAACACATGGAACATCTTAGGTGTCATATTCAAGGCTAGTATGGCAAGTGTGTTGGCAATGGTATTTTCATTCCTAGGAATATGTTGCACGTCTACTTTAATTAGTTGTTTTAGCAGGTATTTAGTTAGGTCACAGTATGGTTGCAAATGCAGAGCTTTGCATGCATAGGTATTTTTGACTTGATTGATTACTAATTGTGAGTTATCTCGAACTACAAGATGTGTGATTCTTGAAGTTAAAGCCACTATAAGACCTCTAAGTAGACCTTCATACTCTGCCACATTGTTGGTGCTAGGGAAATTTAATAGATACGAAAAGTGGCAAATTTCCTTCTAGGGATATGTTATGATGGCTATAGAACTTCCCCCTTAGGAGGTGGATGCTCCATCAAAGTGCAGGATTGCATCATAATTATCAGGCACTACATCTATACTGCTAATATCTTCATCATGGAATTCAAGGTTGATTGTCACTTGATCTTGTATCGATGATGTGGTCAACTAGTTGGCTATTACTTGACCCTTAGTCGAGGATTGAGAAACATAGCACAAGCTAAACTCTGCAATCATCACCTTCCATCTAACTATCCTACTTGACTCATAGATGTTGTTGGTGATAGCTCAAATCATGTTATTTTTGCAAATGATATAGACTTGGTTATGAAAGAGATAGTGTCACCATGCTTTTAAGGAAAATACTAAGGCGAGACACGATCTCTTCACATAGTTATATCATTATTCATAGGTAGTTAAGTAATGGCTTAAATAGTAAATGGGGATCTTAGCTCCATCTTCTCGTTTTTGGTAAAGCATGGATGCAATCGATGAATTAGATGTGGCAAGATAGATGTAAAAAAATTTATCACTTTGTAGGGGGTGAACTGTTGCCAGTTGAGCCAATTCCATTTTTATGTTTTCAAAGGCTTCTTGGCATGGTTTAGTCCATTGAAAATGGATGTTATTTCATAGTAAATGCTACATGGATTTCAACTTATCAGTTAGCTTTGCAATAAAGCATCTAATGAATTGCAATCTACCATCCAGAACATGTAATTCAGTAAGGTTCCTAGGAGGTTGCATATTAGTTATTGCTTTAACCTTATCGGGATATACTCATATACCTATTTTAGAAACTACGAAGCCAAGAATTTTTTCTATATTAATCCCAAAGGAATATTTCTTTGCATCAAGCCTAAGGTTGTATTTGAGACAGCGTTTGAGTACCAAGTCTAGGTGCTTTCTGTGTTGTTCTGTTGTTTTGGACTTGAGTGCGATGTCTTCTACATAACCATTAAGAGAATTGAGCATGTAATTGCCAAATATATATGTCATTTCCCATTGATATGTGGCACCCATGGTTTTGAGATTGAATGACATCATTGTATAACAAAATGTGCCCCAAGGTTTCATGAAGGTCATCTTAAGTTGGTGTTCTGGTTTCATCCTAATTTGGTTGTATCTCGAGAATCCATCTCTAAAGGATAATAATGCGTGCCTGGTAGTTGAGTCAATGAGTTGATCGATACTGGGTAGCAGTAATTCATCCTTTATAGTTGCTACATTGAGGTCATAGAAGTCAATACATATGAAAATGATGCCATTCTTCTTAGGGACTACAACAATGTTGGATATCCAATTGGCATAATCAACATCTCGGATGAAACCAGCCTGATAGAGCTTCATGATTTCATTACGAACTGCCAATGCTATATCAAGCCTAACCTTTTATTCTTTTTACTTTACTAGTCTAACTTTTTCATCGAGGATGATGTTATGCTGGATGATGCGATGATCCAATCCTGGCATATCGATATACGACCAAGTGAAATTTTTTATATTATTTTTCAGCACTTGTGTAATGTCATTGGCAATTTTCAAATTTAGTAGAGTACTTAATTTTAATGTTTTAAGATTGCCACTAGACATGGTGATGGGGACTTCAATGAGGGGATCCATGGTGATGTTGTGAGCTTCTAAGTCGAAATTTTTAGTCATATCCTCAAAGTGATCTGATGTTCCTTGAGTAGATGCCACGAAATTATCATAAATTGATGATGAGTCTAGATCAATGGATTCTAGGTTGACTTCTCGTTGAATGGCCCCATGTGTTCCATTGATACACAACATTAAAAAGAGGTTCTTGCTATTCATATGCTTGTTCTTGCCAATTTAAACAACACTTTCTTGATCAGGAAGGTTTAAGTGTACATGAGTTTCACATGATTAGTCTAATAAAATTGTGGAATGTAATGGCAGTTTAAGGCCATACCAAACCAAACTATCATAGTTTTAGGGCTATACCGGGCCATGCATAATTTGTGCACATAAATTTCTTAAACTTTCAATGTTTGTTTTATATCACTATTTTTTTTTGCTTTAAAACGTCTGAGTTACTATGGGAAAATGAATAAATGTATGCAAGAAAGAAGAGAAGTGGCTACCTTAAGACCCAAGGATGGAATAAAACAAGTAAAATATAAAATGAGGTAAAATGTAGCACTTGTAAATAATTGGGGTAAAAAAAAAGGCCAAATGAGATGCGAGTGTGAGTATCCAATGCGGCGTGAGTTGGTGGAGGCGACAAGCAGCATGAGTGCTTGGGAATAGAAGACAATGTGAGTTGGAGGGTTCTCCATCAGTGTGAGAAACTGTAAAATTATGCTCAGCATGACTTCTAAGCACTGTGAGCAACTTGAAGATGTGCAGCATAAGCAAGAGGGACAAAAAGCATGAGTAACCAGGAAGGCAAAATAGCATGAGAAATAAAGCAGGACAGCGTGAGCAACGAAGCAGGATGAAGGGCAAGGGAAAGCTGGAACAGAGGAAGGGGAAGAGGTAGGCAAGCTTAGCATTTGTGAAGGAGAGCGAGGAACAACTTCAACGCCTTTCACAACTAAAGGTTTCTTCATGGGTTGGAACCTTATGCAGGACAATTTCTTCCCTCTTTTATATATATATATATATATATATTATGTAACATCAATGAGTGGTAGCGTGAGTCATGGGAGCTATAGATTTTTGGTGTCTGTGAGCAATTTCTAAGAGTGATTGCATTTTTCTTCTTCTGTTCTAGGGTATTTGTGTTTATTGTAGTGTGGGTTTTCTTGAGACCACAGCATGAGTGGCCCTAGAACAATCATGTTTTGGTGCATTTTTGGTTCATTTTGATGCATTTTTGTTGTGATTCTAGATTTGGGGCTACTGTTTTGATTCTTGTTGCTAACTTTGGCTAGCGTGAGTTGAAAGAACTACCCTATTTTGGGTATCTTTGGTCACACTTTGGTTGGGAGAAAGAGGGTTTTGCATTGTTGTTCATTGTTACATAAATCACAGGGCTGCCTCTCCAGTGTGAGGGTTGTTTATTTTATTTTATGCGTTAATTGCAGGGCTATATTTACAGTGTAAATTGCTAGCCTCCA
Organism: Gnetum montanum; assembly: GCA_015680685.1. NCBI lineage: Eukaryota > Viridiplantae > Streptophyta > Gnetopsida > Gnetales > Gnetaceae > Gnetum > Gnetum montanum. Next base: position 709,202 of record MNCI01006411.1, read on the forward strand.
ACCTAGGATGTGAGAGTGTGCATTGTTAATTTGCAACATGATTACTCAGTTTCTTCCCCCTTTTCATCATGGATTATTGTATTTGATCTTCAGCGTAAGTGAATCGATTGTGAACAAGGGCAATGTGATCATCTGTCCTCATTACATCATGAGTACCCTTGAGCTATACATAGCATGAGTTATCTTGTCTTTTGCTTGGTAGTGTGAGTTAGCCTATCTCTTTCTTGGTAGTGTGACTTAGCTACCATTTTTCTTCGCAGCATGAGTTATCCACCATTGCAGTGTGAGTTAGTTGCCATTTACTTTGGCAGCGTGAGTTAGCTGCCATTTGCTTCTGCAGTGTGAGTTAGCCACCATTGCAACATGAGTATGAGTTGTTGCCTTCTCTTTTATTTCAGCATGATTTTTCTAGTTTGGGTTGTCTAGCATGAGTTAGGCCTCTTACTTGGTAGTGTGGGCTATTGAACGAAAATCACCATGACTTAGACCTATAATTTGGGTGGTGTGAGTGGTGGTATTGTTGTTGATACTTAGCCTTGCAATTTGGATCAGCGTCTCATGCCTCAACTTGGTATGATGGTATTGTATTGATTCATGAGGTGCTATAACCCTAGATTACTTGTAGCTAAATGTGGCCTTCCATCTTCTCCTTGCCGCTATTTCTATGGTGAAACCCTGCCAAGGGCCCCAACCTGAGGGTTTGCCTTGAAATCTTACTTGAAATCTAGATACTGAGACTGAGATCGATGTTCCCACATGAAGGAATGATTAAGCCTTGTAAGAGTGCTTATCCCATCCGTACTATCGATTTTATAAAAATAGTATTTGTTTGATAACAAGTAGATTCAGAGTCTTATGCTCATAATCCATCTTTGGATCACTCATTCTCGCTCCATAGTGGTTGCGATTAAGTTGAATCTTCCACTACTCTTACAAAGATTATGGCGTAATATTAGTGCAATGTCCTAGCTTCATTCACCACCTTTTTGATTGGGGGTTTTTATTTTTTTCAAATAGTGAAAATAGCCTCTTGTGTGTAATATAAAAGGTTCCTCCTTTATACTTTCGTCTAGCTATAATACATTAAATATATACCATTTTCAAGCATGGACTTTACACAGTCAATAACCGATCATGTGATACTTGGAGTCATTATGTAGCATTATATCTGATCTCATATAGATAGTATCACTATANCATGGCACTATCTTTATGGTATACATGTGTCCACTATATATAAAGATATTCTTTGGAGTTGTATAGTGATACTATCTATATGAGATCAGATATAATGCTACATAATGACTCCAAGTATCACATGATCGGTTATTGACTGTGTAAAGTCCATGCTTGAAAATGGTATATATTTAATGTATTATAGCTAGACGAAAGTATAAAGGAGGAACCTTTTATATTACACACAAGAGGCTATTTTCACTATTTGAAAAAAATAAAAACCCCCAATCAAAAAGGTGGTGAATGAAGCTAGGACATTGCACTAATATTACGCCATAATNATTGGACCAGTAATAAGATATAATAAGTTTACATCTTATTGATATATATTCTTTTGTTTGAACATGAACATCTCTATTACTAATGTATTTTGATCATATTATAAGTAGTACTCTACACATAAGGACCAATGGTGACCAAACTTGCTCGTCAACGTGCACTCCATCTATGTATCTCCTAAGGGAACGATGCATTTTTCAAAATAAGTCTCGATTTTGTATTCAAAATTTGTTGCCACTGTATTTCAACGATTTCATATTGATGAAGGGATATATAGTTATGTTTTGTTGATGGTTACTTTCATTTTTGTGTTTTACAAATTTTAACTTACTTACCTAGGATTTTGTTTTGGTGTACGGACGTGTTGATGATGAGGTTGGCCCTAGTGGAGCGGGACTCGATGATGCGGAGGAGTTTGAGGATGAAGCTCCTTCTAGCACTGATGTTTAATTCAACTTGTCATTGTTGTTAGCTTAGTTATGTTTTTTTATCTTGAAAATTTGTAGATTGTATGAAAGTGAATGTGTGATACAATGTAAACATTTGAAATTATTCATTTATACCTTGATATATTTTTTTTTCTTTTATGTTATTTGATTTTTTTATTTTAAGTTTTATCCAAACTTTTGATAAACACAAGTGTAAACACAAAATATTTTTTTATTTTTATTATTATATTTTTTTGTTATTTTGTTGTTTTAACTATTTGTAAATATAAAAGTGAATGTAACTGAAATGATAACAGTGTAGAGGAAACGTAAATGGCATAGTAATTTGTAAAGCAAGGATGTAACTATGCATGCAAACAAAAAATGTTATCTCAAATAAATGCAAATGTAACTTGTTCTAGTTTAATGTTAGTTTAAAGTCATAATAGACTTTAGCAATGGCATTATATTTTAAGGCCATTTCAGGCCAAAAGAAAATGAGAGAGGTTTAAACTATTTCTGTGGGTTTTAGAATGAACCAGCCATTTTTGACCATGGCTAGTTTTATGTCATTGTAGACGTGTGGTATTTTAACGTTATTTTGGATGAGTAGTAGTTTAACATCATTTTTGATGAGTAGTAGTTTAACTTCATTTCGGACGAGTAGTTGTTTTAATAGTTGAGTAGCTTCTTTAACTTTTGAAGATTGACATGGTGTGTTGGATAGGTCTATGTAATCTTATATTCTACATCTCCTTCACTAATTATGTTAAATGGTAATTCGAACCATGAGACGTCTGGGGGAATGACCCCTATATCCACATGTTCTAATGTTTCCAACTTTTATAATGTTTCTATATCTTCTAGGGGGTCATGGTTTGGAGATTGGTTATCACTTTGGTTTTCAATGGGTGTGGTGTCTTATTTAAACTCGAGAGTAATGTCATCTTGTTTAGTCTCATCGATTATGAGTTTTGAACCTTGGTTTATGCCTACGTGTGTAGAGGTGTTGGGTGTAGCCACATCACCATGTATAATGATTTCACCACCTTCAAAGGATAAGTGAATCTCTTGGTGGATTGGTGAGGATACTGCTTTTAATTGGGCTAACTGTTGGCGACCATTTGGGACGCGACTACCAACGAGTGTCCTCGAACAGGATTTAGGTGCTTGCTGGTCTCTGGCAACACCAAGGTCTAGATACCTCCAAATAAACTCAGTAGTTAATGTGAGTATGTGTGTGTGTTGTTGTGGCATGTGGTTGTGTAAAATGTAACAATTGCGTTGTGTGTGAACTACAAATGACTTACTTTAAAGAGATTCAGCCAACTTTGCCAAGTACTGTGAGTTCTTGAAAATTTCCTATTTTGTTCAACTACCTAGTCTACACGGTCCTTATAATACCTACTTGTCACAAATAAAATTTTGCAAAAACATTTGAGCACAACTCCGCAATCTACTCCTAATTTTCCCCAGAGAAAGAGATAGTTCCACAAGAAAACTAGAAATAGAGCAAGATTCGATGGAAATAAGCAGAAAAGAAAAGAAAGCAGATTTGTGTAGACCTCAAATATTTAAACAAGGTAAAATGACACGAGTAAACACTTCGCAATAAAGCTATCCCAAATTCAATATCTACGAATTGTTCAAACTTCCAAGGCTCAAACAAGCAATATCTTCAAGACAATCCTATTATGCTACCAAAAATTGCTGCGTAAACTACCACGTACGAGACTCCATTTTGACTAGATAATAGATGTCAACGATTGCATTCAAACAGAACCTTTAAAAGACTTGACAATTTCTGATTGAAATACCACGAGAATTCACTTTAAAGATAAAAAGAAGCTATTCTGGTCCCATCAAAATACCAAAGATTTTCTGAACCCTCTCGACTACTGAATTGTTCAACGGCGTGACTACAAACAGAGGCTCTCTTACAACAATCCCAATAGCAGTTCCCACACGTTGCACAATAACGAAATTTACTACTAAAATGCTCTTAAGGCTTTTAAACACAAGCGCTTCTATGGCAAAATTTTAATAGAAATTTCTATCGGGCAACAAGAACAATAAGAGCAATCTAAAAATCCCAAAATTACTTGCCAAGGATGATACTATCTAAACCACTAGCTAAGCAATTTAAACAAAACAAAAAATGAAATGCATAACTCACAGGACCATGACAAAGAGGCTGAAATCTTTATTCTAACAAGCCATCTTGCAAGCAATCTTCTTTACAAATCTTCTTTGATGTGAGAAGTGATGATCCAATGTTCTTCCCTTCAATCCCCCCCTTTTTTCTACTTGACCCTTGAAGCCTTTTTATAGGGTTCAAAGGTAGGTAGGGAAGTTAAATTTAAAAATATCTCAAAAATATCTCACCTAACTTTTCTCCCAAGTAATTGGACTATCCAATTAGAAAATTACTTGCCCAACAAGCTAGGAGATTTCTTGTCCAACAAGTTAGGTAAGTTACAACAATTTTGGATGGTTACAACCACCAAAGAGATAAAAAAGGCTATAATTTAGTTATATAAATAAAAGGGATAATAGCCAAATGTCTCCTTTCATATAAATATCTTGTAATTATTCTATTCTTTCCCTTTTAAATCATAAAAATATTTTATTTCATGTAGTGAGAGGGTAGTAACCATGGATTTGATGCATGGGCTAATGTGTAAATATATGTGTATATTCGAATGCATAAGTGGAAATGTAATCCATATGTTAATTCATAGCATCCCTATTATGATCTAATTTAATTTAATTGGGAAATTACTTGTACATCTTGCTTAGCAAAATATTTAGTTAAAGATTAGAACTTAATCTGGCCTAATTTAATTTAAATTCCTAAGTGTCACTAAGCTCTAAGATTTTATAAAAATCCAATATAATCTTCCCCTTTTGGAAATAGTGGTGGTTAATTTTATCTTGCATACAATAATCAAAATTCAAAATACCAGAAATACGAGCCTGAAGGCAATGCCACCGATCCTGCAACTGATTCTTTGATTGAAGACGTTCCAGCAAATGCCTTCACGGGAGAAGACTCTGATGCTGTATTAGGAAATATCACCATGTGTTCCATCTGGATCAGCAACTATCATACCCTCTGCCTCTAGAAAATGCCTGCAATTTTTGATATTATGGTTTGAAAATTTTGGCTCTACACTTTTGGTTGTCCTTCCGTCGCGGTGGCCTACATTCAGATCGACGAGCAAAAAGACAACGATTTCAACGACAAAGGCCAGATTGTTTTGATGCCTGCGGCAGACACAACAATATTAGCAGCAACAATGGTGGTCGTGAATGGTTCTTAGTGCTAAGGGTTTCAGGTCTCTACCCAGTTCCTGTTTTAAATTTCCATCAGTTGAAGCCGTAAAACTTTTGAACAATCGGCAATACTGCATGGTCATTTCAGGTTTTCAACCAGGGATAAGGCTTTTAGCTTACGATAGCTTTTGATTCAACATCTCCATGATCGCATGCAGTTTTTTCTCTTCCGATGCTGAGCTGAATAACTAATAATTTTTGGGGCGAACTGCTCATTTTCTTTTCTATAAATGTAAGTGCAGATGCCATTTTAGTTGCCCCTTTTTTGCCTGAGTATGCAAGTTCTCCGCTGTCTCTATTTTCTTCATGTTTGCTTGCCTTCGGATCTGATTCTTGTGTCGAATTTTTCACATTATTCAAGTTTGAAGACTGCATGTGCTCCATTCCTGCTCCAGCGGTGGCCATTATTTTTCTTTTTTTTTCTTGATCGCATTTTTATTGCCTCCTTCATGTGTAGGGCTTTACCGCTCATACGATGGCCAATCCAATCCTTTGATAATCTGACCCTTTAATAATCTGATTTTTGAATAATCCGATAATGTATTATCCATGATTTTCAACATTAACAGGGAATATTTCCTTTAATAGCAAAGAATCCCATCATTAGTCTTTTTTAGTTTAATTCCAATATTTATAACTTGACATTCAAACACTTCAACATCAAGATTATTTATCATTGGCTTGCTCCCTATCAACTCACAATATTAAATTACAATTTTGTAACCAGGGATTGTGCTATTTTTGAACAAAATATTCCATCTAATTTAAGCCTAGTTCATGAAATGGCCAAATGTGCCAACATTTCTGCCCCCGTTAAAAACTTAAATAAAATTATACAGCCTCATTCCCAAGCTAAAACATCTTGAAATTTTTCATTGAATTTTTACATTCAAGAAGAAATCTTTTTTGAGGAAAATTCCCATTTAACATAAGGTGAGATGGGACAAAAACCTCATTCCTAGAAGAAAATCAAACTGTATATAACAACTATACATTATCAAGTCCGTCAATGGACTATTCTTGGGATGGAAACTAAATTGTAAGGGTTACCCTAGTGGGAATCTTCATCTCCTTCACCTTTTCATAAGAGATTTCTGATGTGATGTAGGCGGTCTTGTTGTCTTCTTGTTTGGTAGAGCTCTCACCTTGATCTAGTGGAGCTTTATCTTCAACATTTTCCTCCTTCTTGTTTGGAAGAGCCCTTTTGTTCTTCTTCATTGACTCCTTCATTTTCCTCTTGAGAGGCCAAAGCTTCTCCCCATCCCCATGATGACTCTCCACGAGTTGGTGGTTCTTCTTCTTTTTCTTCTTCTTTGGAGCAATTTTGATATCGCCCC
>MNCI01006413.1:0-11539 GCA_015680685.1 Gnetum montanum
TTCATCACGAAACCCATCAATGATATGATACATTAGCCTTTGCTCGGAGAACTCATGGCCTAGACAGTTGTTTAACAGTGCATAATATCTTTCTAAGGCCATGTCCAAGGGTTCATGTTGTGCTTGTTTCCACTCTTGGATTTGTTTCCTCAAGGTCAACACTCTTGTATAAGTTTGATATCTTTCATTAAAGAGTTCTACCATTGTTGGCCAACATCGTCTTGAATTTGGTTTTAACAATCTATACCATACTTTTTCTTGGCCAACGAGTGTCATAGAAAAGAGCTTGATTTTTTGCCAACTATTATCAATATTGTTCCATGTACAAGCATCATAGAAGGCTTGTAAATGTTGTTGCAGATCTAAGTCATAGCCTCTTGAGAAATTGGGGAAGTTGTCTAAATCAAGCCTGGGTAGGCAGCTCTCTTTACAATGCCTACGTGAGATTTGAATAGCCTCTTGTATTTTCTTTAGGCTTGTAGTGGCCAGTAGGGGTTCATCGTCATCGAGTAGGTTATGCTTTCATGCATTGGGATAATGTTGCCTTTGTTTATGTTTATAAGAAATCCTCACCTCAAATTGCGTACTCCAATCTTCATTGTCATGTAATTCGTTGGTTCTCCAATGAACTACCTCACTAGATGTGGCATTATTGTAGTCTTGTAGGAGAGGCATGGTTGTGAAATTGTGTGTGAATTTGTATGTGGCTTTTCATAATTATTTCTTCTTCCTAAGAGATATATCGTTAGTTCCTATACAATAACCTTGTATGATATAACTAATCTAGATAACTAGCATCGTCCCCAGCAACAGCGCCAATGATGAGTGGCGACAGACCCCTACACTCAACCATATGAATACGAGTGTTTCACACATGATCTGGTTGAACTTTGTAGATGGGCTAGTTGTGGTATCTAGACAGTTACATGTAGCTCACAGTTTGCTATCTTCCCACCTGGACTAGTATTAGCTTTGTCACCTATGGTTTAGTCTAGAGTGAGGTGCATGATGTGGTTTCTAACCTAGTGGTACTCCTAGAGGCAATGGAAAATATCTTTAATTAAGCTAAGAGGAAAAGGAAGAGAGAATTTAAACTAGCCTAAGTGCGATGAGCATCCGTTCCTTTATCATCCGTACACATCTTGGACCTTGTGCATGACTACCACTGGGATTACCAAGCGCATGGCCTAGGTACGCTACTGGGTTACCAAGTAGTCACACTTAAATGCTCGTGATTAAGTATTACTCATTCCACGTTACTAGGAGATAAGGGTAGAGAGATATTAACTACAGAAATAATAAATAACAATAAAAATTAAATAATTAAACTAAGTGAATGCTACAATGATGAAGTAATCTTGATCTTTATTTCTGGTCATGTGCATGTCTAAGTACATCACACTCGAATAAGGATGTTGTACAATTACAATCACCACACTACGAGCATGCACTGGGAGAAAAGGGTTGAGAGAAGAACTACTTGAGAAAAAAAAACTTAAAAGAAATTCTTAAAACTAAGAACTAACTACCTAGAACAAGGAAAGCTACCTCTTATTTATAGAAATTGAGGTAGGGGTGGACACGATATCGCGGATGTGATATCACGACTGCAATATCGGGGGTTCGATAATAGGGGTCTGATATAGGAACCTATTAGACTTGGTATCTTGTATCAGGGTTCAGATAATAGGGGTTCGATAACAGGGGTCCAAAAACAAGACTTGATAGACCATGACTCATCAATCATGTTGGGGACTACCACAAATATTACATGCTTGACTTTGAATTCCATGAGCTTGTTTCTTAATCAATCATGTTAACTCATCCACTTTTCTATTTAACTATTTTATTTTTTGGGTCATGCCTCACATAATTTTGGGTTTTGGCCAATGTTTACTTTGGTCATGAATTTATAATTCTCCAACCATCTTCTAGGGTCACATTTAAAATATTTCCTACACATGCCAATTCAACATTTTGCCTATAATAAGGTAATAATTCTTCTACAAAGATTTGAATTAATTGATACCCTAGGAATCCATGGTTTGGATTTTTCAAGCATAATCCTTTAAATCTATCAAAGGTACTCTTATAGTCTACATCCTCATGTTGCATAAAACTCATTAATTGCTTCCTTACTGAATATAGCCTATCATTAGAAAGAAATCTTTGTAGAAAAGTATTTTGAAATTCATCCCATGAACTAATTTTTGTTCTAAGGGTTTGTAGCCAAAAATTAGCTTTGTCCTTTAAGGTTGATTTAAAGGCAACTATCTTAGTTCTATCCCCACTCTGAGATGCTAACATGGCTAATGTTATTTCAAATTCTCTTATGTAGGTAATTAGATCCTCATCATTTGTTCCTTTAAAGATAGGTAATAAATGAATATTTTTAATCTTTGCATCTCTTCCTTATGGAAAAACTAATGGTCCCTAAGGTATAATGGATGTTATTTGATTCAATAACTCTCCAAGGGTTTGTCCTTGGTAAGGCTAACCAATTGGAACATTGGAACTCAAATGATCAAAGGAGAAAGAAATTGGACCTAAGGAAAATGGGGGAGATGTATGATGTGAAGATGATCCCATTGTGTAAGTGGAGGTTACTAATGAGGTTACTATAGGATTTGGTATAGAAATAGAGACTAGTGGTGGTGTTTGTAAATTCAAAGTACTTATTGGTTGGCTAGTTCCTCCAATTGTGGTTACATAAGTTGATATTGGGGTAGTATTTTGAAATCCTACTCTTGTAGTCAAACTCATGGTTGATATTGTAGTAATTAAAATATTAAATAGAGGATTAAAAATATGAAAAAATCAAAACTTGATTGTATTGGTTCCTCTTAGTGTTGTTTTTTATTGACTTTTGTACATTTGTAAAGACTAAGAGTGCTCCTAGAAGGTTGAATTTGTGTTGGTTTCTTTGGTTGCTTTGTTGGTTTCATTTAACAAGAACACTCTTCATTGGCACATTCATGAGCTACCATTCCTAAGAATTTACACACTAATTTAATACCTCCTACTATTGTTACTTTAATGGAAACTTTTTAAATAGTTTTAGCTAGTTATACGATAAGAGGAGATAATTCCTAGTATTTTTCCTTATTTTTGGATTTTTTAATGTAAGAAAAGCAAGTAAAAGAAACCATTTCTCAAATTACTTAAATGAAAGAAATATAAATAAAATAAAATAAAATAAAATAAAATGTACCTAAAATATGAAATTACAAAATGAAATTAAAACATACAGAACTCTTGATGATGATCTAACTTCCTAGCCTCCTCAGTGGCAATGCCAAATTGACAAACTAGGCAAAATTTGATGTTGGATATCTTTAAAATTTATTTTTTCTTCATTGTAGATATTATCACCTTGTCTGCGATTGACCCACAAGTTGTATCCCATGGAGGAATGGTTTCAAAGTCAAAATATCATTAAGACAATAATTGATTAAAATCGAATCCAAATAAAGTTCACACTTATGATTGTCACTCATAAGTAAAAACATGCATCTTCATCCTAACTTCTAATCATAATTTTAAGAATAAATATTTATAATTAAATCAAATCAGAGTCAAAGTTATAAGCATAGATGATGATAATTACAACGGAGACATCATTGAAATTGTAATTTTGCCTTATTATTTGAACCATGCAACAACCTCAATAGCCCAACAATGAACTCTAATGATAGTTGCCAGAAAGCTCAACAAATCCTTACTTAATAATTTCAAGGGGAATTGGACTTCAATTTGATGTAGGTTTGCTTGGGCATTAATTCTCTTTCTCTCCTTCTCTTTCCTCCTTTACAATTTATCTAGGCATGTATTTATATTTCAAGGGTATCTAAAATGAAATATGAGATAATTAATGCTTTTCATAGGCATCAATGTCAATCGATATTTGTTTTTTCTATTTTGCATTGTAGCCTCGATCTCCTGCGATCATCATCATAAGTCGCTTGTCTTTGTTTCAATCAATATCCATATTTGTTCCTTCTAATCCTATCTATAGAAATCCATGATATCAATCCTTACTACTATTTATATTTGGATTAATATCTCCTATATCGATCTTTATTGCAACTTTAATTTCAATCGACATTATCTTTATCGATCATGCAATAACCAAAATAAATGTCATTAGTTCATACTACTTTAGGTATCAAAAATCAATGATTTTTAATATGTCAAATGATAAAAAAAATGTCAAATAATATATCCATTACTATTTACATAAAACATTTTATAGGGTAAATAGACATATATTGATAATAATCTCTAGTTCTCTTTGTTTGATTATAATGATCTTGCCTATGCTCCATTTGATATCTTGTCTCTTATCTTTGATTTCCATTTATATTTTCATCTCGACCCCTTAGTGTATCTCTATCTCTATACCTATGTTCATCTTTATCAAAACTAGATGTTGAAGAAGAAGAGAAAGATGATGAACTGGTGGAATCACCATGGCTCTTATATATTTCCTTATGGTCCCTTGATTTACCCCTTCTAGGTTTAGAGGAGGTCCTAGGCCTTGAGGGCCTCCTTGTTTTAGGACTTACTCCATCTCCTCTAAGATTGTCTGCATTAGCTTAATGTATTCTTTGAATGTAGTAAGGGTCTAAATGAGCATATGGAACCCCTATGTTTAGTGATTCACTCTAATTCTCTTCAATATAGATCCAACCATTTTTCCTAGTAGTTTTCTTATCCTGTGATGGATTATCGACTTTATGTGAAGAAGACATGTTTTTAATTAATGTGTGTGACTTCAAATATTAATTTTACTTAAATGATAAATTTTTCATGCTTTTATAGTGATTTTTTATAATATAACTAATCTACATAACTATTACCATCCTTGGTAATGGCACCAATAATGATCAGCGAGTACCCCCTACGCCCAACCATACAAATCACAAGCATTCATGTGTTATCCTGTTGAATTTTGTGGATGGGACTAGTATGGTATCTAGATTGCTAAGCATTGATTGTAGGTCACTATCTTCTCACTTGGACTAGTGGTAGTTTGGTCACATATGGTTGAGTCTAGAGTGAGGCATATGATTTTTGATGTTGTGTGACCCTTAAACTAATTGAATGATAATATAGAAATTAATTAATTAATCTAATTAATAACAAGAAGATAAATTATAAGTTAGCCTAAAGGCGATGAGTGTCTATTCCTAGCTTGTCATACATGTCTTGAACTCATGTATCCAATATTGGGATTACCAAGTATTATGCTACTGAGTGAATAAAGTAATAATGCTACTAGGATTACCAAGAAAATACATGTTTATTCTTAAAATTGGTTATGCTCACTCTACCAATTAATTAATATCCATGAAATTGTAAATATTAACTACATGCATCAAAATTAAATTGCATTAAAATTAAATCTATTATAAGTCAAAGTGTTCCAATGAATATGAATCAATCTCGATCTTATTATCATTCATGGAATATGTCTAGGTACAATGCCACTTGAATAAGACACCATACAATTAACTCAAATTCACACTGTAGAACTCAATGACTATTTGCTAAGATCGTGAAATAAAACTATAAGATTCTAGCTACTAGAATGATTAAAAGATTTCAAATACTTTACCAAAGGCTTGTATTTCTAGGCATTTATTATAATTGTGATATCACATTTACGACATAGTAGATGCGATGTATTAGGGGATGCTACAATGCGGAAGCATTGTAGTAGGGGGTGCTACAACATAGATGTGACGTAGCATNTAGGTTATAGAGCATGAAATGAATAATACATCATATCTAAGATGTTCNTTTTGAAGGCAATAAAGATTATATTCAATTTTCTTTGCAATTTCATGATTTTTCATATTCTTTTCTTCTCTCATTTACACATCTATCACTAGTATTAACATCTAATTCAATTACTAATTCACTGTCATCAGTCATTAGTGCAACTAATTTATCAAGTAACCATCATATTAAATACATTATCAAGAATTCAATAGCACATTTTCTCATAGTCCAGAATTTCAAAAATTCCAAAATTATTACATTTAAAAGATCAATAATCAAAACAACATAAGTCAATAATTCACGAAATGTTTTTTAACAAAATTCGTATTAGAGTCAACCACAAGCTACAATAAGGAAAAAGCCAAATGCCCCATTATCTTTCAATGAGATCCAAGAATTCATTCTCTGGAAAGTAATGATGAAAGGTCTTTTAAGAGTCAATGAATTATGAGATGTGATAGAACCTATAAAAGCCTATGTCAAAGTCATTCGAAAAGAAGAAAATAAAGACAAAGAAGATCCTCACGTGAAAGAATAATCATTATTTTTAATGTATCAAAAAAAAAAAATCTAGAAGATTATGCTCATTAGAAACTACTAAAGAAGTATGGAAAAATTGTGCTCAAATTATCTAAGCAATACCGAAAATCAATATACAAAATAGCTATTGTAAAAAGTTCAATTTGAAAATTTAGAAATTAGAAGAGGAAGAAATTAAGTGTTTTTTTACAAAAATGTACATCAACATAAAAACATTAATAAATTTGGATGTGACTTTGCTCAACATCAAAAAGTACAACAAATTATGGAAGCTCTTCACAATGATCCTAGATACCAAAACATGATGATGAACTTTCTATAAAATTAAGAATTCCAGAACTCATTGTGAATTGTCTAGTTTCTCAAATAAGAACACTTGAAAGTTTGAGAATTGAAAAAAATAATAAAGAGCAAGTCCTCATAGTTAGTAGAGAAAGAAGAAGATTTAATAGAAGTTATTCTTAGGACCAAAAAAGCTTAGATAAGTTGTAGACTTTACAAAGAGATAACAAAGGTAGAGTTTTCCTAAAAGGAGTATGGAACTCACAAGGATAAATAAATGCTCAAATCCCTCTATGAAAATTTTGTAATAAAAGAGGCCACATCATAGAAGTATGTTAGTACAACCTTGGACTTGATGCTCTTCAACTCCAGGACAAAGATGAAGGAGAAATGACATCAAATCAAGAAGATCACTAAGCTAAGATCAAATCTCTTAATTCTAGAAAAATAATTAAGCAAAATTATTGGATTATAAACAATAGATATTCAAATCACATGACTTGATACAAGTTTCACCTTCTTCAATACAAATCAAAAGTAATTAACAATATAAAAATACAAGATGGTAACTAGCTTAACATAGAAGGAGTTGGACACTACATTATCAAATTACCAAACAACAAAGTTATAGTCATCACTGATGTCTTCTATATACCAAATCTCTCAAATCCTCTTATCTCAATAGGAAAAATGGATAAGAAAGAAACCGCAATCAACTTCAAAGATGAATGCTGCATTATTAATAAGCAAAACAAAGAAGAAATTATTAGAATAAAAGCCTATAATAGTAGAATCTATTGCATAGATTACAATCACTTTGATCTAAGAGGAAACCTTGTCCAAGATAATAACCAAACCATCATTCAATTTGCTACTTCAAAAAAAGGAACACACAAAGGCCCATATCAAAGCATTTCCAAGCATCAAATAACTAATGAATAAGAAGCCAAAATTTAGCACAAAAGATTAAGACACATCTCTTATAATAAACTAGAAAAGATGACAAAGTTGAAGAAAGTAGTAGGAATTCAAATCATAGATACTTCCAAAAAAATATATGAAATATGCATTCAAGGCAAGAAAGTCAATAGTCCTCCCACAAGAACTATGCAAAGAAAAGAGAGCCCTCTTGANAAAGAAAGTCAATAGTCCTCCCACAAGAACTATGCAAAGAAAAGAGAGCCCTCTTGATCTCCTCCACATGGATCTCATTGGACCTATGCCTATTGCCTCTATAGGATGAGCCAATTAAACACTTGTTTTGGTAGATGATTTCTCAAGATGTACTTGGACATACAACATGAAAAGCAAGGCTAAGATAATAATCAAATTTAAAGACTTCTACATTTTCATGAAAAACACTATGGGCTTGTCCATTAAAGTCATTAGATTAGATAGAAGGGGAGAGTATATCAATCAAGAAGTCAAAAAATTTTGTACACATCAAGGTATTTTTCATCAAACTACATGTAGATATAGTCCACAATTAAATGGAATTGTATAAAGGAAAAATAGAACCTTACAAGACATGGTGAAATGTCTTCTTAAAAATGCTCAAATCTCTAACAATATTTGGGCAAGGCCATGAATGTAGCAACCTACATTACCAATAGAATAAATAGTAGCAGGAACAAAGATAAGTCCCTCTACAAACCCTTCTATAGAAAACTTCTAAATATAAAACACATATGAACATTTGGATGTTACTATTATGTCAAAATTATAAAGTATTTTACAGATAAATTGGACAATAGAGGAAAGAAATGCATTTTCTAGGATATGACACTAAGACAAGTGAATGTACTTACTATGATTCCATAGAGAAAAAATAACACTCAACTAGAGATGTGGTTTTCATGAAAAATAGATTTGGCATGAAAGATTTTTAGAATTAAAATAAAGGATAGAAGTACAAAACAATCCCAAATCATGGGTAAAAAGAAATAACTTCTAAGAATAAATGTTGGATAATAACTTTGAGAGGAGAGTAACTAGATCTAATGTCATTAGCAAGATAGCATACTTAGCTCTCTCTCTTGAACCAAAGAACATAGAAAAAGCATTAAGAACAAATACATGGAGAGAAGTTATGGATAGGAAATACAAAGCCATCATAAAAAACAAAGCATGAGAATTAGTGGACAAACCAATAAAATAAAGGTAACTGATTGTAAATAGTTGTACAATACCAAATTTAATGAAAAATGAGAAGTAATTAAACATACAGCAAGACTAGCTACAAGGGGGTTTAAACAAAAGAAGCACATAAACTATGAAGATATTTTTGCTCTAGTAGTAAATCAAAACAATCAAACTCATTCTTTGAATTACTACTCATCACAAACTCAAATTACATCAAATAGATATAAACTTTACTTTCCTAAATGATGGTATTGATAAAGAAATGTATGTTTATCAACTAGAAGGATACACCATTAAAGCTAAGAAAGACAAAGTCTACAAATTAGAGAAAGCCTTCTATGATCTAAAACAAGCTCCAAGAGCTTGGTTCCATAGAATCAATGACTATCTTCTAAAAACGGTTACTCATTTTGCATGTTTGAGCCAACACTATACTATAAATATGATAACAAGGACTTCATAATAATCTCTATCTATGTAGATCATCTCATCTTCGTAGCCATAAATGATGAACTTATAGAGGACTTCAAGATAAACATGGAGAATGAATTTAAAATAAAAGAGCTAGAGCTATTGAAATATTTCTTGGAATACAAGTTTACCAAGAAAAGTAGGTAATCAAAATGCATCAAACAAAATATACAACATTCATTTTTGAAAAGTACAAAATTAGCAAAGAAAAAAGCATGAATACTCCTCTTCCTCATAACATAAATCTAAAGAACAAAGATAACACAACCATAGTTGATGTCAATTTGTATAGAATCATGATTGAACTACTTAGATTTGTTTTTCATATTAGGCTAGAGCTAGAATTTTCCACCTCTCTTCTATTAAGATTCATGTAAGAACCTAGACAATCTCATCTCAACAATCTCATCCATGTACTTAGCTCTGTGAAAGGCACAATAGATTATGAAATCAGTTATACCAAAAGAGATGGATAATTTTATGCTTATTTAGAAATAGATTGGGATGAAGACCATAATGATAAAAAATATACATCATGATCAATAATATTCCATGGAAATAATGTAATATATTGAATGTTTAAAAAAACAAAAATCCATTAGTCTTTCAACTTGTGAAGCAAAATTTATTACCATGAAAAAATGTACTGAACACATCTTGTGGATAAAAAAACTCATGAATCATCTTGGTTTTTACATAGAACTCCCCATCAACTTATATTGTGATAACACTTCAACCATACAACTCACAAATGAATATGTTGTTTACAAAAAATCAAAGCGCATTGATATAAAATATTATTTTATCAAGCAAGAAGTAAAGAAGGGAAAAATCAAACCATTACATGTGAATACTAATGAATAATTGGAAAACTTGCTTACCAAACCTCTTCTTCATTACATGTGCTCAAGGAACACAGAAAGCATTCAACACTAAATGAGGGATTATTAACAAGTACTATCCAATGCTTTACTCACATGAAGATAAATGTAAACAATGTAAAAGTATTTTTATTTATTGTTTAGTTCATGGGTATATGTAAACTATTTTGGCCCTAACTCACCTTTATTTTGCATAAAGTTCTTTATATTAACTATGGGGAATAACTTCTCAAGTTTCCTAAATATGGCCCCAATCATTTCCTATAAATTATTTAAACACATAGCCCACCCTTTCCTATTACTTTTATTTAACAAAACGTATCTTTGAGGAAGGTTCTATTTAAATAAATTTCAAAGAATTTCTTAATGATTAAGGGGAAACAAATATTTATTCCTCAGTTCTCGCAAAAACTTCTTGTTGATTCAAATATTTTTCAAATAGTCCTTCATAATAAAAATGTCAAGGAATTCTATCTATTGGCAATTACATATCAAATATTCAAAATAGACAACATGTTCAAGATATTTTAGTTGCTACTAATGCATTTACTAATCATAAATTGGTAACGCTAAATAATATTATGTCTACAATAGTTAGGGAAAGCCTATTAGTAACACTAAATAATATTGTATCCATAGTACTCTAGGGAGAGCCTATGACCACTAAATAATATTCCATTCATAACATAAATTTATTTTCACTAAGTGAATATGCAACTTTTGTGTTTATGTCTTCATATTGCAATGCATAAAGCATGAATTTTGAAAGGGCAAGAGGAGCATGAATTGAAAATGATAATCCATGAGAATTCAGAAATATTTTATAGCAAGATTTATTACCAAACTTGGAATTAATTATCTTTCTCATCATGCAATTACAATGATCTAACTAAAATTATTGTGGAATACATTGAATTTGGTAAAACAAGTTGGATAATTTTCAATACACTAGAACTAAAATTCAACTCAGTTTTTGCAAGATTTTCTCTACCAAATTATAGACTAAACTAGTATTCTAACAAATAAATCTTTATTGCTTTGTGAAAAAAATAGAGTAAATGATTATTGTCTACACTAAGGGTATAAAAGCATCACATGAAAAAGACTCTCTTACTTTAAACAATCTAATATATTGTAAAAGAGAAAAACTTATCTACTAAGACAGAAGTACAAGCAGCAAATTATGAGGTGATGTATTCACAAGTTGTGCTTTAGTAAACAAAATTTAAATAATATTTATCTATTGTTATTTATTCTACATAATGGACATAGTTAGCTTTGGAGCTTTGTTTAGCATAAGAAAAAATTAGAGAGAATCAAGCAACAAAAATATAGAGTAAAAATAGATCAAGCATTGCAATCCATTCAAAAAGGAACTACTGCAAGTCATAGTAGAGTTTGGTGTAGATACTTCAATACCACTTCCAAAGCTACAAAAA
>MNCI01006413.1:29618-47913 GCA_015680685.1 Gnetum montanum
ATCTACGAGATGGTGTAGTTAATCCCTCTGCGAATAACCATGGTTGGGACAATGATGTAATAGTGCATAATATCAGCCCATGGTAACATCCAAGGGTTCATGTCCTCCTTGTTTCCAGCCTTGGATTTGCTTCTACAGGTTGGACGCTCGAGAGTACATTTGGTACTTATTGTTAAAAAATTCTAACATGGTACTCCACCTACAAATGGATTCTGGTTCTAAGGATTGGTATTAGCTTTCCACTTCTTTGATTAGCATCTATGGAAACAACTTTAATTTTTGCCATTTTGTTCTATGTTTTGTAAGGCACATGCATCATGAAATGCTTGTAGATGATTTTGAGGTTCAGCATTGTATCCCCCTTCAAATCATGGGATATTGCTCATGTCTAATCTATTGATCCTACTATCCTTTTGGTGCCTTGTTGGGATCCTAACAACCTTAGTTATGTCTAACAAACTTCGGGAAGCAAGTAGGGGTTCATCGTGATTGTCTCGTTTGTGGTGTCTATGATGCCCGTGTTGTTCCCTACTTTCCCTTCTTTCAAGGTGTGTTTCTCTAAAGTGCCCTCATCCCCATTCTCGACTATTTTTTCTATGGCTCCCATTTTGCCTACCCTTATCCTCATGGTTTTTTTCTTTGTGACTACGTCCAGATCCTGAAGGAGAGGGTCAAGGAGATGATGAAGGTGAAGAAGAAGGAGGACCATCACCACGATAGTGCCTACTTCCTTTTCTTCAGTAGTCTTGGCCTCAATCATGGTTATGATTAGAATGTCCAGCTTTGTCATGTGTTCGTGTTCCTTTTTTAGACCCTTTATGTCTATCGGTACCAGAATTCGGATTATGGATAGTTGAGTAAAGATTCTGATACACAACCCCTTGATTGAAGTCAATGGGAGGAACATCATTGTGTGGTCAACTGCCTGAGGCAGGTTCACCACCCTCATTTTCGCTTAGGATACGTGGGACACTTTGTGATAACGTTCCTTTCATGGATTTATGATGTTTCTCATATCGTAAATCCCTTTGATGTTGTGCCTCTATGGGTTGATATTCTCTCAAGTCATGATCATGCACAACGTACTCTACCTATAAGTGCTACATACCAATTCATGTGAGATCATGAAGAAGCATTCCTGGGACTAAGTGATTGGGAGGTAACATTATGTTACCTTCTAAATCTTGCCAAGACAGTTGTTCATCCTAGTGGAGGATAAATGTAAAGTTTGGTACATATTCATTGGGATGAACATATACCACACAAAACTATTGAGGGACTAGTAGATCATCATGTGTACTATGCCTCCAATTGTTCCCTGTATCAAACCTAGGCAGTAAAACACTTTCATATGAAGAAGGAGACATGATTGTCTACTTAGTGTGCAATGTATTATATATATATATATTTTCTTGTAACCAACCCTAAGGGTTTTTTCCAATGATGGGAAATATTTCCTAAGTTCTAATTAGTGCACAACAACAAAGTTCCCTAGCAACGGTGCCAATGATGAGCGGTGAGGTATCCCTATGCTCAACCATACGAATACAAACATTTACACACAATCTGGTGAAATTCCAAGGACTAAGTGCTTATGCACCTTTGTGAAACAAGGATGGGTTGATCAATCATTTTCTTCCCTAGCTTACTTGTATGGCATGATTGTATGGTTAAGTAAACTTGAGGTACATGATTTTTTATAGTTTTTATGTCCTAGTGCTAGAAAGGGAGGAGAGAGATAAATAAGTAACTAATTTTGATTTAACTACTCAACTATGCTTTAACTAGTTCTAACACCAGCATCCATTCTCACTTGTCGTACACATCTTGAACTAGTGCAACACTTCTGGGATTACCAAACGCTAATTGTTATTGGGTTACCAAGTGTTACATGCATGCTCGAAGTGATTGTATTGAGTGTGCTTACTTAGGAGAGTTGTAGGGTAAGAGAGAGAACATTAATTAACTAAGGAAAGCATTAATTAATAGTAATTAACATTAATTAATCTATTCTAAATGTTGCAAGGTTTAGCACAAAGTTTATCTTTATTGTTGTGCACAAGGTATGCTCAGATACACAATTCTTGAAGAAAGATCTATTCACTTTATGACTCCTACTATGGGCACTTAGAAATAATTCTATCTTTGGAAAGGGAAAAAGGTAAGAGTTTGGGTAAGGTACTAAGACTAACTATCCAAACCAATTTTTCCCACCTCTTATTTATAGGCAATGAGGCAGGCTACAATATCACGTATGTAATATCACATACGTGATATTGCGTGGAAGGCTCCGATATCATGCATGGGATATCGCGACTCATCACAATTATTGCAAGGGTTATCAAAAAGCTTATCTTTATTATCGCACACACTGTTATGCTTAGGTACAACAATGTTCAAGTAAAGATATGTACACTCTTAACTCCTACTACGAGCACTTAGAAAATTATTCTAACTTTCAAATAATAAAATTGCAAGAGGTCCACTACAACTTTGACAAAACATGTAATAAACATGAGGGGTGATCATTTATTTGTAGGTGAAAATAGATACTACATTGACAGGGCCATGTCAATGCATCAAATCATGCATTAACAGGGTCTAGTCAATGAGGACTAGTTAATGGGGCCTAGTCAATGGGGCCCATTCGATGCAGCCAATCCATGATTCATCATACCCCCACAACTGAATGAAAATTTTTCCTTAAGTTCTTTACAAATTTCCAAAGGTATGGAATTATTTACTAATGATAGACATACAACAAACATAAACAAACACAATCAAATAATAAGTGATTGACTGTACAGATATACAATCATTACATAATTTTTTGGTGTTTAGGACTACAAAATTGAATACTTGGACAAAATTTGACAAACACATTCTCCTCTAATCAAATGAAGAGAATGGAGAAGATTAAATGATCCCAGGTAATGGAGTCTCCTAAGGTTCTGAACTACCTTCTCCTACTTCAGGTGCATGTGGTGGTTAAGGCTATTATGGCTATCCTACTATTACTGTAACTTCCTATGGAAGACAAAAAGCATCTAACAATGCTTTCATCTTCTCCTCCTTACTCCTAGGATCGTGCATGGTCCACACAACTTTACCAATGTGGGTTGGAATGGGCACATCCCAAGGATAGGGAATTATTGGAAATAGCTCCTTGACATTGACAAACAAGGCAACAAATTGTTTACATTCAATTTTTAGTACCTTGAATGCATTATGTAGTTCCTAGTAGTTGTTCATTTTTCTAGCCAAGTTCTCAACAATTGATCTTTGATTAATAAATCTTGCCTTAAGAACTTCGATTTTAGCATTTGTAGTCTTAAGCTTTTACTTGGTCTCCTTGTGATACTTGAACTATGCCTTGTATAGTAATTAGGATATGGCTACCTATTTTTCTAATCCTAACTACGACAATTTGGTAGTCAGCATTGCTATGTTTGTATATCTGAGATTGAAAAGCTCCATGTATTCAACCATCTCTTCAATCTACAATTCCTTCATGTAGATCTCTACTTTGTTGTAGGCATCTATCCCATCAATTATAGGTTATCACATTTCTTTTCCTTACTAGAGTTGCTAGAGGGTCTCATTGACTTTTGCCTTAGCCATCTGGGTATGTCTTTGGTTAACTTCTTCTTGTAGGCCAACCTAATCTTTATAGTGGTTTTTGACTCTCTTAAATTTGAAAGCCTCATTCTTCTAGGTGGTAATCTTGATCATAAATTTTTGGCATAAGGCACAAACTTCCTTCATAGAGAGATTTCTATTCTCTACTACCAATCTCCTAAGCTTAGTGTTCACCTTGGCTAGCTACTCCTATTGTTTATGGATGAATTCTTGCATTTGTTGTTTCTACACATCAACATGCCATAGGTGATGACTTTTTGTGATCAGCATCTCATTATTTTGGTGCATCTAGACCAAGTCCTTCTAAATTAAATATGTTTTGGCCTTAGACATAGAATGGTCAAAGACATCCATCACCATTCCTACCTCAACTTGTTTGAGCCTGTCTTAATCTATTGAAAAGCTTCATCTCTTGTTAGTGTAAGGTGTTACGACTAAAAACCTCGATTACTGGAATGAAAACTAAGGATCCTCATTGCAGTAGTTCCCCAACCTCAAATTCCCAAGTCCTCCACTATAAAAATGGGATTTGAGGTGCCCTAGTTAGTCCAATAAATCAACTAGGGACTTATGAGATGCAAAACATGGGAATATAAATAGATCCAAATAATGCATAGATAATAAATTTATTTTTGAATACAAAACTTAAAACCTAAAACTTTATTGTGAAAGAATAAAGAATAAGTTAGATAAATGTGTAAAAATGATGCTTGGATGAGCAAAAAAAAAAGGGGTTCACTTGTTCAAGAGTTCAAATTCCATTGAAGTCAATGTGGTCTACTCCATGATCTAGGTGCTATGCCACTCCTGATGCTATCAAACTTTCCTTCACTATTGTAACTTTGGATCTACCAATAGGGTCACTACTAGGGGGGTGAGAAAGGTGAAAAATTTGGATGGTAAGTTGCCCCATGCTAGGGTTTGGAAATCCCATAAGTGTACTATTGACATGAACAATCCACCAAATCTCAAGGCCACAATGCTTCTGCATTGGGTTAAGGATAATCTAACTATGGAAACTTGCAAGAGCTTTTGGATGCTTGAAAATGTCCCAAGTGTGGAATAGTGTGTATGCAGATTACTTGAGAATGTCCAATAGTTGCTAAACCATGAGAAAAATTGCTAGAAGTTTGTCAAAAATTCCTAAACAAAAAATGCTTAACTTGCTAAAAATTCCAAAACCTACAAATGATATTGGAGGCTAGCTTTTATTGGTTTTCTAGGCCATAAATGGGGATACAAATTGGCTTTGGATTAGCTAAAAATTTTATGTAAATTTTCTGCAAATTTGATGTGATTTTCCTATAAATTGGCTACCAAATTTAGGTGATATGGATGCCCAAATTGTGGGGCTTACTATACATAGTAAGTGCTTCCCCCAATGTCCATTCCATTTACTATAAATAGTAACTGATGCACACCTTCCACACTAGAGGTGAATCTTCCATGTTGAGCTCTCACATGCATAACTGAAAATAGTAACTAGGGCACACCTTCCATGCTGGAGATAAAATGGTAGTCCTTTGGTAAGGTTGACACACCTTAAAATAAAATACATGCACAAAATAAATTTTTGGGGGTCCTACTAGAAAGACATGTTTCCCATGCCTAAAGGTAGGTGGCTTCTCAAAAATTGCAAAAAATAAAAATATAAAGTGCAATGAATAAACTTCTTTCTTGGACAAAATACCAAGTGATGATACTCCTTGTGATGATGATGACAATCTTATGGTTGTGAATCTAGAAGGTGAAATAATGCAATGTCATTGGATGTGGTTTGGAATTGGTTTGAATCTTGGATAGAAAAGCTAATGATTACTTTACCACTAATAAATGCAAAGAGTTCATTATGCCTATGGTAAGATACCTCACATCCTAATTCTCTACAATGATTTTTATGATCCATGTCACCTCATTATATGTTTAATTATAACTTATGGTTTTGTATACCATAGAGTAATTATTCCAACTTGGTGATACTAATATGTGTGTTTTGGCAAACAAGTATGTGTTACATTCAATTCCTTGAGTAGTTGAGGACACTTTTACACATGGTTATACTTGGCAAGAAATTCCACATCATCTTATGCCTTCCATAATACAGAATGACTCAATAAAGACTTACCTTAACATCTCATAGTCCATTCAAATAATAAAACTTCATTACCCATCTCTTATCCATCCAAAACACTTAATAAATATTCATAGCCTCAAATTATCAAAAAGTATGTATCATTAATGGCCCAAGACCCTCTAGACATGCTTCATATCTTTCAAACATTCCATTTGACTAATTTTTTCTTTGAAATATCCAAGAAAAAATCAAACTTTTTCATGGTGATATCATAGCTACAATATCAAAGATCCTATGATATCATATCTATGATATATGATCAATGATATTACTCCTACAAAAATAGTATATATAGCATGACAAGTTAGAAAAATTTTTCATTTTTCATTTTCTACATGGAGAGAGTTTTTTTCATATTTTTTTTCAAGTAGAGCTTTGACATGCTAACTTCAAACACTCATAACTTGGATCTCATTGCTTCAATTTCCCAAATTCTTAAACCTTGTTGATCATGAGCTCTCAACTTAGTCATTGTGGGTAGGGGGATTGGGGGGAAGTACTTTACGTGATATCACTAAAATTTGAGCAAAAAAATTCTAACGCCTAGAAGATATCTTAAAGCGTAAGTATAATGGAATAATAAGAATTCTATAATTTGTTGATCAAACCAAGGCTAGAAACACTTAAAAAATCATCTTAATGTACCATAACAACTATTTTAGGCCTTAAATAAGAGCAAAATTGATAACTGTGAAGGGTTATATGGGAAATAACACCTAAGGGAATTTTCTGTTTGAAATTTTTCTAACTTTGTAACCATGATAAGCTAAGAACTTGATCTAGCTATGGGTATGAGTAAGAAAAAGAGTTATTAAGAATTGGAGCAAACATTTTAATAATTTCCAAATCCTTGTTGGTTGCAAATGGTCCCAAAGAGAGGAGAAAAAGGAGGACTTTCATAGCTAACAAGTAAAACACTAGGAGATCATGGAAGAGGCCAAATAGGGAAACAAACCACGTAAGCAGATCATGCAAAGTAGAAGGCTCAATCTTTTAGCATTCAACAACAAATCCCCGCAACAAGGCAATTTTCCTATGTGGAGACAAAAGTTCCACAAGTGCCAAAGTGAGGAAAGTGCCTCACGTTGTTACCAGAATGCCTCCAGGTCATTCAAGAAAAATCAATTATGTCCATGGTGATCATAGAGCTAAAGTTTGGTCCATTTATGGTATTTTCTCTAAAAATAGTGATGACACAACTCCAATCATCACCATTATGGCCTATAATCACAAGTAGTGAGGAATGGTTTTTAGGATAGACATACCAATTTTAGCATAATAAGTAGGTTGATGTAATAGTTAAAATTGAAGGAGTCTCAATGCCTTATTTAGTAAAGATGATTGTTGAAACCCTTAATGTGCTTAATGGAGGGGAAAAGGTGGCATAGCTCTTGACCAAATCAAATACTGATGCAAGGAGACTATGGTTGTAATGGGAATATGACAAGGAGGACAAATGTTATAGTGAGTTGATTGTAGAAGAGAAAATGTATTTCAAGATTTGTACCTATCACTTATTCCCAACAAAGAGATTCAATACAATATCTACTTACGTGATCAAAGGAAGCACCACTCTAATGGAAAAATTCAATGCAAACATTGCCCATCTCTATTTCCTTGAGATTCAAAGGCAGTTTGAGGAGAAAAAGGTAGGGAAGTTGATACTTCCATTTCCTTACCTTATCAGGAAGCTGTGTAGATGAGCTAGAATCCTAGGTGCACTAATGATGTCCCTAGGAAAGCTCAAAATGCCTCATATGTAAAGATGCTCAAAAGAGTGCCTCTAAATAAAGATTAAGTAGAAAAACTAGTAGGCACTAAGGAAACTATAAGCACCACACTTACTGGTAGCACTCCTACTATTGGTCAACAACAACAAGTTGAGCCTAGTATTCAAAAACAAATTGAATAGCAGCAACAACAAGATCCACCATCGCTGCCACAAGATTACAGGCCTTTAATAGAAAATTGCAAAGATTATTAGCTAGAGCACACATGAAAGAGCCAACATTTATAAATTAATTGATGATGTATTCGAGCCAACAATCTCAATAGATCCTACGAATGACAAAATTTCATTATAGTCAAGAGGAAGGAAAGAATGGTCACAATAGATTTTTGGGAACACTACATCATTCCAGGTGATGCTAGAGACTAGAGGATGAGCCACAGTCATGGTTATGTAGCAAGAGCCATAGAGTGATAACAGATCACATGAAAGAATCTTTTAATGTTCTTATTATGCCACTAGTCGATCTTTCTAAAGCTAGAGATGCTCAAATGTTAGATGGTACCTCCATGACTCCTATAGATCATGAAGATGTACTTGATAGACTACTACAGATGGGATAGGTTATGCAAAATCCTTTTGAAATCCCTAGTGATGTCACTATACTTTAGTCTAAGTTGATAGCCACCAAGGATAAGTTGGTCATGATAGAAACTAGGGCATAGCATGCTAAAAATGAAGTCCACAAATTACAAGAAGAGATTAAGACCCTGATGACAAAAAAGAGAGATCCTACTCAATTCATTATGCTTGACCAATTGGAATAATTCAAAACCAAGCACATTAATCACCTTATTTCCTGTAACATGTAGAAGAAACATGAGAAGGAGAAGGCAATGTGGGATGCCTCATCAACTGAAGCCCAAACTTATGCACATGTCAACGCACTCATTGCCTTAAAAGAAGAGAATAAGTAGATAGCTGCAGGAAATGCTCAATTG
The DNA here is from genome assembly GCA_015680685.1 of Gnetum montanum. Classification (NCBI taxonomy): domain Eukaryota; kingdom Viridiplantae; phylum Streptophyta; class Gnetopsida; order Gnetales; family Gnetaceae; genus Gnetum; species Gnetum montanum. The sequence goes on from MNCI01006413.1 coordinate 38,122, forward strand.
ATGAATATTAAACACCAAAAGGATATTCTTAAAGAAATCTTGTAGAAAATTTGAGAATAATTAGTACAAGTCAATCAATATATGAGCCACATGGCATGAGAAAATAGAATCCTCTAAATGGAGGAGGTACACACCGTTTGATAGAAGTCTACAATTGAAACAAGCACATGGTAGAATGAAGATAAAAAGCATGAGAGGCTTAAAGAAGATTTTAGATACTAGGTGGGCATGTACAAGAAAATTAATGAGAAGGAGATCTAAGTGAAAAAGGCCAAAATCAATTCTATCTTTGCACTAAATCCTAATTAGTAGCCAATATTGGACATCCTTCCTTGTCCACTAGGTAGAAATTAAAAATAAATACTTGTAGATAGAAGACATTACAAAGTGCATGGGGTTAGCTGACCTTTATTATGCTATCCTAGCCATGTTAATAGCAGGTAGGCCTAGAAATAAGCTATAGCAACAAGTAGTAGCCATCTATGCTCTATACAAGAAAGAATTTGTTGATCGAAAAGATGCTTTACAGAAGTTACACATGGAAAATTTAGAACTTGAAGTAGTAAAGGCCAACTACTAGGGCTAAAAGGATGTTGCAACTAACCTAGCCAAATAAATGTTAGATTATCAAGAGTTGAAAAAAATGGCCATAGCATTTGAGGAGTAAAGGAGGAAATTTGCAGTGTGGTATGTCAAGGCAAATAAAATGTTCTCGTAGTTGTGATGTCCATGGGATGTACCAACCCCATCACACATTGTAAAACAAGCATGAATGGTACATGACCCTAGAACAAAAGAAGAAAATCTTGAAGTGCTACCCAACTGATACCAGTTTCAGAAGCCTAATGATAAAGGGAAGAAACTGATGGAGGAGCCACCATCTCCAAGCACTTAAACTACATCAAGCTTCTTTAGTTTTTTCTTGTATTATTTTTTTGTAATAAACTTGTGTCAATTTTGTACAAACACCACTGTGGCATTTAGAGTCATGTAAATGATTCATCAGTCATGTATAGTCAAATCTCTCTCCCAATTTTGTAAGAGAATCTATCCTCATTTTTTTAACTTAAGGACATTTCTAGTTAGTAATGGGGGTATGATAAAGTTAATTTTTGATTAACAATTATATTACATCAACAATTTCATTTATATGATATTGTAGTCCATGCTACTTCATCATTAATATGATATCTCGGGATGTCTGTAGCCTTATAAATATGACACTTGGACACACGATCTGAAAACTTTCCATTCCACACCTTATTGAAACTCTTACAGGTTTATTTCATAGTGTTAGCGATAGAAGTGAATGCTTGTAGTGTGATGTCTAGTGATTGAACGGAGTATTTGTTCATACAGATTGTACTTGGACACACTTTGTGACAAAAATAAAGATCAAGATTGCTTCACATTACTACAACATTCCCTTAGTTTACTTTTTGTTCACTTAGCATAATGTTTATTATTTTTTTAGTTTAATGTTTGCTTTTCCAAGTATTTTATTTTCACTATTAATAGTAAGTAGAATGAGTACGACTAATTTTGAGCACTTAAGTGTAATCATTTGGTAAGCCTAGTAGTGTTATTGTTTGGTACTCCCAGTAGCATAGTACTTAGTATCCCAGTAATGGTTACATAAAGTCCAAGGTGTGTATAGAAAATAAAGATCAAATACTCATTACCTTAAGTTAGAGTAGATTTACATTTCTTTCATCACTTAAACTTAGATTAAATTTCATTCTCAATTACATTTAAGGCTAGAAGTAAAATGGGCTTAACAACATTAGTTATCATATGCCTCACTATGAGTTAAACCATACACTTAGCTTTCACTAACTCAAAGTGGAAAGACAATGGTGTTGAACTTCAACTTAATTACTAGCATACCAACATTGTTTATCTGCATATTATGATTGGGTCAAACATAAATACTCATGACTTGTATGGTTGGGTGTTGGATTGCTCCACTGCTCATCATAAATCTATGTCCTGAAGCATCAGTACTAACATCATATGGATGTCTTGGTGTAAGATATATTAACATTGGAGTAGTCACCAGTCTATGCTTCAACTCTTCAAATGGTTCTTAACAAGCTAGACTTTGAGTAAAGTTAGTTTCCTTCCTCAACAATCGAGTCAAAGGAGATGCTATGCGAGAAAAATGTTCCACAACCCTAAGGTAATATCTTGTTAATCCCAAGAAGCTTCACATCTCCACTACTGATCATAGCATAGGCCAATCACAAATGATTGCAATCTTTGTAGGATCCATAAAGATACTAGCCCTTGACACCACATGTCCCAACAAAATGAATACTTGGATGGCTAATCATATAGTTGGTACTCCCTCAAAGTCTCTAAGATAGTCTACAAGTACTTTGCATGCAACTACTCATTATGAGAATATACCAAGGTATCATTTATGAACACAGTCACAAACTAATCTAGGAATGGCTGCATCACACTGTTCTTGAGATGCATGAAAACAACTGGTGCATTTTTCAAGATAAAAGAAAGCACTAAAAACTCATAATGATCATATTGTGTTCTAAATATTGTCTTTGACACATCCTATTCACGAACATGCAGCAAATGATACCCAGACTTGAGATCAATCTTTGAGAATACATGAGCTACCCAAAGTTGATCAAACAAGTCATCAATGCATGGAAAAGGATATTTATTTTCACTATCACTTGGTTTAGCTGCCTATAATCTATCCATAGTCACAAACTTCCATCCTTGTTTTTAACAAATATCATTGGTGCATCCCATGGTATTACACTAAGTTGAATGAGGCCTTTTTCTTGCAATTCCTATAGTGGAATCTTTAGCTTTGCTAGCTCTATAAGAGACATTCTATGTGAAGCCTTTGAAATAAGCTCTGTACTAAGTTTAAGTTTGATTTTAAACTCAATCTCTTTCCTTAGTGGAAAACCCACTAATTCTGACTAGAATACATCAAAAACTTTTTAAACCATAGGAATTTGATCTATCTTCACCATATCTATTTTATATATTATATCCACAAAGCATTCATGCTCTGTTTGAAGCATCCAATGGTACAACTGAGAGGAGATCAAATCTAGGTGTAGAGTCCTCAGATGAGTTTGTACCTCAATCAAAGCATCATCAATTGACTGTAGTCTTAGGAGCTTTTGCTAATACTCCAAACTAGCATTAAACTACGATAGTCAATCCATCCTCAAAATCACATCATGTATCCCAAGATTCATAACATGCAAATCACTTACCCACTACACACCTTTTAATTCTATTAGAACACCTATATACACTTGATCAAATCAAGTCTCATAACCCCTAACAGAAGACACTATTGGCCCAAGAGAAACAGAATGATGTACAAGAGATACATGATGTGCAATCATAGGATCTACGAAAGAATGGATAACACCTAAATCAAATAAAATCAATACATCAAAGTCCAAAATCATACCTTTCATTTCCATCACTATGTTTGGCTACACATTCAATGGTTGGTCCATTAGGGTGTACACTTGTCCTTGGGTCCTCTAGTCCACTATTCATGGTGAAGTAACAAGCATTCCATGTTCATCCTAATTTGGAGGTAACTGTTCTTAGCCTCTGCCTCCTCCACTACTGACTGCTTTCTTTGGGCATTCTTGAGCCTGATGCCTTGGTTGCCCACATGCAAAACAATTCTAGAAATCCCTCTATAGATGGCTAGGCTACCCACATCTATTAAAAATAATAGATCCACAACTAACCCCAATATTAGGACCAAGAGCTAATGTTGGGAGCTCTCCTCCATGTCCAGGAGCTTGCTTGGAGGGCCTAGGCCTATCTTTAGATGTCAATCCTCTCTTCTACCCTTATCCCCTCTCTCTATGAGCTAGATCTTTTCACTGATTCCTCTCTAAATGACTCCTCTCTAAATCTATGGCTACTACTCTAGCCTCATCATAGGACATTAATCTGAGGGATAAGATGTGATCCTTCAAGATGGTCTCAAACCTCTAACAAATCTATTTTTCTATGCCCGAGCATTTGTATGCATCTGTGGTACATGACTACTAAGCTCAAAGAAATGAGCATCATACTTTGCCATAGCCTAACTACCCTAATACAAATGGTAGAACTCATCCTCCTTAGCCTATGCATATTGGGTAGACACATAATGGGCTCTAAAAGCTATCAAAAAATTATCCCATGCCACCACTTGGCCAATCCATCCCTTGACCTACTTTTCAATCATCCACCAATGCCAAGCAATACCAACCAACTAATATATTACCAAGAGAGTCTACTGAATCGATGAGAAGTGCCTCAAATCAAAAGCCTTTTATAATTCCTCCAACAATTTAGTAGCTATAGTAGGACCTTTAGTGCCATCAAATTTAGGAGGTCCCAACTTCTGAAACTACTCTATCAATTCTCTATTGATAGGCTACCTATTTGAATCTTCTAAGCCTCCACTACCACTTTCCACATCCTTGACCATGGGAATGGGAGCATCACTACTTGCAACATGATGTTTCAGGATCTATAATAGCTATTGCATAATATTTGGCTACCTATTTGCATGACGACTACTAGATGTTTGAGGAGGCTACGCCTACTTATCATTAGGTCCTTTTGAATTGTGGGCCTCACTAGCATAATGGCCATGACTACTATACATATCTAAAATCTAAAATCACAAATAGGTGAGCACCCAAAGCATCATAAACCATTGGAGCAAACTAGATTTGATACCACAATGTAACACCTTGCCCTACTACACCTAGCTAGGGCAGGATGATGCTTAGGATCACTAGTAACCACAATGGAAGCATGATAAACTAAAAAATAATGATGTGTAGAAATACATTATATTAAGGAATTCATGCCAAATAAAAAAATAAACATATATTTTAATTTATAAAACTACATGTCTCTACATAAATGAAAAATCTACACTACTCTTCTAAGATACAAAAACACATAACATCATCATCATATATATAAGAGTACTGAGAGTTTCATACAAATGTAAATAGTTCATACTACTACACATGGAAATATACATTAATCAATCCTTGAAGATTTTCCCCTCTACTCTCTCTCTCTCTCTCTCTACCCTCATATATGCTCCTATGGCCTCCACTTGTAACTAAATATAGTCAGTATAAAACTAAATGGGAATCCTTTACACTTCCCTTGCTATATGGTTAACAGGTGTTGCACTGGTGGAGAGGAGTGGGGTATAAGACAACCTGCATTAACCATTATTCTTGTGCATACTTAAAGAAACACATGTACACACACCATATCGCATATAATACTAGCATAATCATTATCAAAGAGAATAGATGGTTATTATCCAATCATAGATAAAGCCACTATCCAACATAATCTATCATATATCTGTTACAGCACATCATATGGATTTCCACTATCATGCTAATGAGCGGTGAGGTATTCTTACGCTCAACCATATAAATATGAGCATCCATGCATGATCTGGTCGAATTCCAAGGACTAAGTGCTTATGCACCTTTGTGGAACAAGAATGGGTTGATCAATCGTTGTCTTCCCAAACTTACTTGTATGTCATGATTGTATGGTTAAGTAAACTTGAGGCATATGATTTTTATACTTTTTTGTATTTTTATGTCCTGCTGCTAATAAGGGAGGAGAGAGATAACTAAGTAACTAATTTAATTTGATTACTTATTAACTAGGCTCTAATTGATCCTAACACCAGTATCCATTCTCACTTGCTGTACACATCCTAAACCAATGCAACACTATTGGGATTACCAAACGCTAATTGTTACTGGGTTACCAAGTGTTACATGCATGCTTGAAGTGATCATATTGTGTGTGCTTACTTAGGAGAGTTGTAGGGTGAGAGAGAATCATTAATTAACTAAGGAAAGCATTAAGTAATAGTAATTAACATTAATTAATCTATTCTGAATGCTGCAAGGTTTATCACAAAGTTTCTCTTTATTGCCATACACAAGGTATGCTCATGTATACAATGATCGAATAAAGATCTGTTCACTTTATGACTCCTACTGCAGGCATGTAGAAATAATTCTAACTTTGAGAGGGTAAAAAGGTAAGAGTTTGGGTAAGGGACTAAGACTAACTATGCAAACCAAGTGCATCACCTCTTATTTATAGGCAATGAGGTAGGCCATGATATTGCATACATGATATCACATGAAAGGCCATGATATTGTGTATGCAATATTGCGGCTCATCATACCCCCATGACTGAATGAAAACTCATCCTTGAGTTCCTTACAAAATATTGGAAAGGTATGGGATTATTGACTGAATGAGAACTAACAGCGATAGGGAATAATAGCCTCAAAGTGCCTGGTGAACATATCGATAAATATATTACAACATTGGTGTTTACACCCTTTGTGGTGAACACTATACATGGATGACATCTAGACCTCCACTTGACAAATTGAAGAGAAAGAGGAAGAAAAGAAAATGAGGTGTGTGGCTACCAATGCTCAGATTACACCCTCCATTGTTTATCCATAGCCATGCGACCAGACTTGTTCTTGGCATAAACATTCCAACTCCAGTCCATCCCAATTGCTTCTTCCTATTCCAGTCCATAGTCCATGTAATCGCCATTTACACACATAACACAGTCATGAATGAGGAAAGATAAGTAAGCCACAATGCAATTGATACCTTGCCTCATCATAAAGCACATTGGTTGGGTTGTGGTTATGGCAGAAACTTGATTAGGGATTTATTACTGATAACTATCCAAGGTGTGGGGGTTAGGCAAGTAGTAGAATGGAGAAATTGAAAAATTTGTGCCAGGGCCCCCACAACTAAGAGCAAACCTCTAGTAAAAATAAGATGGAAAAATATAAGGAACAAAAAGGATGGAAAAAATAATAATGGTAACACCAATAAAGTGGATGTCAAATATGGGGATGAAACAAGAAATGGTTGATTGTAGAGAATGTATAAGAAAAAGAACTTAACAATTGCACCAAAAAGGAATGCCAGTGGGTCCTCCCCAAAGCAGGCTCATGCCCTTTATGCCTTGACAAACCCACAAACCAAAGATTCTGTAAGCTCTAAGAATGTCATTTGGACGCAAGAGTTAAAAAACTTACCCACAAGAATTTACCAAGGAAAAAAAATACATTAACCAGGATATGGACTAATCATAAAATCAGTAATGAGGTGGAAAATGGAAAGAAAGATGAAGAGTAGAAATGGAATGAAATCCCAAGAGCAAAGTGTTGATGTGTAAATTTTGGACACGCTGCCAACACCTGTGAAAACTCATTTTAAGAGACTATCGCCTAGGGCATCTCCTGTATGGGTACAGAAACCCGGGAATAGTCTCAGTTGGAAAGGGCTATGAGACAAAACAATTAAAATAATAATATTTTAAATCAAAATAAAAAAATTTAAATTTGATTTAATATTAAAAAAACTTAAATTTAATTTAATATTGGAAACTTAAAATAATTTGTGCAATTTATAAGATGATAAATAATTCAAAATTTCAAATTTTATATGTCCCACTGCAAAAGGTGCTTTCAATATGTGGTTGCTACCGCTGTTGCTGCCTTTGTGGTAGAGACAGATTTGCCTACTACAACAACTACTTGCAAGGGAGATAAGAGGACTACTCGCTGTAGTGCACTCTGCTGTCTGCTGTGCTCCCATGATCTGAGTGTTGGCCATCGCGTCAGGAGCTCCTACACCAAAGGTAGAACTTGTGGCGGAGGACTGTGCGCCAGCGGAGGATGGATGGACAATGGCAGGTGGTGGAGCAGCAGCGGATGAAGACAGAGTGTGGTCTCTGTTGCGCGTGTGGTTACAGCCTCGGTCGTGGCCCGATCTGGCCATGGGAGGTGCAAGTTGCAGCCGAATAGAGGGAGGTGATGGGCAACCAAATGGAGGCATGGGCTGCAGCCGCGACTAGAAGAAGATCGGCTGCGACAGTGGCTGAAGGAAAAGTAGTCTGGGATGTCACGATGGATGTTAGGGCCAGTGCGTGAGTTGCAGTCATTGTGAGCGCCGCAACGGTTGTTGTTCTCGAAACCCTGGAAGCTGCTACCGAACCCAAGGGAACTTGCAACTGACGGGAAACCAAAAAGAACCAAGAAAACAACCATTAAAATCTGCCTATGAAACCTATAGAAATAGGATAAGCGAAACCAAAGCCCAATAGTAGAAGGCTGAAATCCTTCTGCGAATTTAGGCGGAAACCTTCCTCCCTTTGCCCTTGGTTCCTAGCTCCTCTAAATAGCGGCCCGGCGAGAGGAAACCCTAACCCTAAATTGCCAACCACCTTTGCCATGAATTATTTTTTCCTTTTTCCCATGTCGCTACTACAAAGAAAAAGGAACAAAACAGGATAATCATCATGGGTCATGGGTGGATGTTGGTTCATCTATTTTTTTTATGGGCCAACGAAGCCCACCAGCACATGAACAATGACCATGTGCAAGCTCATGGTGCTCTATTTTTAAATTTTAAATTTTTTATTTTTATTTTTATCAAACTCGTTTAAACAAGGCCCTATGCCTAGCATGGGTGAGTTTGGCCTCAACACTTAGCCCCCAAACTACAGATTACATGCAAGTGCAAGAACTAGAAAATTTTGAATGAAAATGCAAATGGTGGGGAAACAAAAACAACATGAAACAAGAAATGCAAACTTGAAAGTAAACTATAATGTTCTAAACATGATCAAAATAACCAAATAATCGAAAGAGACACTGACGTAGGCCATCCAAAAAACCATTAAAATCTTAAGATCTATAGACATATATGTATAATTCTATATATATATGTAGATATATGCTTAAGCTCTTATTCTCAATATTCTCACAAGGTAACAGTAAAAGTATGCAGACTATTTTGAGCAAGTAACTTATACAAAACTTAATGAGGAGGATAAGCTAAAGCTCATGTTAGATCATAGTAAGCCACAACTTTCAGATTTTTCCTTGGTTTTTTTTCTCTTTTTTTTTCTTTTTTGAAAAACTTAAATTTAAAAGGGGAAACAAAGGTTAGGGTGAGGATTGCTGCCAGACCCCATCACACTCAAGAACTTATTACACTGTCAATGAACATGGTCCTCATTTTTTTTTTGTTTTGTTTTTTTTAAAGGAAACTTTGCTCATGGTGTATTTCATTCTTAAGGTAGGAATTCCAACACGAGTCTAGCCATGTATGTACACTGCCAAATAGCATGGTCCTTTTGGAAACTTTGCCCATGGTGCAGTTCAACCCTCATGTATGTGCCTTTGATTAGTGGCATCATAGTAGGTCTCCTGGGCAGCTAAGGGTTCTCAAGTAGAAATGAACACACTTCATCCCGTTGTTCACAGGATAGTCATGGATCATCATACCTGAGGGCTTGGGCTTATGAGAGGAAAGGATAGAATTTTCCAAGGTCACCTAGTAATTATGACTAACCACTCTCCAACATCACATATCCTACACTCACATGATCATGATGATAACATGATAAGTTTGTATAAATCAAATGCTCCATAATCAAACATAACAAATAAACTGAAACCTTGGAATCGATTGAGAGAGTTATAGTAATTATAAAATATAAAGTAGATTTTATAGCATTATNGAGAGTTATAGTAATTATAAAATATAAAGTAGATTTTATAGCATTATATAATAGTAATAGTAAGTTATATTATACCTACATTATTTTCCAATGGTGTTAAGATGACCCAATATCAAGTAACTCAAATGACCAATGATTATTAAAATCATATGAAGAACACAATAATCAAAACAATATGC
>MNCI01006413.1:51797-62575 GCA_015680685.1 Gnetum montanum
ACACTTTTAGTTTGTGGTATCATTTGTGCTCCTAAGGTGTTACAAATGTCAAGAGGCATAACACTAACAGTTGCACCTGAATCCATTAAACAGTTATGGACATTCTTTCCTAAAATAATCAAAGTGGTTAGGAAAGGGGGATGATGCTTTTTGCTAGACATGGAATTACTCACGTTTTGTATTGATAATGTGTTAGGACTTTCTGCAAAGTGAACTTACCTTTCGGGAATTGGGGATTTTTCTCTTTGGGCTATAGGTATATGAACCATATCCCGAATCACTTCTTTCATTTCGTTAAAGTGTAGGAGGTCATACATCGAAATGTTGGCTTTAACTCTTTTTAAGTCCTCAACCAAATCATAATTCTTATGTTCATCTTTGGCTTCTTGTTGAGATGGAACTCTCCTAAGTACAGATGGGGGGTTTGGTTGTTGTGGGGAAATTATTTGGGATGACCCAGATTGATTGTTTGCATTGTTTTGAATAGGAACTCTTTTGTTTAGAGGTGTATAGAAATTGTTCCTAGTTTGTTGTTGTGTAGTATTCATAATGTCACTGATTTTGCGGTAGCGAGTGTTGTATGGGTTAGGGTCACCTACCATGACTTGTTCTAATGAGGAAACCTCTTCATTTTTTGTCTCATGAGGTACATCAAGAACCATGATAGGGGTTTTCCCATTTTGTTGCCCTTGGGTATTGTCACCATACAATGCCATGAATTGAGGACAAGTCTTTTCAGAATGTTGCCTCGTATTATGAAGATGACAATAATCATCATTGATTAATGCGCTTGGTCTTTCTGGTTGTATAGAGATTTTCTTATTGTTTCTCTTTAGCTCGACCACTTCATTAGATAGTTTTTCTAGTGAAGTGAGTATTTGGGTCATCTAATTTTGAGTTTGGGTTGGTGGTTCAATAGAATTTGATGTCCCGTTTGGGTTGATAATGGATTGAATCAAGGCTTTTGATTGGTCATCATTCAAACTAGTGTTGGATGGTAAGAATGAAGAAGACATGGGGCCTTGTGAGTAATTACTTAAAGGTTGAGTTGATTGAAAGGGAGAAATAGCTTGAGGCATGATATTAGGTGTTTGAAAAGTTGGTAGGAGTGGGTTTGATTGCGTAGGGTTATTAACACTCATCATCCCAAATTGGGTTTGGATGCTGTTCATAAGGGTTATTTGCTCTAATTCCATAGCTTTTGACATTGCACTTTGTATTTCTATTATGTTGGAATCAGATTTAATGGCATAAGCGAATAATGGATCAATGGTAGAGAGATAGAAGTTGAGAATACCATCCGGTTGTGGTCGCATTTCATTTGGCACATAGGAAAGTTGATGAAGGAATCTAAGGTTATAATCCCTAACATTTTCCCCGGGTAGCTTTCTTAGGCTGGTAAAGTTGCTTGATGCAATCGCAGGGCTTGTAAATTTGTCAAATTGATTCAAGAACTTGTTTTTGAATTCTTGCCATGTGTTAATAGAGGCATCATGAAGCATTAAGAACCATTGGGTTGCTTTGGTCCTAAATGTTGTTACAAACATTCTACATGCCACATCATTATGTACAATGTTGTGGATCCCTAATAAGGTCTTAAAACATTGTATGTGTTGGTGGACATCATTCATAGGGGTTGTAGGATCAAAGAACAAATTTATGTTTTGAAAGGATTTTGGTATGTCATGGTAATTTTGAAAGTTAAAAGGGTTTCCTACTAAGGGAGCCGGGGGTTGATGGGCTGTCATCTTAGTCCGAGGTTTCTTAGGAATTGAACTTGGAAAAAGTGAAGCTCGTTGTTTTCTTAAAGTAAATTGATGAGTAGTTGGTTGACTAGGGGTAGGAGTATGAGTTCTTTGTTGAGATAAAAAGTCACTCATAAAAAGAAAAATAACAAAAAATGTAAACTGCTAATAAAGTGTGAAAATTAAATAAAAATAAAAATAATTTCAATGATATATTTTTTTATTTTTAAAAATTTTTAAAAGTAAAATTGAAATTGCAAAATTTCAGAAAAGTAAATTGAAAGTAAAATGATTTAAATCACCTAAATTAAATTTCAGAAAAACAAATTAAAAAGATTGCTAGAATATAAATTTGGAAATTTTGAAAATTTGAAACTAAAATAGAGCAATAAAACTGAAAATAGAGAGGCAAAAATTAAATAGATAGTAATAAGAAATGATAATTTTTTTTAAAGAAAAAAGAAACATAAAAGGAAAATAAAGAAAAGGTTGAGAAACTGCCCTCCTTCTAGCACCAAAAAGGTGTTGATGTGTAAATTTTGGACATGTTGCCAACACCTGTGAAAACTCATTTTAAGAGACTATCGCCTAGGGCGTCTCCCGTATGGGTATGGAAACCCGAGAATAGTCTCAGCTGGAAAGGGTTATGAGACAAAACAATTAAAATAATTAATATTTTAAAGCAAAATAAAAAAAAATTAAATTTAATTTAATATTGGAAACTTAAAATAATTTGTGCAATTTATAAGATGATAAATAATTCAAAAATTCAAATTTTATATGTCCTGCTGCAAAAGGTGCTTTCAGTATGCGGTTGTTGCCGCTGTTGCTGCCTTTGTGGCAGAGATAGATTTGCCTACTACAACAACTACTTGCAAGGGAGATAAGAGGATTGCTCGCTGCAGTGCACTCTGATGTCTGCTGTGCTCCTGCGATCTGAGCGTTGGCCGTCATGTCAGGAGCTCCTGCACCAAAGGTAGAACCTGCGACAGAGGACTGTGCACCAGCGGAGGACAGATGGACAACGACGAGTGGTGGGGCAGCGGCAGATGAAGACAGAGTGTGGCCTCTGTTGCATGCATGGTTATGGCCTCGGTCATGGCCAGATTTGGCCGCTAGAGGCGCAAGTTGCAGCTAAACAGAGGGAGGTGATGGGTGACCAAATGGAGGTGTGGGCTGCAGCTGCGACTAGAAGAAGATCGGGCATGATCGCAGCTGAAGGAAGAGCAGTTTGGGCTATCACGATGGACGTTAGGGCCAGTGCATGAGCCACGGTCATTGTGAGCGCTGCAATGGTCATTGCTCTTGAAACCCTAGAAGCCGCTGCCAAACCCAAGGGAACCTACAACTGAAGGGAAACCAAAATGAACTAGGAAAACATCCACTAAAATCTGCCTGTGAAACCTGCAGAAATAGGACAAGTGAAACCAAAGCCCAGCAGTAGAAGGCTGAAATCCTTCTGTGAATTTAGGCTGAAACCTTCCTCCCTTCCCCCTTGGTTCCTGGCTCCTCTAAATAGCGGCCCGGCGAGAGGAAACCCTAACCCTAAATTGCTAGCCACCTTTTCCATGAATTATTTTTGCCTTTTTCCCGTGTCGCTACTACAAAGAAAAAGGAACAAAACAAGATATTCATCATGGGTCATGGGTGGATGCTTGTTTGTTTGTTTTTTTTTTATGGGCCAACGAAGCCCACCAGCACATGAACAATGGCCATGTGCAAGCTCATGGTGCTCTATTTTTAAATTTTAAATTTTATATTTTTATTTTTTATTTTTTATTTTTATCAAACTCATTTAAACAAGGCCCTATGCCTAGCATGGGTGAGGTTGGCCTCAACACAAAGTTTTGTAAAGTCCCTTGTATATATCATGGTTAATGTGACTGAGTAAAACTCATTCCAAATCCGGACTCAAACAGACCACGCTCAGTGACCTTGAATCAATACACTTGGCCAATCCATCCTCTTGAAGCAATAAGAATGTCTTCACAAAAAGTCACCACCATCCCAAGGAGAGTGAGATGGAGAAGCAAGAAGCAAGAAAGGGCCTTAGTTAGAGGAAACCTTCAAGCATGGGTAACATGTCTTTCCAGTGCCATAACCAATGCTTATAGCCCATATTGTTTTATTATGTCTAAGGGATGTGCTTGAATTCCCACTTTTCTCTTCTTCTTTTTTCTTGTGTGAGAACCACACCATGCAAAGGCTTATTTTTATTCACTCATATTCCTAATATTTAATCGATGGAAGAATGGTAGAAAACCTAAGAAAAATCATCCAAGCATCCAAGAGAATGGTGAGCACAAATGCATCGAATCCCCTTGAAGTCACACCCTTTTCAACCATTGAGTCCTTCTTTTAGTTTAAAAAATATCAAGCCACCAATTTATTAAGAAGTTGATTAGAAAAAAGAGACTATATAGTTCCAAGCCAAGGGAATCATTGCATGTTTTATCAAAAAAACCATATCATAATATTAGCATCATAATTTAGAGGTAAAAACCAAACATTAGCAATCAATAGTATATAATTCAATCCACCATTATGAGCACTTATTGTATGATAGATGAAAGTAAATCAACTGAACAAAGAAATAGTAAAAATATGAACGATGGTGTAAAATAAAAAAAATAAGAAAGATTGAAGAAATGTGTAAAAAAAATACAAAAAGAGCTAAGGACCTAGAATGGTTGGCATAGGTGGCCATCTCTCCCCTTGATTAAGTTGGAAGAAGGAGATCCAAAATAGTGAGCAAGGTTGTCCACCAATAGAGGTAGTATGAGTACTACCTATTCTAAGCTCATGGAAAGGTTTGGTCTGTTGGACATTGATAAATAGTTTCTTATCTGAACTCTCAGGTTTGTATATCATCATGGCCCTTGAAGGAAAAGTTGCANCTCTTAGGTTTGTATATCATCATGGCCCTTGAAGGAAAAGTTGCATGAATGACATAAGGTCCTTCCCACAATGTTTGAAATTTGGTACATTGTGGCACATGTGTGGAATTATAGTAGAGAACCTTATCTCCCGGTTGATATTTAACTTTCCTAATTCTTAGGTCATGATGTTGTTTATTGAAGGCCTTGTGCAATTCATTAGATGATAGGGTGGCCAATTGGTTCTCATTTAGTAGGTTAAGGATCATCAACCGTTGTTTTTGTGCTAGATCGAGGTCAAGGTTGAGGTCACTTGCTGTGGATAGTGTATGGAGCTCAGTTTGAATGGGAAGCATTGGTAATTTACCGTACACTAATTCATAGAGAGAGTAGCCTATAGGGATTTTCCATGTGGAGCGGTATGCACAAAGAGCATCATTCAGTTTAGTGCTCTAGTCTCGCCTAAACTTGCTAATGGTTCTTGTCAATATCTTCATAATTTCCCTGTTGATGACTTTGGCTTGACCGTTCGCTTGGGGGTGATATGGTGTAGTCATTTTGTGCTTAACCCCTAAGTGTTGCATTAATTTTTTAAAATTCACACCTGTGAAGTGTGTACCATTATCTGAAATAAGTGCACGAGGCACACCAAACCTATTTACGATTTTCTGTTGAACAAATCATGCAGCTGTAGATGATGTACAATCCTTAACAGCAGCTACTTCTGCCCATTTTGTAAGGTAATCAATGACAACAATAATATAAGCTTTTCTATTGGACATTGGTGTAATTGGTCCCATAAAATCAATTCCCCAAATGTTGAAGGGTTCTAAAGGTTGAATCCATTGTTGCGGACCCTCCATTTTAGCAGTCATCCCCCATCATGTTGATAGTGCTCACAAGATTGGACCAAATGATGGGTGTCTTGAAACAATGTAGGCCAATAATATCCTACAAGCAAGATCTTAATGGTTGTTTGTCTTCTAGCGTAATGACCCCCACAAGGACCCTCATGAGTGTCTTGGAGAACTCCCAGTTGATCTACATTGGGAACACACCATCAAACCAAGCCATCAGGACATACTTTGTAAATTTTCCCATTGATTTCCATAAAATACTTGGCTCGGTGAAGAAACTATTGTTTCCTTTTAGCATCAAACCCTTTTGGTTTTTGTTGTGTAAGGAGATAGGCAAGAATGCTACTATACCAGTTTGTCTTTGTGGTTAATTGATTATTCACTACACCTACAAAGAGGAGTTCATCTAGGAAATAATCAGAAATTGGATACTCACCCTCTTTGTTGTCCCATCACAACCAAGATAAATGATTAGCAACTACGTTCTCGGTGCCTTTATGATCGATCATCATAAGATCGAACTCTTGTAAGATTACAAACCATCGTATGATGCAAGGATTTACTATTGGTTTATTCATTAGGAACCTTATTGCACTATGATTCTTGTGTATGAATACCTTATAGCCCAAGACATAATGCCTAAATTTTTCTAGTGCAAACACTACAACCATTAATTCTTTCTCTATTGTAGTGTAGTTAAGTTGTGCACCAGCAATACTTCTACTTGCATAGTGGATGTAATAAGGATGTTGTTGATCATCTAAGTATGTAAGTATGGCTCCTAAAGCATAGTTAGATGTGTCAATCATTATGTAGAATGGCCTAGATTAGTTAGGAGCTTGTAGGATAGGTGTTTCTACCAGCTTCTATTTTAAAGTTTGGAAAGCTAGTTCACATTCCCTAGTCCATTCGAAAGGTACGTTCTTTTTCATTAGTTCAACCAATGGTTTTGTAGCCTTTGAAAAGTTCTCAATAAAACTTCTGTAGTAGCCAATGTGTCCAAGGAATGACTGAATATCTTTTACAGTTTTTGGTTGATGAGTAATTCCTTGAATCACTTTGATCTTTTCAAGGTCTACATCTATCCCTATTCATGAAATTTTATGCCCTAGTATGATGCCTTCTTGGATCATCAAATGGCTTTACTACCAATTGAGCCTTAAATTGGTTTCTACACATCATTTTAATACTTACTCTAACTGGTCCAAGGCTTGATCAAAGTTTTCTCCATAGGTGGAGAAGTCATCCATGAAGACCTCCACCCCATTTCCTATCTGCTATTGGAATATGCTTAGAACTAATCGTTGAAATGTTGCAGGGGCATTGCACAAGCCAAAGAACATTTGTTTGTATGCAAATGTTCCCCAAGGACTGGTGAACACAGTCTTGGCTTGGTCTTCTAGGGCTATTTTTATTTGGTTGTACCCACTGTACCCATCCAGAAAACTATAGTAGCGATGCCCTGTAATGGTGTCTAAGACTTGGTCGATGAATGGAAATGGAAAGTGTTCCTTGAATGTTGCCATATTCAGTAGCCTAAAATCTATACACACCCCATTTACCTCCCTTTTTAGGCACAATAACTAAGGGACTAACCCATTCACTATCAGTAATGGGGTATATGAACCTAGCTTTTAGAAGCTGTTCGATTTGTTCCTTAACCACTTGCTTAAGCTTTGGGTTCAATTGCCTTTGCAGTTGTCATCTAGGCTTCATGGAGGGATCGATGTAAATTCTATGTTGGCATATCCTAGGATCTATTCTAGTTAATTTGGGATATGACCAAGCGAAGGCTTTCAACCATTTGTTTATTACATTTAGTACTCTCTATTTTTGTTGCAAAGCAAGCTTAGTGTTAATAATTACTGGTTTTCCATTCTTGAGAAATGTGTATTCCATACTGGTGGGAAATGGTTTTAATTCAAGGGGCTCCTACTTAAACTTATTAGGGATTTCCAACTTCCCCTGTTGATATTTTCAATGTCAAGACTTGGAAGTTGACGATGGACTCGCTCAAATGTTTCTATTCTATCGATGTAAGTGCAAGTCAAACCCTTAGTTGGTTCCATGCATATAGTTGAACTGCTCTCTTGATCAGCTGTCAATCACTAGGTACCTTCCTATCTTGTGGCTACTGCATACAGGCATCTTTGTATATCAATCACTTGTGCATACTGATTATATGGAGGCAATGTTAAATGTTGTACAAACCATGACTTCTACATGTAAGTATACCCTACATCACTATATGCGATGCATGGAACTTTCTTCCTCTTGATCTTTCCAAGTGTATTTTCCTTTAATATTTCCAGGGAAAGATCAGGGATTCCTAGGCGTGCATCAATTATGCTTAGCCATGCTCTTCCCATTATGATTGGGAAGTCCCCCTTACTGTTGTTCACTTGAATCACTAGGAAGCTGGCTGGATACGACCACCCACAAATAGTGGTAACAATGTCCTCCACTAGTTCTAATGAAACAATGATGGACTAGTCGGTCAACTCTAAATGAATGTTACTCTTTTTTAGCTAAGGTAGGTTCCAAGCCTTGTACATTTCTTGAGAAATCAAGTTGACACCAAAACCTAAATCTAAGAGAGCTTTGCATGGCTCATTTATAGCAATTTGTAGATATATTAGAGGACTCCTAAGATCAAAGAATTTCCTAGGAAGATGACCAACTTTTATCCAATTGATGATGACATAAGTTAACATGACCGTATGCATTGAGCGCAATTTTTGGGTTGAAGGGAGCTCTGAAGCTTCAAGTGATAGTAAGGCGGTTGAAGAATCAGCCGCTTGTGGTTGCAAGGGCTTAGTTGGACTATTGGTTCTAAAGATAGGTCTTTTCTTCATGTGGTTGTTAAAACCAATAGTAGGTTGAGGGTTAATAGCCCTTGTGGTGTTACATTGTTGGGGTTGGGTAGGGAGTTCACCCTACATATCTGGAGTAGGTGGTAATGGAATTAAGGGTGGAAGAGGTGCAGCCGGATGAGAAGGATGGTATGTTTTTGGAACATCGCCATTAAGAGAAGGAGTCCTATAATACTCATGAGCTTGGTAGTAAGGTTGAGGAGTAACATGACCAGTAGAGTCACGTGGAGAGATTAGCTGTGACATGTAATATCCATATGGGTTGGTGGTGGCATTCCCCATGATTGTGGGTACTACCATTATTGATATTGCTTGATCGATTATGGTGGAGTTCCACTTGGATAATACGTTAAGGATTGGTGGAACTGTCTGAGTTACCTTGAGGATAAGGTAACCTTTAGGGTGTTTTCCTAAATCTCACATCTATAGGAGTCTAGGATGTATGCATTTGCTTTTGCAAGTTGGACACTCGAGAATATGTTTGGTACTTATTGTTGAACAATTCTAACATGGTACTCCACCTACGAATGGATTTTGGTTCTAAAGACCGATACCAGCTCTCTACTTCTTTAACTAGTGTCTGTGGGAACAACTTAAGTTTTTGCCATTTTCTTTCTATGTTTTGTAAGGCACATGCATCAGGAAATGCTTGTAGATGATTTTGAAAATTAGCGTTGTACCTCCCTTCAAATTGTGGGATATTGTTCATGTCTAATCTCTGGATCCTACTATCTTGTTGGTGCCTTTATGGGATTCTAACAGCCTCAGTTATGTCTAGCATACTTCGAGTAGCGAGTAGGGATTCATTGTGATCATCCTGTCTATGGCGTCTATGATGCCTATGTTGTTCCCTACTCTCTCTTCTTTCACAGTGTGTTTCTCTAGAGTGCCCTCGTCCCATTTCTTGACTATTTTGTCTATGACTCCCATTTCACCTACCCTTATCCTTATGGTCTTTTTCCTTGTGACTACGTCTAGATCTTAAAGGAGAGGGTGAAGGAGATGATAAAGATAAAGAAGAAGGAGGACTATCACCATGTCGATGCTTACCTCCTTCTCTTTAGTGGTTGTGGCCCTGATCGTAATTATGATCAGGATGTCCATATTTGTCATGTGTTTGTGTTCCTTGTTTAGACCCTTTGTGTTTGTTAGTACCAAAATCCAAGTTATGGATAGTTGAGTAAAGATTCTGATACACAAATGTTTGACCGAAGTCAATAGGAGGAACATCATTGTGTGGACGACTGCTTGAGGCAGGTTCACCACCCTCATTTTTTCTTAAGACATGTGGAACGTTCTACGACAACTTTCCCTTCATGGATTCATGATGTCTCTCTTGTTGTAAGTCTCTTTGACACTGTGCCTCCATGGGTCTATACTCTCTCGAGTCATGATCATGCACAATGTACTCTACCTATAAGTGTTGCATGCCAATTCGTGTGAGATCACGAAGAAGCATGCCTGGGATTAAACGATCGGGAGGTAACACTATGTTACCTTCTAAATCTCGCCAATGCAGTTGTTCATCCTAGTGAAGGATAAAGGTAAAGTTTGGTATATACTCGTCGAGATGAACATATACCATGTGAAACTATTGAGGGACTAGCAGATTATCATGTGTACTACACCTCCAATTGTTCCCTGTATAATACCTAGGCAATGAAACACTTTCGTACGATGAAAAAGAGACATGATTGTCTATTTAGTGTGCAATGTATTATTATTTATTATTATTCTTTAACCAACCCCAAGGGTTTGTTCCAATGATGTGAAAGATTTCCTATGTTCTGGGTAGTGCACAGACAACAAAGTCCTCAACAATGGTGCCAATGATGAGTGGTGAGATATCCCTATGCTCAACCATACAAATACGAGCATCCACACACAATCTAGTCAAATTCCAAGGACTAAGTGCTTATGTGCCTTTGTAAAACAAGAATGGGTTAATTAATCATTGTCTTCCCAAGCTTACTTGTATGTCACAATTNAAGCTTGGGAAGACAATGATTAATTAACCCATTCTTGTTTTACAAAGGCACATAAGCACTTAGTCCTTGGAATTTGACTAGATTGTGTGTGGATGCTCGTATTTGTATGGTTGAGCATAGGGATATCTCACCACTCATCATTGGCACCATTGTTGAGGACTTTGTTGTCTGTGCACTACCCAGAACATAGGAAATCTTTCACATCATTGGAACAAACCCTTGGGGTTGGTTAAAGAATAATAATAAATAATAATACATTGCACACTAAATAGACAATCATGTCTCTTTTTCATCGTACGAAAGTGTTTCACTGCCTAGGTATTATACAAGGAACAATTGGAGGTGTAGTACACATGATAATCTGCTAGTCCCTCAATAGTTTCACGTGGTATATGTTCATCCTGATGAGTATATACCAAACTTTACCTTTATCCTCCAC